>CM069086.1:24895000-25065000 GCA_035578085.1 Solanum pinnatisectum | reverse complement strand
AAATTAATTAAGATTTGAATTTATGTAATTGAAGAGGTGTGAATTAAAGAGATGATTTTATA
The DNA here is from genome assembly GCA_035578085.1 of Solanum pinnatisectum. Classification (NCBI taxonomy): domain Eukaryota; kingdom Viridiplantae; phylum Streptophyta; class Magnoliopsida; order Solanales; family Solanaceae; genus Solanum; species Solanum pinnatisectum. The sequence goes on along the minus strand of CM069086.1, from coordinate 25,064,938 downwards.
AAATAAAATAATTGAATTTTTTTTAGAGAAAGTGTCAAAAAACCCACAAAAAAGATAAATAGGATTCTTGGTCATTGAGAGGTGTCACATCACTTTTTAATTATCTAGCCTTATATAGATTATATAGATTCAAGATATTTACAGTAACTTTTCAGAATTGTTGTAGTACTAACAAATCTAAAATTTATGCACTATAAAAATAAAAAGATTTTTCGGGATGAGTTTCAGAGTGGGGTATATCAAAATTTCTTTGAGATGTAATTTAAAGGTGTAGACATAAAGTTTTAGAACTTAGTAATAATTAGTGATGAATTATAAAAAAAATTGTATTAGCTATGGACCAACCATGCCTACATCCATTTAGAACTACAACGATATCGAAATGACTTTTTTTTTTAATTCAATAAATATTTGTATAACAAAATAATTCAAGAAAGGACCTATGAACTATAATGAGGGTCCTAGTTTTAGATGCAATTGAAAGGTATAGGTCCTATAATTTAACAATAATTAGTGATGAATTATCAACAAAAATCTTATTAATTAGCTATGGGCCAATTACCATGCAAATCTTATTAATTAGCTATGGACCAATCATGCATACGGCCAGCAATTACATCGAAATGACTTATTTTCTTAATTCAATAAATACAAGTAAATTTGGTCGCTCTTCGCGCGGTCTTCCTTGACCCTTCTTTTTTTTATAAAAAAAAAATGATGAACAATGTTTTTATTTTACATCAAAATATTTTTTTGTACTCATGTAAATTACAATTGATTTGAGATGATGACGTTGTTGTTCGTTAGTAATAAACTCGTACATATACATGTCAAGATAAGAGAAAAATCACACGATAAATTATTTAAGCACCAATTATTTAAACAATAATCTTCCCTACTTTAATCTTTTTATTGTTTAATTGTTTGTTAACTTTTTTAGTTATATGAATATAAAAACGTCAAGAGTGAACTGAGCTATTTCTTCCCTATCGGACGACATCCTTTCAAGAAGAAAAGTGCAATCTTCTCAACATAATGCGAGATTGCAAGGAATAAAATTTTAAGATAGAAAAGACTTGTTTCACAGTAAAATTTTAGGAAAACAACATGATAAAATAAATGTCTACTAAAAGAAAAACTAAATGATAAATTTTTGGGTTTTAAAGGTGTGAACAGGAAATGAAGGGTTGAGATTCTCTTGAAGGGTTGTGACTATGCCGAAGGGTTATGACCTTTATGAAAGGTTGTGTCTTTTCTAAATGGTTGTGACCGTTTGAAAGGTTGTGCCTTTTCCATAGTGTTGTGATCTTTCTGAGTTGTCTTCTTTCCAAAGAGTTGTGACCTTTACCCTTTGTTGGCTATAAATAGAGAGGTTTTCTCTCTTTTTTTGCATTGAATTCATCCATTCTTTTGCATACATTTCTTACAAAACAAAATCGATCGATCGTGTCTGTGTGTGTCATTCGTTGCTGTCATTTTGAGTTCGTTGAAATTATCGAAGTTTGAGGTACCACTACTTCTTTAATGGTTAATTTGTTTTATCTTGGGAGCAATTAATCTACAACCTCAGGTACTTGAGGGGATTAAATTTCTTAAGGACACACAGTGGGTTATGTAGACTCGGATAGTTCTGTTCTTTTTCTTTTCATCTTTTATTATTTCTGGTTTGCTAATCTGAATACAGGAGATAACAAGCTTAAGAAATTTAATATTGATGGTATTTTCTGTGGTTAGGAAATTACTTTTATTTTTTGTGTTCTTTTTGTTGGAAAAAAAAAGAAGAAAAAGAGAATTATTTTATCATATGATAAAAGAGATTTGGGGTGAATTAGTACTACTTTAATATGTTTGAGTATATTTTCTGTAGTAAGTTTCCCTTGGATGGGTAAGATTATTTTTATTTTTCTTCCCAAATGCATTGAAGCATTGCACCCCTTCAGTTTTCTTTTCAATAAGAAAAATTATTTTGTACGTAAAGGTTAAGATATGCACTTTAATTTTTTATCTTATATTCTTGGTTTTATATAACTATGAGAAGAAGTAAATGAATAAATGTTGTCTCCTAACAATATTTGAACATGAGTTTAGTTTCTCGTTGAAATTCAATATCTTCTAAGGAAAGTTGGAATATGATGGAAATTGAGAAAGAAAGGAAAAAAAAATAGCAAGAAAAGTGACTTGTATGAAATCATTGCTGACAGATAGAATATGATTCAATGAGAGTAAAAATCAGGTTCTATCTTTATTTTCCTTGATTTTTTTTTCTATCCTTTATAAGTTATGAGATTTATTTCATAAATGTTACGATAGATGGTCATTATGTGATGATCTCAGAATATGTCTTTATTATTATTAATATGTATTCTGTTTAGAGGAGGAACTTTTTTTTTTTTTGTAGTTTTCTACTCCATGTGAAATTTAATTGTGTTTGACTTTTGGAGACTAAAATCTTCTGATTTTTTTTACTCCTTTGGTTTGAAGAATATAAGAACTTTATGAACAAATTAGATTGTGCATTGTTTGAAGAATATAAAAACTTCACCAACTTGTTAAATACTCTGTTTGTATGAATATTCTGACTTGAAGAGTACAAAATCTTCGTCAGGAATATTAAGGCTAAATGATTTGAAAAACATAAAATCTTCATCGTTAGCTAGAAGCAGTGTTGTATTTGAGGTTTTTGGAGACTATAACCTTTTTGTTTTACTACTTTGTCCGAATGTGAAACTGATTCGAAGAATATAAAAATTTCATTAGAATTCAAGGCTCATTCGGTTAACGATTAGAAGAATATAAAAACTTCATCGTTAAACTAGAAACAAGTTGTATAAAGATTGAATCTTTATAGTTAGTATTCTAAATACTAAATGGGTTGTCTAATTGTGACAAAAAGAAAAAAAAAACACTAGTGACATAAAATTAGTGATTTTTGTGCATGCAATGGGTGTTTCTATGGAATAAATCTCCAAAAGAAGGTTTCGTGTTGCCAATGTGTATTTTGATGGTATACAATTTGAAAGCATGAGAAAAATATGTGGAAAATAATTTCAGATACTTGAAAAATATTTTTGAGAACATATTTGAAATGTGGGGGGTTCTTTACTTGTGATAAAGACAAAATTAGACTTACTATCTAATTTAAATTTGAAAGTACAAGATATGAAATCTAATGACATTTTTGTATTATGTTAGACCTACAAAATTCTTGGAGTATATTTGATATTGTAGTCGTTGAGACTCTCTTTACACTAATATGATATGATGTAACGACCTGAACCGTTGTTATTTAGGAGGAACGAAAATTCAGGAAAAATCAGGGCCATTGTCCTGCCACAGCGAGCCATATGCCGCTAGGGTAGGATAAGTTGGCGCCATAGCAGGATAGGCGAGGCAGAACGTAAATTACGAGAAATTCTATTTTCTCCATCTTCCTAAAATACCTAAATAAGTCGTAAAACACCCTAAAAACCTCAGAAAAGCTGCTCTAAGCTTGGGAAGGAAGGAGAGGGAGATTTCTAGCGTGAGGATGGGAAAATCTTGCGGATTCTTGGACAAATCCACCATCGCGAAGCCCGAAAAAACCATAATCGAAGTCAAAACTCCGTGCAACTGCTTGGCGCTCAGGTAGGCTAGGTTTTATGAATTTAGTAGTTTAAATATGTGCTCATCACGTGATATATGTAAATCAATGGTAGGGTTTATGTGTAGACATTCGCGCACCGAGCGAATTCCATGGGTAGTTTCTAGAATTCATGTAATTAGGTTTATGCCTTGAGATGGGAAATCGATGATTTGTTGCTATCTTGGATAGAATTGTTTCAAGAATAAGACTATGAAATCATAAATGAAACTAGATTTATGAACATATGCTAGACTATAAATTGGGGTGATTGATTGAGGAATTACATGAATTGTGATTAAACCCTAGAAAGAAGCCTTAGATGATGAATTAGGGCTAAGCATGACAAATTAACGTATATTGATAATGTTGCATTGTTGATCACACTTGTTGTGAATAAGATGGGTGAATTATCATTGACATGAAATCATGACTTAAATGTATGATCTTGAAGATATACTTATGTTTGTGATTATGATGTGTTGAATGGATCGGTTGCCACGTTCCGGCATAACTAACTTGGATCGGTTGCCACGTTCCGGCATAACTATTGGATCGATTACCATGTTTCTGCATAACTATGGGATCGATTGCCACGTTCCTGCATAACTAACTTAGATCAATTTCCACGTTCCAGCATAACTAACTGTTTGGGTTTGGGTTCCATGAGAGGACCAATGATGTGCCTTAATTTTGTGACTTGAGAAAGGTGTTAGTCGTTCGTAAATGTTGATGATATTGTATATGTTCATTATACATATGATTATATTGTTCATTGACTTAGACATGTTGGACTTGTTGGGTATAGTGGAAGGGTTGAGTGTTTAAGGGGTGAGTAATACATAGTAATGGATGTTCGTGTGTTGTAATGGCAAGAAGTAAAGGTAGCGTGTGTGATGAAATATGCTTAGGTGGATTTCACCTTGGGGGAAAGAGATTGGGTTGAGTGTTAAGGGAGCGTGATGTAATGTATTATGTGACTATGGTCGGGTAATGCGACGAGGAAGTAGGGGTATGACGTGAACAGTTAGTTGAAATGTTGGTGGTTGTATTTGGGGGAATTTCTCTACGTGTTAGTATGGTTAGGCTATGATCAAGTACCTGGTAGGTAGGTTGATGGATAAGGATGTTAATAGTCAGAATACTAGTGTATATTGGAGGTATGTCAAGAAAGGGGTAAAGGTGGAGAAGCAAGTGTTTATTTCATGATCTTATTAGTTGATTTCTTATATTATGTGGTGGGCGTCGGGTTGACCGATGATGCCTACCAGTACGCGTGTTTTGTACTGATACTACTCTTGCTATGTCTTTGACATAGTCTAGATGCAGGTGGCGTTTCATTAGGTGAAGACGAAAACAATTTCCAGCAGCTTCTATCCTTCCTTCCGCATGGTGGGAGCTGTGTCCTTTATTTAACTGTCCAGTTGAGCTCTTGGTAGGTCTTGTACCTGTTTAGACTAGATCCATGGGAGTTGTTTAAATTACTTTACAAGTTTAACTAGTAGTGTGTCCAAGGATATTATTTATAAAACCATAGTATTATCTTATTTATTTCTGTTTTCTTTAAATTTTCGCATGTTTTTATTATTGGGATATGAGGGTTCTCCTACTTAGGTGTTAAAGTGGGTGCCCGCATGATCCAGTGGGTTGGGTCGTGACAAATGACTAGTATAAAACCACAAAATTATATCACTCGTTCAAAAGAATTGTATTCTTTGATGAAAAAGTGTCACTTAAAATATTGTGATTTTCTCATGAAAAGATATGTCTATTAAAATAAATGTATTTGCATAGACATCAACATTGGTGAAAAGTGGTATGTTATGTTTGTGTTGTAAAACAAACACATATTGCCCTTATTGAACCGATGAGACTATGGTCATGGGTAATTCTATAAGAAATTGAGTGTTATGGAAATGTCATTCTAAAAGGACATTTGGCAAGGTGCTGACTCTAAACAAAGTTATAAAAAAAAAATATTTGTAGGAAACCTCATGGAAGGTCTTTTCAAATCAAGTATTTATGTTTGTTCTTACTTGCTTGAATCAAATTGTTTATGACATGAACATTTGGAACATGTCAATTACAAAACCTTGCAAAAACTGATCAACTTAGAAGTTTTGCCTAACTTCTAGTGCAATAAATCAAAATGTCAAGTATGTGTTGTTGAAAGAAATTTTAATCCCTTAGAATTGATTTACACTGACATTTGTGATATGAAGTCAACACCATCTCGTGGTGGAAAAAGTGTTTCATAAATTTTATTGAGAATTGCACTAGATATTGTTATGTCTATTTGCTGAATAATAAGGATGAACCAATAGAAACATATAGGCAATATAAAACTGAAGTTGAAAATCAGTTGGATAAAAATATTTTCATGATTAGAAGTGGTAAATGTGGAGAATATGAATCTTCTTTTGCATAATTATATTTGAAAAATGGAATCATCCATCAAATTGCTGCACATACTCACCTCAATCTAATGAAATTATTGACAAAAAAATAAACCGAACTTTAAAGGAAATATTGAATATCCTTCTTGTTCAGGTTTACCACAAAATTTGTGAGGGTGCTATCATTATAGCAAATGAGAACAACAAAAAGTTTGTCTGTTCAGAAAGAGAGAAACAAAAAGTTTTGTTTGTTAGTAAAGGGAGTAACAAATAAAAAATTTTGTTTGTTAAGAAAGGGAGCAACAAAAAGTTGTGTTTATTCAGGCTTTGTTATATCCTGATAGAGAATTGCTTGTCGTCCCTTAAAGCATATACAAGCAATAACTCTTGAAAGATAGTGATCTAACAATTTCCAATACAGTCTATTCCATATGAGAAATGGAAATGAGGGAACTATTCCCAAAGGGGTCAAAATAGGACCTAAGATTGTGGATTGTATGTTCATTGGATATGCTACAATGAGTAAAACATGTTGATTTATGGTTCATAAGTCTGAACCGTCGGATAGTCAAGTGAAGGGTCTAAATGACCGTGGAAAGAATCAAAGGAGAATGTACTTAAGAAAGAGATATAGAGACGTAGTAAATGTCAATGGACAAATTACTTCCTCTGGGTTTGATTTTGTAACATTTCTTCTTGAAAATGAGTCCATATAGTCGAAGAAGATATGTCTTCTATGGACTTATCCTTTCTGAAAAGAGGTTGTCAATAGTAAGATAGATTCAAATCTTGAGCAACCACACTTGAGAGTTGGTTGATCTTCCTCCAAGAAATAAACCTTTGGGTTGAAAGTGGATCTACAAAAGAAAAAGAAAGTTGATGAAACTATTGGCAAATACAAAGCAAGACTTGTTGTCATAGGCTTTAGACAATAAGAAAGCCTTGATTATTTTGACACATAATAGTCACTAAGTAGGATTACATCAATTCAAATGTTAATTGCGCTAGTTGCGGTATATGGCCTTCAAATTCGTCAAAATGGATATGAAAACTTTTTTTTTTTTAAATGGAAAATTGGAGGAAGAAATTTACATGGAACAATCCGAGGGTATTGTGGTTCCTAGCAAAGAAAATAAAGTCCGTAAACTTGTTAAGTCACTCTGTGGACTAAAAACAAGCGCCCAAATAATGACATGCGAAGTTTGACCAAACTATGTTGGCAAATGAATTCAAGATTAATGAATGTGATAAATATTTTTACATTAAAGACACTCCAAATCACAAGGTCATTGTTTATTTTTATGTTGATGACATGTTGATCATCAAAAGAGACATTTTTGACATAAATGCTACTAAGCATATGCTAGAAAGTAACTTCGATATGAAAGGCATTGAAGTTACTGATGTGATTGAAAAGGTACTTGACAAGTTCAAGCATTTGGATTTCAATATTGTCAAGACTCCAATAAATGTGAGACTTCAAAAGAATAAAGACAAAAGTGACTCACAATTAGATTGTGCTAGAGTATTAGGAAGTATGATAAATATCATGAAGTGTACACGATCAGATATAGGGTATGCTATTAGTAAACTGAGTCGGTTCACGAGTAATCTCAATCAAACTCATTGGATGACAATGAAAATAGTTCTGTAGTATTTAAAACATACTTAAAAACTATTGCTTTGCATTATAATTAATATTTAATAGTATTGGAAGAATATAGTGATTCAAATCGAATCACCAGGTCAAATGAAGTAAAATCCACGAGTAGATGTGTATTTACTCTTGGTGAAGGAGCAGTCTTTTGGAAATCTTCCAAACAGAAATGTATCGCTCGCTCTACCATGAAATCTGAGTTTATCACTCTAGATAAGGCTGGTGAAGAATTTGAATGACTTCGAAATTTCTTGAAAGATTTTTGGCCTAAACCGTTAGCTCCAATATGCATATACTTTGAGAGTTAATTTGCAATAGGTAGGGCATGGAGCATGATGTATAACGAAAAGTCTCGTCATATATGACGTAGACATAATATCGTTAGAGAACTACTCTCTAGTGGAATTATCACAATTGACTATGTAAAGTCAAAGGATAATGTGTCGGATCCATGTACAAAAGACCTAACTAGAGAGGGAGTTGATAGATTATCAAAAGGAATGGGACTATGGCCGAGGACAAGTCATTGTGGCGGTAACTCTACCTAGAAGATTGGAGATCCCAAGATCTAGGTTCAAGGAGATCAAACAAAGTCATTGATGACGGTTCAACATTGTCAAAATATTTTTTATGGTCCATTCTCATGATAAGTGAATGTTCAGTAACAAGGATAAAGGCATTAGGACTTTTTAATGGTTTCTAAGTTTGATACAGGGTATATCAAATGGTGTATCTACAGGATAACACACATTTAAAAATCACCTATGTAAGTGTGAAGTGTAAGCTGCTTCAAGGAGAATCCGGTAAGGCCAGTTCTCTACGCACTTATAAACCAAGACGTGTTCATGGATGAAACGAACAAAACAATGAGAACCAAAAACAGTTCAAGGGTTGATTGTGTGACTTATGTTGTCTAGGTATACACCAAAGCTCGACGGTTCAAAGATATCAAATCTACCAATTGACCGAGTATATCCGATATATGTTCACTATGGAAAGTTCAAAGGGAACCCCACTTATCCAGATGCATTCAATCCTTACTTACGAATTACACAGTTTTTCATGCATATGCTTTAGCAATAGTCATTCCCTAATCATGTGGGAGATTGTTGGGTTTTAAAGGTATGAACAGGAAATGAAGGGTTGTGACTCTCCTGAAGGGTGGTGACTATGCCAAAGGGTTGTGACCTTTATGAAAGGTTGTGTCTTTTCTAAAGGGTTGTGACCGTCTGAAAGGTTGTGCATTTTCCAAAGTGTTGTGACATGTCTGAAAGGTTGTCTTCTTTCCAAAGAGTTGCGACCTTTACCCTTTGCTGACTATAAATAGAGAACTTTCTCTCATTTTTTTTGCATTGAATTCTTCCATTCTTTTGCATACATTTCTTACAAAACAAAATCAATCGATCGTGTCTGTGTGTGTGATTCGTTTATGTCATTTTGAGTTTGTTGAAATTATCGAAGTTTGAGGTACCGCTACTTCTTTAATGGTTAATCCGTTTTATCTTGTGAGGAATTAATCTGCATCCTCGAGTACTTGAGGGGATTAAATTTCTTAAGGACACACAGTGGGTTCTATGGACTCGCATAGTTCTTTTCTTTTTCTTTTCATCTTTTATTATTTCTGGTTTACTAATCTGAATACAGGAGATAACAATATCTATAAATGAAGATGATAAACATTTTGAAGATCTGAATTAGACATGATAGAGGAGAAATATATACTCTCTCCATTTTATATTAGTTATCAACGTTATTAAATATAATTGTCACAAAACGCTTGTCATATTTTGCAAAATCAAATTAGATTTTTTTTTTTCATTTTGCCATTAAAATTAACTATTAATCAACAAAAGGATGATTAGATATGTTAATTAAAACGAAGAAAATGAAAGGGAAAAAAGCAAGATAAAGATAAAAAAATAACTGAAAATAAACCATAATATAAATGTGATTACAGACAATTTCATATAAATAATAGGCTAAATAATGTAATTGTAAATTATTTTTACAGTGAATAACCTGTTATCTACTTCTTTCTTTCCGAAATAATGAAACACCAAAAAGCTCCTCTTCTGTATGTGCTTAATAATATGATATCATCACATTTAATCAGTTCCTGCAATTGAATTTATGTTTAATATCTTTAATGAAAAAAAATATCACATCATATCAAAACAAAATTTTATTGACAATAATAAAAAATTAAAGAACTTACAAACTAAAAACATTTTACCATACTAATAATATATCAATCAAAAATAGAGTAAACAATCTGATATTCTGAGATCCATTGTAAATTAAGAGGGATTTATAGTACAAAGCAAAACACAAATTAGACTTTTGGGCTTCTATAATTATTGTATGATAAGGTGATAGACTAAAAAAATTCTATCTTCTTTTATTATCATTAAATAAATATGTAAGAACAATGGAAAATTATTGAAAACGCTAATGCTTTATTTGAATTTTTAAAATGAAACAATTGAACGAAAATTCAAAATAAATAAATAAATGATATTCTAAGCCATAGATTAAAATTAAAATTTTATGTAAGAAGAGATACTTATATAAGTCATGAGTAATTATCTCTTATAAATAAATTTAAATAATAAAGTAAAAAATACTTTGTATGTTAAAAATATTGTCAAGTTAAAATTAGAAGAAGGTCCAAAATAAGATTAAAAAATAAAATAAAATATTAAGAGTAGAAATTAGAGAGGTGTGAGTTACTTCTTGCAGGTATCTGAAGAGTCTTTATTGTAAATGTTCATCCATTTAATAAAATATTTATTATCATAAACTAAGTTATTTATTTTTATAATCAAATAATTAATTTAAATAAGAAAAAAATCTAAAAATAGGGAAAAAAAAAAGGATAAATGCAAATGAAGATCATAAAGAGGTGTGACGTCACATCTTCTATATTCAACTTTATTATTATATATATAAATTACGTCATCTATTGAAGTTGTCTTACTATAACTACTTGAAAATGAGCGTCTTATTTGCAACACGAATATTCTGCATATTTGTGATTTTTTTATACCTCAAATCTAAAGGGGAAAGGACCAAAATTAATATATATTAGTTTTATTGTTTTCTGTTTTTTAACAATGTGAAGAAAAAAGTCTCTTCTAATCCAACATTAAATAATTATGTATCATTTTGTTTTTTCTTAATAGATTATCTATTTTACCTTTGATTATTTTAATAAATATTCTTCTTCTTCTTTGACTTTCACTTTTTTTTCTTTAAAAATATATTAAAACTACTGTACTTGGCCGCGCTTCGCGCGATTATGAAAAGAATTAAAATAAAGTTACATATTAATATCAATAATTACTTTAATAAAAAGAAATTTTATTAATCACATAATTTCATAGAAGCGAAGCTATGCAAAATATTTAGGTTAAATATGAAATTCATTAAGAAATCAATATATGTGGACTTCGGAAAGTTAAATATTAAAAATAAATTTCATAGAGAAAAAGAGAAGGTAATATTAGAACTACTGAAATGTAAACTTGAGATGTGATATTTTTTTCTTTTTTATTTGAGATCTTTTTAAGTATAATTTATATATATATTTATGTTAACTTGATATCTGGTCGTTCTTTTCTGCTTCTTTGTAATCTTTTTAATTATATTCTTAGTATAATTTTTCGACAATGTGTAACTCATATTTCCATTAATAGTTATTATCCATGACTATATCGTTAGCCAACACTATTTTTAATAATTATCCACAATTATTATTACTTGTCGTCGTCATCCACTCATCACATGTTTTAATTATATTTATTGTACAATATTAGATTAATTTAATATTTGATTAATAAATTTTTAATAATTAAATTTTAAATAAAAAAAGTTTACATATTTAAATGATGAAAAATAACAATCTTAGTTAGTTAGATTTCATATCTTAATATATTGTTATTATAAAAGTGAGAGATGAATTTACCTGAACAAATAATTTTTTTTTGAAGAGTGTTATCATTATAATATAATCAAATTATCTAAGAATAACATAGAGGTCTAAAGAGAATAAATTAAATATTTTTTTAAAAAAAAAAAAAACTCAAGATTTATATCTTCACAAACACAAACAAATAATATTAAGTGTATGATTTCAACAAAGAAAGAGTTGTAAGTATATTAGACATATCAAATTATTTTACCTTGTAAAATCAAATTATGCAAAAATGTCTAACCATTTTCATTATAGATATATCTCCTATAATCTGCAAAATATGATTAAATAAGTTAAAAAATTATCTAGCAAAAGAAGAAAAATAGAAAGAATAAGGAGAAAATTGCGTTTAATCATAGATCATCCTACACATATACTCATTTTGACAAAACATAAATAACTCAAAAGGAAATAATATAATAGAAACATTACTTCTTAAGCACCTAAAAAAATAAAGGATAATCAACATATATAGCTCAAAATCCATTAATCTCCATCTCTGGATGATTTCATTTCATCCTATATACAAGAGTCAAGAAAAATAATAACAAATAGATTATTAGTCCTAAAATGAATCTCAAAGATAACAAAACAAAATAATTTATCAAGAAGAAACAAAAATATGCTTTGACATATTAGCCTTACTTTCTAATTAAAAGTAATATATGAAATCATATTTGGAAAAGATAATGCACCTCAAAGCTTACAAATATTGTAACATGTCTGCCACAAATTCTCTAACCAAAGATGACTACAAAATAACACACAATTTTAGTGTGATTTTATAGTGTTAATATAACCTTCCACATTAAATAATTAGAGGTTATGAATATGAAAGACTTGAGAGGTTATGACTATGAAAGGTTTGGGAGTTATGAACATTATTAATACTAATTCAAGAATAGAATTTATATAATTGAAGAGGTATAAATAAGAAGATGATTTTGCAAGAAAAAAATAATTGAAAGAAATAAGAAAAAAATATCAAAAAAAGAGAAAAATAAATAAATATGAATAGAGGCCATGGAGAGGTGCCACATCACCTTCTATATGTTCCTCCTTTATATATATATATAGAGAGAGAGATTTCTTATGCTTGCCATCTAATAATTTGCATATTCGCCCCAAAATAGAAGATGAAAATATGAAGAATGAAAATAATTCAAATAACATTACACATTTGAAGAAGATAAGATCCATTAGGAGAATAGTTTTAGGTAATTACTTTAAATTTAAATTCAATAAGTAACCGCTTTCCTATGTTGTAGGATTTTTTTTTATAGCATTATGTGGATAAGTTACTTAGTTTAGGCTAATGAGATTCTCTATGTTACATATTTTTGAATTTAAATTTCAATTTTATATTGATTGATTGCTTTTTCATCACTTGAAGTTTTTTATTTTATTTTAAATTGATTAAAAAATGTGAATTTAAAAAAGTCACATTTGAAATTTTATTTATTTATTGACAATACGTGAGGATAAAATATTGATTGGTTGCACTTTCGCCGCTTGATAATTTTAATTTTATTTTAAATTAATTAACTAAATGTGTATTCAAAAAAGTAACATTTAAAATAATAGGTGAAGATAAAATTAGTTTTAGAGTGTTTATAGATGTAACGATCTGATTTTCGTCGCTATGGAAAAGCCAATGGAGAAAGAATTGGGGTCAGAAAACTTTTTTGTAGTAACTTGAAATTTCCTAGCCTAGTCCAGATTTGGACAAAATTGGAGTCTTTAAGGTGTAGGGAAATCTGGTAACAATCGGGTGAATCATTTATGATTTTGATTACATGAGTAGTTAGATAACTCGTTAAGAAATCCGTACGACTTTACGGAATTGAATTCGGGCAAGTAGAGCTCCCGGAATCGATCTTAGCGTAAAGGATATTTACCGAGCGTCGTGGGTTAGAGGTGTGTTGTGAAATGGGAATTTTGGAATTCTTGAAATAAATCTTTTTCTCGAGAATGCAGCTTTGGCGCTGGATTTTGCCACTTTGGCGGGGTGGTGGCAGCTGTAGTGGGCCCGACGTGAATTAAAGTCGTTAATAAGCCTCTAAACGACCTCATTATACACTTTTTGACTTTTTAAGCAAAGGAACGACCCCCAGGCGACCCTTACTCGTTTTTCACCATTCTTGAGGCTAAAGTAAGCTTTTCATTCCCCGAATTCGTTTTTCGATCCGTAAAACGTAATAGAATGGGTGAATATTGATGGGAGGGGTTGTTATAGATTCTATGGTGTAAAAAGCCCTAAATTGGGTATTAGGATCTTGGGTTTGGTCTAGGGTTATTGGGTTTGTTATAATCCGGATTATTAGACCTTTTATTGTTGATTCTTGCATATAAATTGTTGTTTGTAGACCTAGAACAAGCGGAAAGAATCCAGAAAGGGAAGATTCAAGTGCTTTAGAGGATTCAAGCTTGGATTTGAGGTAGGTGATGGTTGTGATTCTATGATTGTGTGATATATGTTTGTTCTTGCTTCATTATGATACATGTATGTATGTGAATGTTGCATTATTGATCACACTTGTAGTAAATGAGGATAATTGAATAATTATATGCCATGAATCACCTCTTGTTGTATGATTGTGAGAATATACATTGTGATTGTGATTGTGATTTGTTGAATGGGTGGGTGTCACGATCCGACACACTAACTTGGATCGGATTGCCACGTTCCGACATAAACATAGGATCGGCTGCCAAGTTCCGGCATAACTAACTTGGATCGAATTACCACGTTCCGGTATAAATATGGGATCGAATTGCCACGTTCCGGCATGCTAACTGTTTGGGTTTGGGTTCCATGAGAGGACCATTGAATTGGGTTTCGTGAGAGGACCATTGAATTGGGTTCCGTGAGAGGCCTATTGAATTGTGTTGTGTATCCACTTGTGATGAGTTCGTTCATATCTAATGATGATTGATATTGGAAGACGGTATGTTGCTCTAAATTGATATAACTGTGATATGTGAGAATCGTGAAGTTATTCATTGTTCGTATATGTTGATGATATTGTATATGTTCGATATGTGCATGTGATTATATTGATGTATTGACTAATGTATGTTACACTTAGTGGGATAGTCGCGTGATCTTACCAGTACATGGTGGATGTGTGCTGATACTGCACATGCTCTTTCTTTGTTGAGTACAAGGCATCTTCAGGTGGCTATTAATAGACCCCAACTAGGTGACTATGAGCGTGACCAGATTCAAGGGTGAGCTAGTTCTTTCAGGCTGCTATGGATCTTCTTTGTTTAACTCCACTTTTTTCGAACTCAGACTTTTTGTTTAAGGTGTTGTTAGTTTCGGGGTTGTACCCCTTGTTCTTAGACTTGTCGTTAGTAGAGTTTTGGTACATTGACTTTCAGGTTCTAGGTTAATTCTTTTGCAATTGTTAGTTATTGTTGAACTTTTGTTAGAGTTTATGGAAACTCTATTTTCTTTCCTTAGTAGTTGACTTATTTGCCGTATTTTTTAGATTGATTGCTTGGTTTGGGTTGTAGTAGTGGTTCTCCCACCGGATGATTAGTGTGGGTACCAATCACGACGGTCTGGATTGTGACAAAGTTGGTATCAGAGCCCTAGGTTTGTTGATCTCATCATACCAAAATAAGTCTAGTAAAGTCTTGCGGAACGGTACGAAGACGTCTGTACTTTTCTTCGAGAGGATATAGGACTTTAGGAAAAACTCACTTCTTTCTACTCCTTTGTGCTATGACTTGAATCCAATTGGTATTTGGGTGATACAAATTGGTATATTTCCTCCTTCACTCTATGGTCTGAACTAGAGCAACAAAAGTGGTAACACCATCACTAGCAAGAGAGGATGTCTATAGACTACTGACAGTCGAATAGAGTCGCCATTTGGAACAAGTATACACTGCCTTGGATAGATGATCTTTTTGATCAATTGCAAGGTGCATCGGTTTCCTCTAAGATTGATTTAGGGTCTGGTTACCATCAGTTAAAGATTGATGCCGTTAAGAATTGAGTTTGACCAAGTTCTATGATTGAAATTAACAGTTTTGTAGGGCTCGCTAGCTACTATTGTTGCTTGTGGTATGAGTTGAGTCTAATTGATATCTCCCGATTCCAATTGGTATCTCAACGAAGTGAACTAGACGTCGTGGTCACGACTGAGGGACCACAAGCAAAGCAAATTGGAAAGTGTGCAGGTTCTAATTGGTATCTGGCCCTCTGGGTGGTGTGAATGCATGGATGATCAGGAATGGTCATCCATGGAGCGAAATAATTAATTAAGAATTTAGACTTATCTGTAAATTATATCTTGGAAACTTTGAATGCATGCTTCTGGTTGTCTGATTAACTGCGAATGTGAAGTTGTAATTGCTTGAATATGATGAGGTGATTATGTGCACAATAGATGGGTTCGTTTTTATTTGGTTGGGAAAAAATTGCAGACTTCTTACAGTATTGTATTGGAGAACTACTGAATGGAAACAAACAATATTAAACGAGGTCTATTGAATCTTAAGTTTGGGATGTCCTTGTTTTTGTTTACTAGATGTTGTGTTTTTAGAGTAATGGGCAGTGCTTATACTATAAAATTAGACTTCTCAAATAAAAAGTTAGTCAATATAGGTTGTAGAAAAGTTGTAGGAGAGATGTTTTGGGTTAGCATGTTCAAATTTTGTACAATAAAGAGGTTAGAGAATTGAGAAATTTAATGTTCTATCCTACCTTTTCAATAGAATTTATTGAGATATGAGTAGTAAAATTTATACTAAAGTTTATACCTTTTCCTTATAAACTTCTAAGTTTCCAGTTTCAAAAACATTTAAGTTATCCTATTCTAAGAAGGAGTACTGATATTCAACCTTAAAAGCAATTTAAAAGAGGAGATATTATCAATTTAACTAGGGTCCAATTATTTAGATATATACAGTATCTTTGGTTGTAAGGATTTCCACTTCTTAGTTCAATTACGGCTTTTTACAAATTTTTTCATTATGTGTCTCTTCTACATCTCTTGCATCAGGTGCAAATCAAACTACTGACACTTGATAAGTCTCTTTTAACTTTGAAGTTTATTGATTTGTGGTGCTAAACTTCTCAATTCATAAGTTGATATAAGATACATGTGATTCTCTCTACACATATTTATAAGATAGTGTAAAAAAATGATTCTCTCTATATATTTTGTTGTTGTTGTTGTATATGTGTAGATGTATATTTTGATAAAAGATTGTGTCAAAAAAATACATTTGATCTTCACTTTGATGGCTACGCTTAATAAAAGCCACTAGTATCAACCAATTTCTTGTTATTTCAATAAATCAGGATAAAAATAGCAAGATCAAATTTAGAAACAAAGCTTTTTTTCCTTTTGGATGCTACTATTGAATATAAATTCTTGAGGCAAAGGAGTTCCCCTATCATCATAGTCTTTGTCCCACCTATTTCTTTTTCAATTCTGTGAATAAATAATGGGTCAGATGGGTAATGTTGTTGCAAGTTCAGGTCATATTCCATTTAATAGTACTATGAGTTTGGTTAGTTGGGGACTTAATAGTTTATCATGTTGTTAAGCTATGAACTACTTTGGAGCGAGAGGGTAATTCAAATCTCTTTCACTGCATAATAATCCATTATGTTATTTCAATGAATTGTTGTGCTTTAATTGAAAGATTTGTCCTACTTCATTACTGTGTATTCTACTCATTGAAATAGATACTGATTTTGCTTAGAACAACATAACAAGATGGAACTAAAGGACCTATATATATGATACCAACTAGTTAAGGTTAAGTCTTAGTTATTGTTTAAATATTCATTAGCTCTCGCACTAGTCAACAATTTTTGGCCGGTAAAGACTTGTACGTCAATGTTGTAGAGATAAGTGTGAGATTAAGGAACTCTAGTTTTAAAAACCTTGAATTACCCTGCTAATTTTCCTTTCAGGTGCACCATGGGGTTCTAGAACAATTGTTATTGGTCTAAAAGTTGTGATAGAGTTTCAAACGTTGTATGTTCATTACCCTGCTAATATCTATTGGTTTTACTTGCAACTTATCAGCTTTATTTGGTGAGAGTGCCCATAAACTATTGTCCCTATCTTTGGTGACCAATCATCTTTGGCTGAAAAGGTGCATGCCAAAGGTGTAGGCCCTCTACCCATACCAGCTGACCAAATTTCACTTGATAAGCTGGTCGATGGAATCAAATTCATGCGTTATCCTCGTGTATTTACTGAAATATTTAGCAATTTGGTTATGTTATGTGCTAAAGGCTTTTTACTAGGCCTTATAAAGTCTAAGGTTTTTTTAGAGGTAATTAAGTAAATGAAAATGTACTTTCTTAATAGATTTAGATTTTAGATGAGATGGTCACACCTAAAAGTAGAAAACTTGGGTTTTAGTCTTGCAGCAACCTATATTAAAAAGGTTTTCCATGTGCTTGGCTTATTAAAAAGAACAAGTCCAAATGTAAGAACTTAAGAGGGTTTAACAACTTAAGCTATCAGATGAGATGGTGAAGCAACTTAGACATTTGGCAAGACTATCATGTGTTATCTCGGTTCAAAACTTATCCTCATATCTTATTGGTGGACTATTTCAGACGTTTAAACCAATGAGCAATGTTCGTTACCATTCTGATATGAACTATTGAGATGATTACACACTTCACACAAATAAGTTCTCATAAAGACTATGATTATTGTGTTACTGTTTGTTGGTGCTAACTTGTTGCTTCCATAGATGTTTTGGCTCGTGATATCTCTTCCCTTTCATCTTCTCCCTCTATGAATAATTGAATATCACCTTTCTGATTATATTAAGTAAATAAAATGTGTATAGCTTCTATGAGGACTTAAACTAGCTTCAGTTATTATTCAAATTAATTTCATAAGATCGTTTTCCCTTTTTCTCATATACGAAGTGTTTGAGACTTTACTATATTGTGTGAATTTGATTAATTTTATCTCATCAGAATCCAATGAAGTTTGTACTAGAGAAGACAAGCAAACACTTGAACCAGAACATATTTTTGAGGCTTTTAGGTGCTTGACTTGACCAGTCTACTTTTATGTGTATCTGCTGCACATTAATTTTGTTTTTCAATTCCTTGAGACAGTACTTTATTTCTCTATTTACTTATGCCCAAAAAGTGATATCAAGTGTTATCGATGACCATGCAAATATTCTTCATGATTTTAACTGGTGTGTGTATATTATGGTTGCTTTCTGATTCTCAAGGAACATATGCACCAAAGAAAGCAATGAAACCAATTTTAAACAGTGATGTATAATAGTAAAATAATTATTTTCATCACTGACCATTCAAAATATTCCTTATTTTTTTGCTCTTGCTTGACTTTCATGATTACTTTAATATTTTCAAATAAATGCTTCTTAAGGAACATCTGTATTGAAGTTCTTAGGTTAAACATGGACATTCATGAAGAATGATTGGAGGTTTCCCTAGATTGTGTAATGCTCTTGTTTTAAACTCTTATTTTTGTAATTTACTGGATACCTAGCTTTCCTGCAATTTGTATTTGAAGAATGTAGTTGGACTATATATGAAGATGACATGCTTTAATTTGAAGGGGAAGAAAGATACAATATCCCAATTTTTCTCACCAATATATTATCTTTTAGATACTCTCTGATCTATATATTTCTCTAAATAGATTTTATTTTTATTTTTTTACAGCATTTGAAGAGTTTTGGTTACAAGTCATGATGAGAGTTTTGAAGACTTCATACAAGTTGTGAAATTGGTTATCATTTGTTTGAGAAGTTAGGAAAATGTAGATTACTATTTTCCTAAAAAGTTGTGTAAACAATAGCGTGCATGTGCACTGTGGTTATATTGCTACAAATGTGATGTTATTACATATTTTCTAATAATATACCAATTTTAGATTTGTAAGTGCTTATTTGTATAATTAAAGCATGAATTTATTGACATTTTTTTTTTTATCATGTGTATCTGATTATTTTAATTAATTATGGTATAAATTCAAAAGACACATGACTTGAGAAGAATCTTTAAGGACTAGCATTTTCGTCTTAAAAGACTTTTCTATGACCAGTAAAAAAAAGGTAGTAAAATATTGTAGGACCAGTCGATCCATGCTTAGGACCAGATTTATAGTCCTTAAAACGGTTTTAGGGACCAGTATGTTTCTCGTCGCGTATACCCTATAAGGACCAGTGAATGGAACTCTTCGCTTTTGATCTTTAGCGACGACGCCTATATGGACGGGCAGCAACCATATATTTCTGGTCGCTATTGACTTCTAAGGACTAGAATTACACTTTTAAGGACCAGTTTTCCCTTCGATAATAGTCACTTTCTTGTAGTGTTGGTGCCCCTATCCATGTTTCTACCTCAGTTGAAGAGTCGGTCATAGTCACCCTTGTATATCGTGTTATCCTGTTATGTTTATGGATTTTCAAATTTGGGTGGAATTGGTTATGCTGGATATGACTGACTTGATATAATTTTAGGCATGACTTGATTGTCCCTCTATTGTATCAAGCTTAATTGTAATACTAAGTCGGTAACTCTAGAGATCCCTGGTAGGGAAAGATGAGAGTGGGAAGGGGTGTACAAGCCTAAGCTAGCTAAGATCATATCCTCCATTCAGGCAAGGAAACTGGTAGGGTAGGGTTGTTTGGCTTATTTGGCTCATGTTTGGGATGTTAAGATTGAGTCCCCCTCTATTGAGTCTATTCCTGTGGTGTCAGAATTGAGAGAGCTTAAAGCTCAAATCTAAGAGCTTCATGATAAAGGTTTCATCCGTCCTAGTGCTTCCCCGTGAGATGCCCCTGTCTTGTTTGTTAAGAAGAATGGGGGTGCTATGAGGACTGGTGAATTTATCTTAAGTCATAAAGGAGTGGATTAATACTGTAATGACAAGCTTATGGATAAAGAAAGTCCCATTGAGTATACTTGGGTGAAGTAAATTGAAGTATTTTAGTAAGGAAGTGCGTAAAAATTGGGTTAGCCCTCTGAATTTGATGAGTATACCTGAGTTTTAGGTGTCGTGTTGATGAAAGATTGGCTTTGTGGTGATAGTTAAGGCTAACTGAGCGTAATGGTAATAAGAGTTCATGTTGGATTGTGACGGGATGCAACTATATAATAAATTGTTGGTTAAGTTAATTTTTGTATAGTAATTACGACTTGCGAGTATCTAAGGTTATGGTTTTCTAATATTGGTGAGTAACGTGGTTGTATGGAAAGTTTTAAGAGATGGTGGGACACCATTCGAATAGAAATTAAAGTTCTAGAGTCATAATGAAGAAAAATAGTGGGAGGTAGTACAACCTTTAGAGAGAGGCGAGAGCAAGATTATTTTATTTAATTGCAAAGGCTGAAGAGATATCTTTAGAGGGGTAGATAATTGGGTTCAGAGATGCGTGATTTCATTCGTTTTGTTGTGGCTATGGTAATAGTGTCACAAGTCCATCATATTGGTTAAAAACTATTGGAAAAGACTTGAGAAATGAGTGTACGGACATTAGCTTGAATGTGATGACAAGTGCTTGGTTTTGTTTTTGAGTCCAGTAATGAGTATGATTGAAATTTTAGTGAAATATATGGTAAGATCGATGGAGATGCAATCAATGATAAACGGAGATCCATGAATTCATAAAAATCTTCAAGGTACAAGCTAATGTTGATAGAGAAAGAGATTGTGTTATACGGTGGAAATTACAATTCAGGTTTTTCATCGTAAGTCTACATTGTGGTGATGTATTTTTTCAAGGTATGTATTGTCAAGGTGAGAAATGATCAATTGTATCCGATATTAAGCATGTGAAAGGATTTACACCTGGTCTGAGTCGTAAGGTTTATTACTTTTGCTTGTTAAAGTACCTAAGAAAGGTTTCATTTAAAAAGTGTTGGGTTATAATAAGGTAAAAGGTCGAACTGTTTATGATGGTTGTTAGTATCGTGAGTATGATTCACTAGCTACGCTCTCGTGTGTTTTCACTTTTGTGGGTGGATCAGGGGTACCAAATCTTGCGATGTTCTCTTGGTTGAGTGGGAAGATTGGGAAGATTTGGTTATTTCGAATGACATAATTGGTGTTGTCTTGGAGTATCTAAAGCAATTCAGTGGTTCTACATGTACCACCTTACTTATGAGAAATTATAGAAGAGCTACCATGCGTATTTGTGGATGTTCGACAATCTTAATATTCATCTAGTCATCAAGGTTATGTATGGATTATATGTGGTTGAATGTGGGGATCATTGAATTCAATTCTACTGTTCTTTAGAGGTAATCTATAATTACTAAATCTAACATTTCGATAGTGTTGTTGGAGGGGTTGTATGCTTGGACATATCCCTCGATGAGTATCTGATTTCTAAAGATCAAAATTGTTATAACTTAAGCTCATGGGAATTTATGTTGTGGGATGGAGGTGTTGTTAAGAACTATGATTGGTTGGGTATTATGAATGTGTGTTGGTTTGTTCATGTTCACTTCTAATTGTAGCGGTATTGATTTAGAATTTTATCATGGTTATGTGAGAAGGGATTCGTCCTGATGTTTGTGTCAGGATCCTTGATAACATGTGGCAGAGGTGTGTATGATCAACTTTGGTGGTTGTTGGGAATTGTTTTGTTGTTAGTAAAATTTACATACAACAATATTTACCACTCGAGTGTTGAGATGACTTCATTGAGGCATTGTAAGGGAGGAGGAGTAGGTACTCAATTGGTTGGTTTGAGGTTGCAGATGTGAAACCCTTAAGGGGTAATGAGATTCGGTAAGAAAGGCATGCGATACAAGTATCCCCAGTAATTCGACGATTCAGATACTACTCTACCCTTACCTTAATCAGTCTTTCCTAGTTGATCATTCGGGGACGAGTGATGGATAAATTGGTATCTATTATAATGACCTGATTTTCGTCGTTATGGAAAAGCCAATGGAGAAAGAATTACGGTCAGAAAACTTTTTTTGTAGTAACTTGAAATTTCCTAGCCTAGTCCAGATTTGGACGAAATCGGAGTGTTTAAGGTGTAGGGAAATCTGGTAACAATCGGGTGAATCATTTATGATTTTGATTACATGAATAGTTAGATAACTCGTTAAGAAATTTGTACGACTTTATGAAATTGAATTCGGGCGAGTAGAGCTCTCGGAATCGATCTTAGCATAAAAGGTATTTACTGAGCGTCGTGGATTAGAGGTGTGTTGTGAAATGGGAATTTTGGAATTCTTGAAATAACTCTATGTCTCAAGAATGCCGCTTTGGCGGGGTGGTGGCCGCTGTGGCGGGCCCAATGTGAATTAAAGTCGTTAATAAACCCTTTTTGACTTTTTGAGCTAAGGAACGACACCCAGGCGACTTTTACTCATTTTTCACCATTCTTGAGGCTAAAGGTAAGTTTTTCACTCCCCAAATCCATTTTTCGATCCGTAGAACGTAATAGAATTGGTGAATATTGATGGGGGAGGGTTTTGTTATAGATTCTATAGTGGAAAAGCCCTAAATTGGGTATTAGGATCTTGGGTTTGGTCTAGGGTTATTGGGTTTGTTATAATCCAAATAATTAGACCTTTGATTGTTGATCCTTGCATATAAATTGTTGTTTGTAGACCTTGAACAAGCGGAAAGAATCCGGAAAGGGAAGATTCAAGTGCTTTAGGGGATTCAAGCTTGGATTCGAGGTAGGTGATGGTTGTGATTCTATGATTGTGTGATGTATGTTTGTTCTTGCTTCATTATGATACATGTATGTATGCAAATGTTGCATTATTGATCACACTTGTTGTAAATGAGGATAATTAAATAATTGTATGCCATGAATCACCTTTGTTGTATGATTGTGAGAGTATGCATTGTGATTGTGATTGTGGTTTGTTGAATGGGCGAGTGTCACGATCCGACACACTAACTTGGATCGGATTGCCACATTCTGGCATAAGCATAGGTTCGGCTTCCACGTTCTGGCATAACTAACTTGGATCGAATTGCCATGTTCCAGCATAAATATGGGATCGAATTGCCACGTTCCGGCATGCTAACTGTTTGGGTTTGGGTTTGGGTTCCATAAGAGGACCATTGAATTGGGTTCCGTAAGAGGACCATTGAATTAGGTTCCGTGAGAGGACCATTGAATTGTGTTGTGTATCCACTTGTGATGAGTTCGTTCAGATCTAATGATGATTGATATTGAAACACGGTATGTTGCTCTAAATTGATATAAGTGTGATATGTGAGAATCGTGAAGTTGTTCATTGTTCGTATATGTTGATGATATTATATATGTTCGATATGTGCATGTGATTATATTGTTATATTGACTAATGTATGTTACACTTAGTGGGATAGTCGCGTGATCCTACCAGTACACGGTGGTTGTACTGATACTGCACTTGCTCTTTCTTTGTTGAGTACAGGGCATCTTCAGGTGGCTATTGATAGACCCCAGCTAGGTGACTATGAGCGTGACCGGATTCAAGGGTGAACCAGTTTTTTCAGGCTGCTATGGATCTTCCTTGTTTAACTCCACTCTTTTCAGACTCAGACTTTTTATTTAAGGTGTTGTTAGTTTAGGGGTTGTACCCCTTGTTCTTAGACTTGTCGTTAGTAGAGTTTTGGTACATTGACTTTCAGGTTTTAGGTTAATTCTTCCGCATTTGTTAGTTATTGTTGAACTTTTGTTAGAGTTTATGGAAACTCTATTTTCTTTCCTTAGTAGTTGACTTATATGTCGTAGTTTTTAGATTGATTGCTTGGTTTGGGTTGTAGTGGTTCTCCCATCGGATGGTTAGTGTTGGTGCCAATCATGACGGTCTGGATCGTGACAATAGAATTGTGCAGAAGTGGATATATAATGGGTAGTTTTAAATGGATTATTTATTATTTAATTTATTGTTTAATCTATTTTATTTTTTTCTTATAAAAAATTGATAAAGGAAAAGTATATATACCATATTTTTAATACAATGTCTTTAATTTATTGTTGTTGTTTCTTTGAAGAAAAACTTATAAATAATTTTTTTTTAAATTGTTTAGAAAAAAATGAAAAGGGAATTATTCATTAGAAACTCAATTATTTTTTTGCACGATAGATGAGAAATACAAATTTAAATTATTTTTAATGAAAAGATATTTATTTAGAAGTGGCTCGGTAGTAGAAGGTTTTAAAACTGCATGTTTAAATTGTGATTGTCAATAAAAATTAATTTAGATTAATTGTTTAACTGAAAAATGAAATTAATTAATTGAATAATTCAATTCTTACCTCACCTATAATATATAAGTTAATATAGAACACTATGTGACAAGGAAAAATCATTAATTATTTGAAACAACATTCACCACAGAAATAAAAAGGCAGAGAGGATTTTGTTTAAAATGGATACATAAATAGAAAATATTTAACAAATGATAAAGAAATTTAACTGTTTTAATATACACAAAAGATTAGATTATTGTCTGTGCTGTAGAATCAATTCATTTTACAAAACATAAAATGAATAATAAAAAATATTACATAATTGTGTAGTTATCAAATGTTTGAAAGTATTTTTCCTTCTTCAATTATATATATGGATCATGATTCATGAAGATTGCTTGATACCAACATCATCAACTGATCATTTTCATTTATAGATTATTTTTTTTTTTGAAAAAGAATGAACTGATCATCTTCATTTTCAATATTTAGAGCTTTCAAAATAGAATACGTAATTAAGACGGTAAGATAAAAAAAAAAAATAGAAGAAAAAAGGAGGAATGGGAATTGAAGTGTATCTATAAGAATGAATAAAATTAAAAAATTAATGACCAGCAATAATAAGAGGAAAAGAAAGTCCAACATTAACTTACTGGGACTTTTAATACATTTGATAATATTCGTTAAACTAGTAAATTTAGTACGCGCGGTGTGAAAATATATTAAATTCATGAAATCTTTTTTTGTTTTTTATAAAATTAAAATATTAATAAAATTTTCAATGATCTTTTTTGAACTTCAAATTCAAATAAATTATATTACAAATTTTAGTACTTAGATTTGTGATTTTGACTTAGATTCATGGGATGTTAATTTTATCGGGAAAAAAAAAGAAAAATAATCATTAAATTAGCACCATCTAACACTTTTTTTCTTTTTTTTTTCTTTTTTTGTTTTTTTTTTGTTTTTTTTGTTTTTTTGTTTTTTTTTTTTTTTTTTTTATGTTAGAGTTGTAATAATTGAATATTTATGAATTTAGTATCCATTTAAATGCATTCTTCGATAGAGTTATTATAGGGTAATAATAATAAAAATAATAGATTTAACCGAAGAAATAAAAGAAAGAAATATATACGCTTTATAATAGATGAATAAAACAAAGGTTTGCTATCACTAAAATTATGTTATTTTCTAACGTAAATACATATGATATAGAGCTAACATGCAGATTAACATAAAAATAGTAGTTCAAATTAAGAGTTTGCTTTATCAGCTCATGAATATACCACATTCAACAGTTTGAGAAGTTAACCTAATAGGACTCGAATTTCTACCAAAAAAATATTAGTACTTTTAAGTAGATTTTATTATCCGGCCCATCTCTCTTTGCCTAATCATAAAACTGTCGGTTTGGTTGGTTTGGTTAGGTTTTTTCAGTTTTTTTCGGTTTGAAAGTAATAAGTTTGTTGAGGATATACGATAGACACAAACACTTATTACATGAAAATTCACAAATAAGCTATTACACGAACAAAGTGATTCATCCAATGTACCAAATTTCAAAAACTAAAAAAATTCATTGTCAATAGGATAAAGTTGATTCAATATTCTAGAGATCTCAACATCTTATCAATAGACTTTTCAATAAAATTACACCTTAAAATATTGAGAAATTACTTCTCAAAAAAGAAAAAAGCAATATTTCATAGTCAAAACTAATCAATTACCATCTTCTTTAGCTTGAGCTTTAAATTATTCAATGCTGCATTAGAAAATTTTATAAAGAACACAGAAAGTGTGATCTTTAAAGTAATGAATATTGAGGGATTTAGACTTAAGATTTTAATAGTTGAGCTAAAATTTAAGTGTTGGGCTTCAGAAAATAGTAAAAACTAAAGACTTAAGTTAATTAAAATTTATCAAAATACTTATATTTTATTTATAAATAATTATAAAATTTATATATATAACTTCTCGGTTTGGTTTGGTTATTTTTGCGGTTAATTTTTAGTAAAACCAAAACCAAATCAAACCAAATATTGGTTTTTTTAATTGGTTTGGTTCGGATTGCGGTTCGATTTAGTTTTATAACCATAACCATGAACAACCCTACTTATAATAATTAGTAACGTAATGGCTTATTACATTACAAATACAATACTTATCTTACTTAAATAGTAATAAATATAACCGTCTAAATACATTTTTATAAGGTAATTAACAAAATAAACTTTTATAGTTCTATATTTAAGTTACTTTAAATAAAATTAAAAAAGGTAAAACAAAAGTAACGTAACTTAATATTCTATATTTATTTTCTTTCCTTTTTATGTTTATTATTTACTTATTGTTAGATTTCTCTTTCTCTTACCTTTTTTTCTTTTTTTATTTTCTTCCACTTAACTCAATATCTTTTTTGTATTATTTTGCAATTTGCCATATCTACCTCCTTATTTTTCTCCGATTGACACGCTAAATTTACTCTCTATTTTAAAAAATAATAATTATAAATTTGCATTTTTTAAAAATAACTCTTTATATCATGTTAGTATCCAATAGTTCTCATTTTTTTGTAAATCAAAAGAGCAAAAAGAAAGAACTCACACTTCATGATGTGACCATTATTCTCATGAATTTTTGGTATGTTGAGCTCCTTCAAAAAATAAGATGGAATATATATTTTGTTAGATTTTGTAATAATTTCTATTGTATATATTCTAATTTCTAATGAATTCATTTATATAGATAAATTATAATTTTGATTTTTTAATTTATGTGAGGCGGTAAATTTCTCTTGCAATAATTCTTCAATTTCGTATGGATCTTCAAATATGTGCTCTCTTCTCATGCCTAATTTTATACTTTATATTATTAACTAGGGAATCAGTTCACGCTTCGCGCGATCGTAAAAAACACATCCTTAAATTTACTATTTTTTGTTTTCGAACATTGAATTAACGCAAATATAATTTTTGAAAGATTAAATCAATATATGAGAAGTTGAAAATTTAAAACTAATGAAAAGATGAGGAAAATTGATACAATAACTATTTTATCAATTATCAAGAAACATTTACAAAGCAGTATGATTTACATAATTTAAATCTCAGACACACCATAGACTGATCAGATCAACTAATACTCCATTTACAATCAAAGCAATTGGTTTTGGCCACATTCTTTTAGGCATGTTAGTGGGTCACATCAGTTTCCGCGTCCCCATTCCTTTCACTCTAGATGGTTTAGACAAACAATAAGTAAAAACTAAAACTGAAAGGTAACAAAAAAGTAATGAAAATAAATCAATTAAATACACTCATATCTTATTTGTATACATTCCACCTTCTTTATCTATTTCTTCCTTGCACTTTTTCTGATTAATTAAAAAAAATATTGGTCATCCAAGAATACATGCTACACTGAAATTCCTCCACAAATCATCACTTTCACGATGTAATAAGTTTCCGCGAATAGACAAAGTCTGACCAATATTTTTACATTTACACCCACACTGAATATGTACTTATCCTCCTCATATTGTCTTAAAACTTTTCATTTCCTTCCTTAAATACAACAAAATAAACAACCAATGTTATTAATTCCATTTATAAGAAAAGAGATAAGAAAGCAAGAATAAGAATCTATATCGCTCAGACTTACATTATTGTTAGAGGAGCCAACACACAGTTGGTGACTATTTTAAAGAGTCCAAACAACACATGATCTAATATCGTTATCTATATAGCAAAATCCAGTCCGAACAACAAAATTCATTGAAATCCTAATAAAGTATAAATAAGTAAAGTGGATAGGATATGAATTAAAATAATCGAGAACTTTCTTATGCCGCATGCACGCTCTAAATAAAATCTATGTATGACTTTGTGACTCAATACTAACCAACATATATGATTACTGGCGGATGTGGAAACTGCAATGTAGCATCGACATTTTGCACTGCACCGATCTTCTAACATATATGTGCTTCAAGGTCATCGGATTTATCCCTCATTTATATACTTATATATTGTACTACGTTTTTTTCCTTAGAGTATATTTACAGGTGTAACAGTTCCTAGGAAATTATAGCAATTGGAATATGACAGGTCAGGACTTTTATTTTTGACACCCTTTTAATTAAGCAATCAATGTAAACCGTTACAATTTACGAAATGGCTAGTTAAGAGAGTGACCTATGATTATTCTTATGCACAAAAAATGAAGAAAAAAATGAGAAAATTGCCAAAAATCTGAAAAAATAGATAGATAGCTTTTCCTGGATGATGAGAGGTGCCACATCAGCTTTTACATATATATATATATATATATATATATATATATATATATATTGATTGCAATAAGTTCTTTATAATTGTTACCTATTTTCATTTTCTATTACAACAATAAAAATATTTTTTCTTTAAACTCTTCATTGTCCTCTTTAATGGTGTGTTAATGGATGAATAAGAGGAGTTTAGTATTTTTATAGTTAAAGAAATGAAGGAAAAAGTCCAATAAATTAAGAAAAAAAATTAAGAACATGAGTAATAATAATAGAAATGTATATCATAGAGAGATGTCATCTCATCTACTTTTAGCTTTATCAAATTTTATTAAATTAAGAAAATTTTAGAATTATTTATTGAAACAGATTTGACTTTGTCACAATCTTAAGAATACTCTAGAAACGTAATACGCTATGTAGTTGGCCCTTTTTCTCATAGTCTTGGCAATAATGGGTGAGAAGCTGTGGAAATTTAAATATAGGAGAACAATAAGTTAATTTAAACATTTTATTTTCGTGGGGAATTGATAGATGATAAGTTTTTTTTATAACTGATAATATAATTAAATAATCATAAAGCCAATAGTAATGAGATTATTACTCCCTCTGTATATTTTACTCGCCCATTATATTAAAAATAATTGTCCAAAATTTCAGTTTGAAAAACTAAGAGATAATTTATCCTTTGTTTATTTTATCTTTGATAGTAAATACGAGTATTTGATAGCTAATATATTTTTCAAAACATTAAATTTAATATATTTTAAAAGATAATAGTAATTATTTATGATTTCTTAGATGTGTGCTAAATCAATAGCCAATAACTATTGTTGGACAAAGAGAGTATTAAATGGAAGAACTATGCATGATTTTGCACATTTGTTATGGATATTTTCCTGTGATCTTTTCATTAATTAGCCACGTACAATTCAAGAAGACTTTGAATTATCCGTAATTATATTTATTAATAATTACAACATTTTATTTAACTATGTTTAAAATAGTTAATAGAGTTAATTGGGTATATTATATAAATGGAAAAAATTAGAGAAAAAAAAGGCTGAAAAATGAGAAAAAAAATAAATGGTGTTCTATGCTATAGTGAGATTGTCACATCACACACACTAAGGAGGAGATTAATAATCTTAAGGAAGACATCCGACATTTGAAGGAAAAAAATGTCATCATAGAAGTCAGGCTTGATAGTTTTGAGACCAGGAAGAATTTGAGTATTAACTCAGCATCTTCTTCTTCATATGAAGGAGAAAGTAATAACCTAGATTTTCTGAAAAATCTAAATTTTAGTAATAACAAAGAAGAATTTTTACAAAACCTTAAAGCATTTACTCAGGGGCGGCTCAACATAATTCGAGGCCTAAAGCAAAATTTTAATTAGAGGCCTAAAATCTAATGTATTTATTTATTTTTCTAAATTTGTAGATGTAAATTACTACTTAATATCTTTTATATAAATAATTTTTTCAAATACTTTTTTCAATTATTATTTTTAGGTAAGATTTTATCAATTCAACATTGAAAAACACCTTTTATTGAGACAATTATTATATGAATTATCAACATAATTCTATAAGTAATAAGTTGATAAACTTTAAAGATAAGAGTTAGAATCATAGAATCTGATTCAAAAAGTTGATAACTTTGTATACCTACTTTAATATGAAAATTTACGAAGAAATAAAAAAAGAATTTGTAATTTACTATGTTCAACACTTTTCGACTATTGATTCATATTTTTTAGAGTGTGTTACTCTAACTATCAAAGATTTAAAAAAATAGAGTGCAAAAAAGAGTTAAAAAGGATAAATAATGTGAGTGTTAGCGAAGAAAATGTAAGAATCCAAAATAATGTTTTCTTAATTTCTTCTATTTTAATGGAATTAAAATACATAATTTTTTATTTGTAGAAATTTGAGGCCCCCAAAAACGGGTGCCTAAGGCCAATGCCTTAAATTTTATAAGCAATAGCCGCCCCCTGCATTTACTTCCCAAAAATCTTATACAAAAATTACCCTTCTTATAGATTATAATTATAAAAAAGAATTTATTGCTCTTATTGATAGTGCAACAGATTTAAATTGTATTCAAGAAGGACTTATTCCTTCTAGATATTTTCATAAAACTACCCATAGTTTAAGATCAGCAAATGGTAGTAAAACAAATATTGAATTTAAACTACCTAAAGCTTTTATTTGTAAAGGGAAGAATTGTGTTCCTCAAAGCTTTGTCTTGGTTAAAGATATTACTAACCAAATTATTTTAGGAGTACCCTTTATAAATGATATTTTTCCTCTTACTCATTGGGATAATGAAAACATTATAGGGACTTGGAATAACAAACCTTTTATAGTAGAATTTATTACTAAACCCTTTACAAAAATGATAAATGAACTAACCTCAAAAATGATTTTGAAAAATAATCAGATAAGCTTTCTTAAAGGTGAAATTAATAGTATAGAAATTTATAATATTTTGCAAAATCCTAAATTACAGGATAAGATTGCAATTTTACGTAATTAGTTCTCTCTTGATATTTGTGGAGATCATCCAAATGTTTTTTGGAATAGGAAAAAGCATGTTGTCAGTCTTCTTTATAAGGATGATTTTATTGAGGATAATATTCCCACAAAAGCAAGACCCTGCCAGATGAATTCTGAATATTTGGAATTATGTACAAAAGATTTTGAGTCTCTACTTCAGAAAGGCCTTATAAGGCATTCAAAATCTCCATGTTCTTGTACAACTTTCTATGTTAATAAACACGCTGAAAAAGAAAAAGGTGCCCCCAGGTTGGTTATCAATTATAAAGCACTTAATAAAGCATTACGATGGATCAGGTACCTTATTCCAAATAAAAAATATTTATTAGATAGAGTTTATGATGCTATTATATTCTCTAAATTTGATTTGAAATCAGGTTGCTGGCAGATTCAAATAAGTGAATTAGACAAGTTTAAAACAACTTTTAATGTCCCTATGGGTCAATTTGAATGGAACGTTATGCCTTTTGGTTTAAAGAACACTCCATCAGAATTTCAAAAAATTATGAATGACATTTTCATACCTTATAGTAATTTTATAATAGTGTATATAGATGATATTCTTGTATTTTCAAAAAATATAGAAACTCATTTTAGACATCTGGAGTTATTTAAGAAAATTATTATTCAAAATGGTTTAGTTATATCTGCTCCAAAAATGGCTTTATTCCAAAGTAAGGTCAGATTTTTGGGTCATAATTTTGAAAAAGAAAATATTAGTCCTATTAATAGAAGTATTGAATTTGCTTCTAAATTTTCTGATGAAATTACTAACAAGACTCAGTTGCAGAGATTTCTAGGAAATCTTAACTATGTAGCACCTTTAATAAAGGATTTAGCACTTGATACAACAATTTTATATGATAGGCTTAAGAAAAATCCAAAAGTTTGATCAACCAATCATACTGAAGCTGTTAAGCGAATTTAGACCAAGGTTAAAAACCTTCCGTGTCTTACATTGGCAAACCCAAATTGGGAGAAAACAGTTGAAACAGATGCTTCAGAATTAGGATTTGGTGGTGTTCTTACACAATACTGTCCTAATAATAAACGTCATTATACTGTTCAATTTTATTATGGGAAATGGAATCCATCTCAGAAAAATTATGCCATGGTAGCGAAATAAATCTTAGCTATTGTGAAAAGTGTGTTGAAATTTCAAGGTGATCTTTATAATCAAAAGT
Organism: Solanum pinnatisectum; assembly: GCA_035578085.1. Taxonomy (NCBI): domain Eukaryota; kingdom Viridiplantae; phylum Streptophyta; class Magnoliopsida; order Solanales; family Solanaceae; genus Solanum; species Solanum pinnatisectum. The sequence continues at coordinate 25,032,075 of CM069086.1, read as the reverse complement.
TTGTGATAAAGAATGATTGCCAAGCAGCTAAGTTTATGTTTAATAAGGATTGCAAACATGATGTTTCTAAACAAATGTTTGCTAGATGGCAAGCGTTATAGCACCATTTGATTTTGAGATTATTTATAAAAAAGGAGAAGATAATAGTCTTCCTGATTTTCTCACTAGAGAATATTTAGACTAATATTATTTGCTATGGTTTCAGGGATGAGGCCATCATGGCCCCCTTCAAGGAGGGGAAGAGGACGAGGAACAGGAGGAAGAGGAGGTCATATCCTCGCTCAGCTTGGAAATAAACAATTAGTCGCAGCATCTAGTGCATCGACGAGTGGGGAAGGTTTGAATATAAATCATCCTATGTATAAAGAATTCATGGATTTTATGAAATCCAAGAAAAATAAGGATAATACTCCTCCGACATATTCCACGATATTAGCGGATGAAGAAAATACAGAGGTATTTGATTTGAATGAGAAAAAAGAAGGTATACTTCTTTTAGAAAATAATGATTTAAAATGGAAACATGATCCATGGAAATTGATGAATAGGTATTTAGATTCAATATGCTATACTACTACTGCTTATAAATACAGGATGCATTACGAGATGATACTCTCGGCAACAGGATCAGGAGAATTTCAGCATTTTTACACTGCTAATACTAAGAAAGTTTATAACTTTTCAAAAATTATTATAAAAAGAATTATTTCTCCAGAAGAATGGGGAATGAGTCCTTTAAAGGAAAATGATTATATCCATCCTGAGCAGAAGATTGCAGTGAAATACAATTATTGGGATTATGTTGATAGCTTTAATAAAGCTTTACTATATGAGAATGCTAATAGAAAGCATTCATAGTTTATAAAAATTTGTCCTAATGTTTTTACACAGTCAATTCCTAATTGGTTTTGCAAACGGTGGATGCTATATGGACCATCAATAAAAATTCCACCAGACCAATATAAGCAATTATACTTGTAATGGTTAGATGTATCCCCAAAGCTCATAAGCATGGAACAAGATAATATCTTCTTTGAAGGGATATCAGTGATGTATTTCTTTATAGAATTTTCAATTCCATGGATTATGAAGTGGAATGTTGAAGTTAATACTACTTCTGAAGGATTTCCTTGTTTAATGAGAACTTTTTCTACAAAGTTTTGGAGTAAGTTAATAACTAAAGACCTTGAAGGCAATATTCATGGTCAAGAAATTTTGGATTTGATAAATGAAAAAATTAATAAATATCTTGCCTAGGACGTGTCTAAACCACAAGAAGACCTTATTAGTCCTTTTAAACAAATTATTAGGAGACTTCATATGAAGAAGGGAGTTATATCCAAGTCAGAAACTATAGCATTATACATGGAAGAAGTCAAGAAAGACTTAATAAGAAATCTTGACATCGAAATTGAAGATGACATTTCCATTGTATCGGCAAGTCATACAAATCAAGATGATGAAGTTTGTATGGCAGGTGAAGGCCAAAGTGATCATAGCATAGAGGAGATTGACATTGACGCCCTCTTCAAGAAATTTCAAGAGCAAGTGGAGGAATCCTCCAACAAAACCACCTGTAAAGGAAAAGAAAAAGCTTGAAGAGACAAACTTTAATAAAGTAAAGAATTACTTTAATAAAGTAAAAGTATCTTTTATAAAGATAATAATAGAAGAAATAATGGAGAAGGCCATTTGAGTTTGTCGACCTCATGTAGTGAGTGTGAAGGCCACATGTGTTTGTCGGCCTTATCTCTTTGTTATTGGCCATTGTTAAAGGTGTGGGCCATCTTTTATTCGTTGTGTTTTGTTTTCCCTCTATAAAAGAGGATGTAAATTTTAGTTGGAAGGTAGGTTTTGGAACCCCTTCTCTCTCTCTCTTAAAAAATTCTCTCTTGTAATATTTTCCAAGTTTGAATAAAATTGTTCAATTTGGTTGGAATTAAGGTAGATTTTGAAGTTCGTCTACAGGTAATTTTTCTTTTATATATTTCTTCTTAGATTTAGCCTAAATGATAGGCTAATTTGTTTGTGTTGAGCTATATCATACTAGATTATTATGATTAAATGACATTGTGTCTATTAGAAGATGGTTTAAACAGTGAAAATTAAGGTCTAATTTGAGTAATATAAGCATGTTTATGAAAGGTTGTCAAGTGATCCGTTGGATTACCCTGTGTTGAGGACGGACCCGAAAAGATCCGTTGGATTACCCTAAGGGCGGACCCAGATAGGTGAAGCTTGCATTAACATTGCTTTTAATTGCTTACATTTGTAAAAGAGCCTTACATTATGCTGTGCGATCTGACTTTGAATGGTTTAAAGCTTTTAAAAAACCATTTTCTAAATGGTTTCCATCTAGATTTCTGAAATTCTTTAGAAATCTTTTCTCTTGCCAATGATCCTGGACTAAAATCAATAAGTTTGTCAGACATCATAAAGCAATTTATGTGGATAGCCCATTTGGGAAATTCATTTCAGATTCAGTTATGTCTAAATCTGAGCTAGGTCTAGCAATATTATTTTTATCAATTTTTATGTTATCACACCTATAACTTTCTCTAATTTGAGAAGTTGAAGCTCTAGAAGGAACCTGTATAATATAATCCAGGGGAGATATACAACAAGAATTAGATCTAGTAATTCTAGAAGACATGCTACCATTTTCAATTTTATTATGTAACATAGGATCAGAAAACTTTATTTTAATAGTTCCATCAATCCACTGTTCAATTTCTGAAATCTCTTCATTAATATTATTTTTAGGGAGAGTTGCTCCCTCAATGACCCACTTTTGTGGAAAATCAATTTCTTCCCACTTAATAGTTCTTCGAGTGACCACTTTAGATTTTCCAAAGTTGGTTTCTATTAAAATAATTTCATTTTTAAAATCAATCACTTTACACATAGGATTCAAAGTATGCAATAATTTATAATAAATTCTATAACAAATACAAACAACTTCAGTGCCAGGCATATAATTATAACCATGAAGTTTAACATTCAACATAAGAGAACTAAGTGAATTCTCATCTTGCAAAGAGATCTGCAAATTAGGATAAGCATTAAAATAAACTGGTCCATAAGCCAGACTAGTTTGAATTGTCCCTATAAGTGACTTTTTCCAATTTTGATTTCTACCATCACGCAAAGCTGCTATAAAACTTTCAGGTAGACCACGTAAAGTAAGGGGATTGAATGCCACTTGTACTAAACCAATATGCATAAATCTATAAGTATTCCGAAAAGGGGCAAGATCAGTTTCAGATATAAGTCTAAAAGTCTGATGATCACTATCAATAGTAATAGTTTCTTCTGTGGTTTTGACCACTTTTTGAGACCAAGTTTCTCAAAAGTTCCCATCTGATATATAATTCTAGGGGATATTTTAGGAATAGTCCATTTATTAAGTAAATCAAGATGTTGTGGTATATCATATTCTTCTTTTCTACTATTTTTAACAGTAGATTTCTTCTTTATGATATTCACAATGAAATAGTGTTGAACTATATCACCTATAATTATTATAATTTTGTGGATCTGATACCATTCAAAGTCGGTTCGCACAACATAATATAAGGCTCTTTTACAAATGTAAGCAATTAAAAGCAATGTTAATGCAAGATTCACCTATCCGAGTCCGCCCTTAGGGTAATCCAACGGATCATTCCGGGTCCTCCCTCAACACAGGGTAATCCAACAGATCTCTTGACAACCTTTCATAAACATGCTTATATTACTCGAATTAGACCTTAATTCTAGCTGTTTAAACCATCTTCTAATAGACACAATGCCATTTAACCATAATAATCTAGTATGATATAGCTCAACACAAACAAATTAGCCTATCATTTAGGCTAAATCTAAGAAGAAATATATAAAAGAAAAAAGAACATGTAGACGAACTTCAAAATCCACCTTAATTCCAACCAAATTGAACAATTTTATTCAAACTTGGAAAATATTACAAGAGAGAATTTTTTAAGAGAGAGAGAGAAGGGGTTCCAAAACCTACCTTCCAACTAAAATTTACATCCTCTTTTATAGAGGGAAAATAAAACACAACGAATAAAAGATGGCCCACACCTTTAACAATGGCCAATAACAAAGAGATAAGGCCGACAAACACATGTGGCCTTCACACTCACTACATGAGGCTGACAAACTCAAATGGCCTTCTCCATTATTTCTTCTATCATTATCTTTATAAAAGATACTTTTACTTTATTAAAGTAATTCTTTACTTTATTAAAGCTTGTCTCTTCAAGCTTTTTCTTTTCCATTACAGGTGGTTTGGTCGGAGGATTCCTCCACTTGCTCTTGGAATTTCTTGAAGAGGGTGTCAATGTCAATCTCCTCCATGCTATGATCACTTTGGCCTTCACCTGCCATACAAACTTCATCATCTTGATTTGTATTACTTGCCAATACCATGGAAATGTCATCTTCAATTTCGATGTCAGGATTTTTTATTAAGTCTTTCTTGACTTCTTCCATGTATAATGCTATAGTTTCTGACTTGGATATAACTCCCTTCTTCATATGAAGTCTCCTAATAATTTGTTTAAAAGGACTAATAAGGTCTTCTTGTGGTTTAGACACGTCCTTGGCAAGATATTTATTAATTTTTTCATTTATCAAATCCAAAATTTCTTGACCATGAATCTTGCCTTCAAGGTCTTTAGTTGTTAACTTAGTCCAAAACTTTGTAGAAAAAGTTTTCATTAAACAAGGAAATCCTTCAGAAGTAGTATTAACTTCAACATTCCACTTCATAATCCATGGAATTGAAAATTATATAAAGAAATACATCACTGATATCCCTTTAAAGAAGATTTTATCTTGTTCCATGCTTATGAGCTTTGGGGATACATCTAACCATTCCAAGTATAATTGCTTATATTGGTCTGGTAGAATTTTTATTGATGGTCCATATAACATCCACCATTTGCAAAACCAATTAGGAATTGACTGTGTAAAAACATTGGGACAATTTTTTATAAACCATGAATGTTTTCTATTAGCATTCTCATATAGTAAAGCTTTATTAAAGCTATCAACATAATCCCAGTAATTGTATTTCACTGCAATCTTCTGCTCAGGATGGATATAATCCTTTTCCTTTAAAGGACTCATTCCCCATTCTTCTGGAGAAATAATTCTTTTTATAATAATTTTTGAAAAGTTATAAACTTTCTTAGTATTAGCAGGGTAGAAATGCTGAAATTCTCCTGATTCTGTTGCCGAGAGTATCATCTCGTAATGCATCCTGTATTTATATGCAGTAGTAGTATAACGTACTAAATCTAAATACCTATTCATCAATTGCGATGGATCATGTTTCCATTTTAAATCATTATTTTCTAAAAGAAGTATAACTTATTTTTTCTCATTAAATCAAATACCTCTGTATTTTCTTCATCCGCTAATATCGTGGAATATGTCGGAGGAGTATTATCCTTATTTTGCTTGGATTTCATAAAATCCATGAATTCTTTATACATAGGATGATTTATATTCAAACCTTCCCCACTCGTCGATGCACTAGATGCTGCGACTAATTGTTTATTTCCAAGCTGAGCGAGGATATGACCTCCTCTTCCTCCTGTTCCTCGTCCTCTTCCCCTCCTTGAAGGGGGCCATGATGGCCTCATCCCTGAAACCATAGGAAATAATATTAGTCTAAATATTCTCTAGTGAGAAAATCAGGTAGACTATTATCTTTTCCTTTTTTATAAATAATCTCAAAATCAAATGGTGCTATAATGCTTGCCATCAAGCAAACATTTGTTTAGAAACATCATGCTTGCAATCCTTATTAAAAATAAACTTAGTTGCTTGGCAATCAGTCTTTATCACAAACTTTTGATTATAAAGATCACCTTGAAATTTCAACACACTTTTCACAATAGCTAAGATTTCTTTCGCTACCGTGGCATAATTTATCTGAGATGGATTCCATTTCCCATAATAAAATTGAACAATATAATGACGTTTATTATTAGGACAGTATTGTGTAAGAACACCACCAAATCCTAATTCTGAAGCATCCATTTCAACTGTTTTCTCCCAATTTGGGTTTGCCAATGTAAGACACGGAAGGTTTTTAACCTTGGTCTTAATTCGCTTAACAGCTTCAGTATGATTGGTTGACCAAACTTTTGGATTTTTCTTAAACCTGTCATATAAAATTGTTGTATCAAGTGCTAAATCCTTTATGAAAGGTGCTACATAGTTAAGACTTCCTAGAAATCTCTGCAACTGAGTCTTGTTAGTAATTTCATCAGAAAATTTAAAAGCAAATTCAATACTTCTATTAATAGGACTAATATTTCCTTTTTCAATATTATGACCCAAAAATTTGACATTAGTCTGGAATAAAGTCATCTTTGGAGCAAATATAACTAAATCATTTTGAATAATAATTTTCTTAAATAACTCCAGATGTCTAAAATGAGTTTCTATATTTTTTGAAAATACAAGAATATCATCTATATACACTATTATAAAATTACTATAAGGTATGAAAATGTCATTCATAATTTTTTGAAATTCTGATGGAGTGTTCTTTAAACCAAAAGGCATAACGTTCCATTTAAATTGATCCATAGGGACATTAAAAGTTGTTTTAAACTTGTCTAATGCACTTATTTGAATCTGCCAGCAACCTGATTTCAAATCAAATTTAGAGAATATAATAGCATCATAAACTCTATCTAATAAATCTTTTTTATTTGGAATAGGGTACCTGATCCATCGTAATGCTTTATTAAGTGGTTTATAATTGATAACCAACCTGGGGGCACCTCTTTCTTTTTCAGCGTGTTTATTAACATAGAAAGTTGTACAAGAACATGGAGATTTTGAATGCCTTATAAGGCCTTTCTGAAGTAGAGACTCAATCTCTTTTTTACATAATTCCAAATATTCAAAATTCATCTGGCATGGTCTTGCTTTTGTGGGAATATTATCCTCAATAAAATCATCCTCATAAGAAAGACTGACAACATGTTTTTTCCTATTCCAAAAAGCATTTGGATGATCTCCACAAATATCAAGATAGAACTAATTATGTAAAATTGCAATCTTATCCTGTAATTTAGGATTTTGCAAAATATTATAAATTTCTATACTATTAATTTCACCTTTAAGAAAGCTCATCTGATCATTTTTCAAAATCGTTTTTGTGGTTAATTCATTTATCATTCTTGTAAAGGGTTTAGTAATAAATTCTAGTATAAAAGGTTTATTATTCCAAGTCCCTATAATTTTTTCATCATCCCAATGAGTAAGAAGAAAAATATCATTTATAAAGGGTACTCCTAAAATAATTTGGTTAGTAATATCTTTAATCAAGACAAAGCTTTGAGGAACACAATTTGTAACACCCCTAAATGCTAACAAGAGTCGCATATCGATTTACCGTCGCTAAATTACTTCAATATGTTTTATTCTCATTTTGGAAACTTGAAATGTTGTGATAATTGCTAGCTTGCTTAGCATAAATTATATCGTAATTTATGGGATTGTATTGGGGTATTTACATAATAGTATAATTAGAATATTGTATACTTTTAAAAGGAGGTGAAGGATATATATATATATATATATATATATATATATATATATATATATATATATATATAGGTGTATATGCATGCATTTTGGACAACACACAACACTATTTTGGGCAGCCTTGGGGGACAGCTGGGGTTTGGGATAAATATCACTTTTGAGCCTATTTTTTTACATCTTCTCTAGTGAGTTTTGGTTCCTTCAAAGCCTAAAAACCTTAGAACCTTAATTAACCAATTTTTAATCAAAATCACAAGAGAAAAACTTGGTTCTTTTGGTTGGAATTCGAGACACACATTGCTTTTTGGTAAGTAGTCGAAATCTGTTTTGTAGCTGAGTAGTGTGTATTAATTTTAGAATATCTCGTTCTCTAGAACTCAGTATTTGGTGAACAAATATGTTTTGGAAAGCTAATTCATATACCTACAACTCTTATGTTTATGTAAAGTCTAATTTAGCTGTTATGGATTCGAAATATGGGACACAACACAGGACAAGTTCTGTCCAGATTTTGGATTTAGAAATCATGTATTATTATTATTATTATTATTATTATTATTATTATTATTATTATTATTATTATTATTATTATTATTATTATTATTATTATTATTATTATTATTATTATTATTATTATTATTATTATTATTATTATTATTATTATTATTATTATTATTATTATTATTATTATTATTATTTACAGGATCAAGGACCTGGCGGTAGTCCGCCCAGTCAAAGATCAAGCAATTCAAGCATTAAGAAGCTAGTGGTAGTCCGCCTGCGAAAGAATCGAAATATACAAGAATTTTGGTATAGCTTAACAGACTGTATGGTAATCTTTTACCCGAGCAAAGGGTCTGTCAGAATCTAATACATACTACTTATTGAGCCCATGTGCCTGGCAGTTCTGATCGGGTATGAAGTGCCCTACTTATCAAAACTCATTTTTCGGGCTAAAACCACGGCTGGCCAGGCGGAGTCACTAAGACAAAGCCAATAAGAGTAGTGCTAGATTCGACTGTACCTCGATCTCGGAACCAAGTCGAAAAGTCATACTACAATTCCTTTATATTTAAATAGAGCTTAGATCCGTTTATGGTCTATATAGAAGAGAAGTTAGTTATTCGACATAGATAATCTTTAGCCGGACATAGTCCAGGCTAGGAGAAACATACTAAATAGAAGACTAAAATAAAAATAATTACCTTATAAAGGATGATTGTCTTCAAGATCCAAAGAACTCTGAATAACTGACCGATTTATTTATAAGATAGTCGGAACAGTGCTTCGGAAAGCTTACACAAAAGACTTACAAAATTCAAAACAAAGAACAAAAGAGAGAGAGCTAAAAATTTTTTTGATGCCTCTCCTCAAACTAAGCAATGACTTATATAGAAAAATAAGAAAACATAAAGCATCTATGTACAGTACAAAAAGGGCCCTCATCTGGGTCCCTAAACAGTAAATCTACTGTTTCAACAGTGTTTCTACTGTTGAGTGGGTCTCTTCTTCACATGTCTTCACATGTCTATGCTTCCTTCACGTTTTTGCCTTTTTCTAAGGCTTTCATTTGCTGCAAAAAATCTTCCGCCTCTTGTAATTCGGTGGCCGACAGCATATGTTCTGACTCTGCCCTCTGCGAATCATCCACATCGTTGCTAGTTTCACTTTGCATTGAGGTGTCTGATTTATCTATCTGAGTTATTGTTAGAAGTAAATTTTTTCTTACTTCTTCCAGATAGTCTTGAATCATTTTTTCTTTATCACCTTCTTGGAAGGAAATCCGCCTAGCAATATGTCGGACTGAATTATCTTCAATAATTTTCTTAGGATGAATCTTTTTGTATTCTTCAATCCTTTCTTTAATAGAGTCTATAAGCTCTTGACCAACTAATTGTTTGGTCTTAGGATCTATTTTTAAAAGTTTATCCCAGAAATTATTATAATAAGTTCTGTATAAACAAGGAATATTTTCTTCGCTACTAAATCCAACTTCAGGAGTCCATTTGTGAATCTATGGTATTGAAAATTCGATGAAAAAATAGATTTGATCTATCCTTTCTATCCAGCATACATGATCTTCGTGATATAATCTGTTAAGATCTGGAGAAACCTTAGTCCATTCTTTATATAATGTTAAAAATGGTTCTGGTAAAATCTGAGTAGTGGGACCGTGGTATGACCACCATTTGATAAACCAATTAGGAATTGTATCAGCGAATATCTTCGCACATACTTTGACAAACCAGGTATGTTTGTGTTTGTCGTTATTGTAGTGTAGCCCTACATCGAATGCTCGGATATAATCCCAATATGTATAATTCATTTTAGTATTTCCAAGACTTATCTGCCTTTCCTTCATGGTCGACATGCCCCAGTCTTCAGCAGATATAATCTGTTTAATAATAAATTTAGAAAAGTTATAACCTTTTTCATTATTATTACCTGTGCTGAAGTGCTGAAATTCAACACTTCCCGTACTCATTAAGATCTCCTCATAGTAAGATCGAGTCTTATATGACTCTCTTGGAAAATATAATCCCTCCACCAGGTATCTTTGGAATATTTTCCAAGGTTCATCTTTTCTCTGTAAATCTGAGTTTTCTAAGAGAAATATCATCTCTCTTTTTTGCAATTTTTCATAGGACTTGATATCATCAGAATCCTCTTTTATTATTGAAACAAAAGTATCCTTTTGCTTCTTTCCTTCCAGATAGGCCTACATATGAGCGTATAATGGACTATCTTTTGGAATATCTTCCAAACTGACCAATTGTTGTGAACTGGATGAAAATTCTTCTTGAGACGCGGTTCTTTTATTGAGTACCGTTTTTCTTCCCGTCGGTATAACCTGGGCATTTGAGTCGGATCTGTATGAAGATCCTTGTGATGATCTAGTTCCATAGGAACCATAGTTGCCTCTGCTAGGGGCTGTTCTTCCCCTTCCTCTTCCTTTGATGTGAACCCAAGGTGGATCCATCCTGCAAACATAACATTTTTCCGTTATCATTCTGAAAAATAGTCTGTCAGATAATTATCATCATCTGAATAATATGCTATTTGAATATAAGGAAAATCTTCCTTCAAGATATTATCTACGATTTTTTCAGTGATATGATTTTTTATATCTCTAGGTAAGTATTTAAGAACTCTCAATATAGAAATGAGAGTATCATCATCAAGAAAAGTTCTAAAAAACATGATTTATTGAATATATTCCCTGGATAAAAAATCAGGTAACGAGTTATCAACTCCCTTTTTATACTGAATATCGAAATCAAAAGGGGCTAACTGTGCTTGCCACCTGGCGAATATTAATTTTGAAGCATCGTGCTTAAAATCTTTGTCAAACATAAATTTGACCGATTGAGCGTCAGTTTTTATTAAAAAGTTTTGGTTGTATAAATCGTCCTGAAATTTGAGAAAGCATTTAACAATGGTTAGCATTTCATGTGCTACCGTCGCATACTTCTTCTGGGCTTCGTTCCATTTCCCCGAATGGAATCTAATCAAATATTCTTTCTTATCGTGAGGATTAATCTGTTTAAGAATTCCTCCATATCCAATATTAGACGCATCTGTCTCTATAATCTTTTGCCAAGCAGGGTTTGCTAGAGCTAAGCAGGGCAGTGATTTCACTCGCCGCTTAATATCCTTTACCAGATTGGTAAGAGTCTCATTCCAAAAAGACTTATTATCTTTCTTCAGCCTGTCATATAATGGAGCTAAATCTCGAGAAAGATGTTTATAGAACGGAGAAATATAATTCAAACTTCCCAGAAATCTCTGAAGTTGAGTTCTATCTGTAATAACATCAGGAAATTTGTCAGCAAAATCAATGGCTCTTTGAATGGGAGTAATCTTCCCTTGACAAATTTGATGTCCTAAAAATCGAACATCTGTTTGGAATAAACTCATTTTTGGTCACGAAGATCATGTATGCTGGATAGAAAGGATAGATTGAATCTATTTTAAATTATTATCTACTCTTAATCCTAGATGTAGATTATATGATATTTCCAATCAAACTATTTTGGTGGAAACCAATTTTGCAAGGTCCAAGGTCACTACTAGAAGACCTATTAAGTGGGAAGAAATAGATTTCCCAACTTCATGGACTCTAAATTCGGTTATACCCCCAAATCAGTTAACAGATGCTATTACTAATTCTGATTTCTCTCATATTTCTCAAAATCCCGATGGAAGGATTAGTATCCAGTTTTCAGATAATAGTTATACGCCTCATAGGCAGTCTTTTAATGAAAGCAGACTCATGTCTTCCTTGAGTATGAATAGACATTCTTTGTCTAGTCGCAGACTCTTGCCTGCAATGTACCATATTTCTCCGATTGATTCGATTTATGGTCCAGCCCGAGATCGTGCTGCTTCATTACATACTATTGGTTCTGATGTGAACTCTGTGGTCGAAAAGGTAAGGATCGACCCAAAATCCAATATAGTGCAGGTGAACAATGAGGGTCATGACAAGGATATTCCTTCAGCTTCTGAAATGGAGTTTGATTTAAACGATTCTTAATGATTCCACACCAAATTGATTTTAGTCCAGGTTCACTGGCAAGAAAACATATTCAAAAAGAATTTTTTGATGAAAAATGGAATTGGTTTAAAACTTGGTTCTTTGACGCTTATAGCAAAGAAGATTTAAATTGTATTTCTCAAGAGTTTTATGAAACTTGTGCTTTGCATAATCAAATTATGTATTTTGTTCCTTGGTTTATAACCACCTATTTACCGTTATATATCAACGTTATTGAAAGGACTTATAAAGATGGGAATGGGAACTTGTTAAAAGCTATATACCCTCCTCAATCATCATTTGTTTTACCTAATAATACTGATATTACTTTCTCAGCTTTTCAAAAATTTATTGATGAAGACATTGCTTCAATCAGTATTAATGAAATTAATAAATTGATTACTCAAAACAATTATTTAAGTCTTTATGTTAAAGTATTAGGAGAGCATATAAGTTCTCTTGACAAAAAACTTGATGATTTAACTATTTTAATAAAAGATATTAAGGCTGATATAGTCAAAACAAGTTTTAAAGAAAAGACTGATATTGCTTCTACTTCGGAAAATACTCCTACAGTAGTCTCTACTTTTATTCAAAGGCCTATTGAAGTTTCTGATTTTAAACCAACTTCTTTAAAAAATTTAGAAGATCTTCTAAGCGAAAAATTTGCAAATTTAGACATTGGAGAGCTTGCGGCTAAGAAGCTTGCTGGATTAAATTTTGGTCCTATGGATTTATCACAAAATTTTGCTGATAAAATGGAAAGGACAGGTGATTTTAAAGGACAAGTCTTTTCAGAGGTTAATAAACTCAGGGGCTATCCAAAGAAAAATAGCAGATATGCTACTAAACCCAGTATGAATACATACTACTATCATCGTCCAACTCCTCAAGATGTATTAATTGAAGAACGTGACTGGAATCAGACTAATACGTCTTATAATGGTTCCGAGATTTATGAATGGAATCTAGATGGGTTAACAGACAGACAATTAACCATCATGGTACATCGAATGCTGACGTATTCAACTATTTGCAAGAGTGTTAAAAACACGAATACAACAATCTGCAAGATGATTATTGCAGGTTTTACAGGTCAGCTTAGAGGATGGTGGGATAAATATCTTACCACCGAAGAGAAAGCTTCGGTTATTAATGCTATAGCCGATGATGAAGGAGTTGATAACTTGGGAATGGCCTTGGTAAAAAACAGAGAAGATGCTGTTTATACCTTGATTCTTACTATCTTAGAACATTTCAATAGTAGATTTACCAGCCAGCATGAAACAGTAAGAACGTTGCTTAATGGTCTTAGATGTCAAACTTTGGCTCATTTTAGATGGTATAAAGATACTTATATGAGTAGGGTTATGGAACTACCCAAAAATAAGTTTGAATATTGGAAAGCAAAGTTCATCGACGGACTTCCTCCTTTTTTTGCAGAACGAGTTAGAAAAACTCTAAGAGGAAATCAGGTTGATATACCTTATGCCACTTTAAGTTATGGAAAGATTATAGGAGTATGTACACAGGAAGGATTAAATCTGTGTAATGAACTTAAAATGGCAAGACAGCTTAAGATGGATAAGCTGAAAGAACGATCTCAGTTGGGAGATTTCTGTGAACAATTTGGTTTACCTAATCCCACACCTAAGAAGGATGATTATTACAGATCGTCAAGAAACGAAGAATCTTCGGATAAAAGGAGAAGATCTAAGCGAAGACATAGATCTAAGGAAGATCGAGAGGCTAGAAAAAGCCATCGTAGATCTAAAAGATTTACTAAAGATAGATCGGGAAGAGATCTTTCTAAAGTAAAATGTTACAAGTGTGGTAAACTGGGGCATATTGCTCCTAATTGCAAGTTAAACAAGTTGAAAACTTTGGAACTTGAAGATGACACTTATGAGAAGGTATATAGTTTGTTATACACTTCAGGTTCGGAAGAAGACTATGAATCAGATTCAGGTTCGAATATAGAATTATTTGATTCCTATAATTCTGATAATAATTGTACTAATGCTTGTAATACTTGTCAGGGCGATGATTGCAATTGTGAGGAAGATGAGATTTACAAACTTCATGGACTCTAAACTCCAATCGCAATTCCAAGATTTTAACTTAAATACGATCACTTCTGATAATGTGATTGAGCTTTTAAAAGAAGTCACTGATAGTCAGCTTCGTGAAAAAATCATTAATTTGGCTGTTTCAAATGAAACTAGTACTTCAAAAACTATTGAAAAATGAAATATTGATTTAAATGATTTTCATTATGAAAGTCCCTACTCTTTAAAAGTGGTAGAAGATCGTATTGCTAAAAAACATAATTTTATTAAAAAAAGATTCCTCTTTTGATGATTTAAAAATTGAGGTTGAGAATTTAAAAAGGGAAATTAAGATTCTTAAACAAAGCCAGTTAATTTGTGATCACCGTATTACTCAAATTGAGATTAATAATACTGACGAAGATCAATTTTCAAAAAATAAAGGAAAACAAGTTGAAAGTGAAAATCTCCAACTTGATATTCCTGATCCTAAACAAGATTCTTTTTTAGGAATGATGCAAATTGTTACGGCTCATAAATGGTATATTAAATGTACTATTTTAATTGATAATTCTTTTTCAATTACTAACATTGCAATGATTGATAGTGGCACAGACGTTAGTTGTATTCAAGAAGGTTTAGTGCCATCTAAATACTTTCAAAAGACGACTCATTTGGTGAAATCCGCTTCAGGCCATGCTCTAGATATAGAGTATAAGTTATCTAACATGAAGATTTGTCAGAATAAAGTCTGCATTCCTCACTTCTTCTTTTTGGTTAAAAATCAGCTAAACCCTCCTACTATACTTGGAACTCCTTTTATAAATGCAATTTATCCTTTCACAGGAATCAATGCGAAAGGATTCTCAGCGAATTACAAGGATAATGAGATACATTATTCCTTTGTTACAGATCCGGTAACAAGAGATATTAATGCATTAATAAAGATGAAGCAGAGTCATATGGACTTATTACAATTGGAATTATTCAGTATGAACATTGAAGATTCAATGAAATCTGCTAAGGTAAAGGAAAAAATCAAATTGATTTCTGAGCAGATGGCTGTAGATATTTGTGCAGATCATCCTAGCGCTTTTTGGGATCGCAAAAAGCATATTGTGACTCTTCCATATGAAAAAGGATTTGTAGAGGATGATATTCCTACAAAATCTCGGCCCTGTCAAATGAATGCTGAGTTAGTAGATTTCTGCAAAACAGAGATTGATAATCTATTACAGAAAGGTTTGATAAAACCTTCCAAGTCTCCTTAGTCTTGATACAGCCTTCTATGTTAACAACGCGGCTGAAAGGGAACGAGGTGTTCCGAGATTGGTGATTAACTATTAACCTTTGAATAAACACTTAAAGTGGATCAAGTACCCTATCCCTAATAAAAGGGATTTATTATCAAGATTATATGACGCCAATATATTTTCAAAATTCGATCTAAAATCAGGATATTGGCAAATTCAGATTTTTAAAGAACATTCTTATAGAACT
The DNA here is from genome assembly GCA_035578085.1 of Solanum pinnatisectum. Classification (NCBI taxonomy): domain Eukaryota; kingdom Viridiplantae; phylum Streptophyta; class Magnoliopsida; order Solanales; family Solanaceae; genus Solanum; species Solanum pinnatisectum. Next base: position 25,016,418 of record CM069086.1, on the reverse strand, counting down.
GCTTTTAATGTTCCATTTGGTCAATACGAATGGAATGTTATGCCTTTTGGTTTGAAAAACGCTCCTTCTGAATTTCAGAAAATAATGAATGATATTTTCAACCCATATATGGAATTTATTATTGTCTATATTGATGACATTCTAGTATTTTCTAAAACTTTTGAATTACATATTAAACATCTTGATATTTTCAAAAGGGTTGTAATACAAAATGGATTAGTCATTTCTAAACCATAAATGAGTTTATTCCAAACAGATGTTCGATTTTTAGGACATCAAATTTGTCAAGGGAAGATTACTCCCATTCAAAGAGCCATTGATTTTGCTGACAAATTTCCTGATGTTATTACAGATAGAACTCAACTTCAGAGATTTCTGGGAAGTTTGAATTATATTTCTCCGTTCTATAAACATCTTTCTCGAGATTTAGCTCCATTATATGATAGGCCGAAGAAAGATAATAAGTCATTTTGGAATGAGACTCTTACCAATCTGGTAAAGGATATTAAGCAGCGAGTGAAATCACTGCCCTGCTTAGCTCTAGCAAACCCTGCTTGGCAAAAGATTATAGAGACAGATGCGTCTAATATTGGATATGGAGGAATTATTAAATAGATTAATCCTCACGATAAGAAAGAATATTTGATTAGATTCCATTCGGGGAAATGGAACGAAGCCCAGAAGAAGTATGCGACGGTAGCACATGAAATGCTAACCATTGTTAAATGTGTTCTCAAATTTCAGGACGATTTATACAACCAAAACTTTTTAATAAAAACTGACGCTCAATCGGTCAAATTTATGTTTGACAAAGATTTTAAGCACGATGCTTCAAAATTAATATTCGCCAGGTGGCAAGCACAGTTAGCCCCTTTTTATTTCGATATTCAATATAAAAAGGGAGTTGATAACTCGTTACCTGATTTCTTATCCAGGGAATATATTCAATAAATCATGTTTTTTAGAACTTTTCTTGATGATGATACTCTCATTTCTATATTGAGAGTTCTTAAATACTTACCTAGAGATATAAAAAATCATATCATTGAAAAAATCGTAGATAATATCTTGAAGGAAGATTTTCCTCATATTAAAATAGCATATTATTCATATGATGATAATTATCTGACAGATTATTTTCCAGAATGATAACGGAAAAATGTTATGTTTGCAGGATGGATCCACCTTGGGTTCACATCAAAGGAAGAGGAAGGGGAAGAACAGCCCCTAGCAGAGGCAACTATAGTTCCTATGGAACTAGATCATCACAAGGATCTTCATACAGATCCGACTCAAATGCCCAGGTTATACCGACGGGAAGAAAAACGGTACTCAATAAAAGAACCGCGTCTCAAGAAGAATCTTCATCCAGTTCACAGCAATTCATCAGTTTGGAAGATATTCCAAAAGATAGTCCATTATACGCTCATATGCAGGCCTATCTGGAAGGAAAGAAGCAAAAGGATACTTTTGTTTCAATAATAAAAGAGGATTCTGATGATATCAAGTCCTATGAAAAATTGCAAAAAAGAGAGATGATATTTCTCTTAGAAAACTCAGTTCTGAGAGAAAAGATGAACCTTGGAAAATATTCCAAAGATACGGTGGAGGGATTATATTTTCCGGAGAGTCATATAAGACTCGATCTTACTATGAGGAGATCTTAATGAGTACGGAAGTGTTGAATTTCAAGACTTGGCAAAGAATAATAATAATGAAAAAGGTTATAACTTTTCTAAATTTATTATTAAAAGCAGTTATATCTGAAGGCAGGGCATGTCGACCATGAAGGAAAGGCAGATAAGTCTTGGAAATACTAAAATGAATTATACATATTGGGATTATATCCGAGCATTCGATGTAGGGCTACACTACAATAACGACAAACACAAACATACCTGGTTTGTCAAAGTATGTGCGAAGATATTCGCTGATACAATTCCTAATTGGTTTATCAAATGGTGGTCATACCACGGTCCCACTACTCAGATTTACCAGAACCATTTTTAACATTATATATAAAGAATGGACTAAGGTTTCTCCAGATCTTAACAGATTATATCACGAAGATCATGTATGCTGGATAGAAAGGATAGATCAAATCTATTTTTTCATCGAATTTTCAATACCATGGATTCACAAATGGACTCCTGAAGTTGGATTTAGTAGCGAAGAAAATATTCCTTGTTTATACAGAACTTATTATAATAATTTCTGGGATAAACTTTTAAAAATAGATCCTAAGACCAAACAATTAGTTGGTCAAGAGCTTATAGACTCTATTAAAGAAAGGATTGAAGAATACAAAAAGATTCATCCTAAGGCAATTCAAGCATTAAGAAGCTAGTGGTAGTCCGCCTGCGAAAGAATCGAAATATACAAGAATTTTGGCATAATTTTTCAGACTGCATGGTATGCTTTTTACCCGAGCAAAGGGTCTGTCAGAATCTAATACATACCACTTATTGAGCCCATGTGCCTGACGATTCTTAACCGGGTATGAAGTGCCCTACTTATCAAAACTCATTTTTTGGGCTAAAACCACGGCTGGCCAGGCGGAGTCACTAAGACAAAGCCAATAAGAGTAGTGCTAGATTCGACTGTACCTCGATCTCGGAACCAAGTCAAAAAGCCATACTAAAATTCCTTTATATTTAAATAGAGCTTAGATCCATTCATGGTCTATATAGGAGAGAAGTTAGTTATTCGACATAGATAATCTTTAGCCGGACATAGTCCTGGCTAGGAGAAACATACTAAATATAAGACTAAAAAGAAAATTAATTACCTTATAAAGGACGATTGTCTTCAAGATCCAAAGAACTCTGAATAACTGACCGATTTATTTATATATTAGTCGGAACAATACTCCGGCAAGCTTACACAAAGACTTACAAACTTCAAAACAAAGAACAAAAGAGAGAGAGCTAAAATTTTCTGATGCTCTTCTCAAAGCAAACTAACACTTATATAGGAGAAAAAGAAAAACACAAAGCATCTATGTACAGTATAAAAGGGCCCTCATCTGGGTCCCTGAACAGTAAATCTACTGTTTGGTAGGACCCTCTTCACATGTGTTCACACGTCTTCACATGGCCTATGTCTCTTTTGTCTTTTTGCCTTTATCTAAGGCTTTCATTTCTTGCAAGAAATCTTCCGCATCTTGTAGTTCGGTGGCAAACAGCATATGTTCTGACTCCGCTCTTTGTGAATCATCTTCGTTAATACTATTTTCACTCCTCATTGAGGTGTCTGATTTATCTATTTGAGTTATGGTTTGGAGTAAATTTCTTCTCACCTCTTCAAGATAATATTGAATCATCTGTTCTTTGTTTCCGTCTTGAAAGGAGATTTTTCGAGCAATATGTCGAACTGAATTATCCTTAATAAGATTTTCTGGGCGAGTTGTTCTATAATCAATAATTTTTTCATTAATAGAATCTATAAGTTCTTGCCCAATCAATTGCTTAGTCTTGGGATCCTGTTTTAACAATTTATCCCAAAAGTTATTAAAATATGTCCTATAAAGACATGGAATATTTTCTTCATTAAAGCCCACTTCTGGGGCCCACTTATGAATCCATGGAATTGAAAATTCGATAAAGAAATAGATTTGATCTATTCTCTCTATCCAACTAACATGATCTTCTTGGTATAACCTGTTTAAATCCGGTAATATTTTTGCCCATTCTTTGTATAACTTTAGGAATGGCTCCGGCAGAATTTTTACAGTTGGACCGTAGTATGACCACCACTTTAAAAACCAATTTGGTATATTACCAGCAAATATCTTTGCACATACTTTGATAAACCAAGTATGTTTATGCTTATCGTTGTTATAATAGAGCGTTATATCAAATGCTCGGATATAATCCCAATATGTAATATTCATTCTAGCATTGTTAATGCTTATTTGTCTTTCTTTCATTGTGGACATCCCCCAATCTTCAACAGATATAATCTGTTTAATAATAAATTTGGAAAAGTTATAACTTTTCTCGTGAGGATTATTACCTGTGCTGAAGTGTTGAAATTCTACACTTCCGGTACTCATTAATATCTCTTCATAATAAGAACGAGTCTTATATGAATCGCCTGGAAAGTATAATCCATTAACCAGATACCTTTGAAATATCTTCCAAGGTTCATCTTTTCTCTGCAGATCCGCGTTTTCTAAGAAAAATATCATTTCTCTTTTTTGCAGTTTTTCATAAGATTTGCTATCATCAGCATCTTCCTTTATGATTGAAACAAAACTATCTTTTTGCTTCTTTCCTTCTAGATAGGCCTGCATATGAGCATATAATGGACTATCTTTTGGAATATCTTCTAAATTAACCAATTGATGGGAACTGGATGAAGATACTTATTGATCTGAGGTTCTTTTATTAAATAGAGTTTTTCTTCCCGTATGTATAACCTGGGAAGTTGAGTCGGATCTGTATGACGATCCTTGCGATGATCTAGCTCCATAGGAACTATAGTTGCCTCTACTAGGGGCTGTTCTTCCCCTTCCTCTTCCTTTAATGTGAACCCAAGGTGGATCCATCCTGCAAACATAACATTCATTTGTTATCATTCGAAAAAATAATCTGTCAGATAATTATCATCTGAATAATATGCAATCTGAATATGAGAGAAATCTTCACTCAATATATGGTTAACAATTTTGTTAATAATAATATTTTTCATATCTCTAGGCAAAGAAATAAAAACTCTCAATATTGCAACGAGAGTTTCATCATCAAGAAAAGTTCTAAAGAACATGATTTATTGAATATATTCCCTGGATAAGAAATCAGGTAACGAGTTATCAACTCCCTTTTTATACTGAATATTGAAATCAAAAGGGGCTAATTGTGCTTGCCACCTGGCGAATATTAATTTTGAAGCATCGTGCTTAAAATCTTTGTCAAACATAAATTTGACTGACTGAGCGTTAGTTTTTATCAAAAACTTTTGGTTATATAAATCGTCATGAAATTTGAGAACGCATTTAACAATGGTTAGCATTTCATGTGCTACCGTCACATACTTCTTCTAGGCTTCATTCCATTTCCCAGAATGAAATCTAATCAAATATTCTTTCTTATCATGAGGATTAATCTGTTTAAGAATTCCTCCATATCCAATATTAGACGCATCCGTCTCAATAATCTTTTGCCAGGCAGGGTTGGCTAGTGCTAAGCAGGGCAGTGATTTTACTCGCCGCTTAATATCCTTTACCAGATTGGTAAGAGTCTCATTCCAAAGAGACTTATTTTCCTTTTTCAGCCAGTCATATAATGGAGCTAAATCTCGAGAAAGATGTTTATAGAACGGAGAAATATAATTCAAACTTCCCAGAAATCTCTGTAGTTGGGTTCTATCTGTAATAACATCAGGGAATTTGTCAGCAAAATCAATAGCCCTTTGAATAGGAGTAATTTTTCCTTGGCAAATTTGATGTCCTAAAAATCGAACATCTGTTTGAAATAAACTCATTTTTGGTTTAGAAATATCTAAGTCATTTTGTATTACAACCCTTTTAAAAATATCAAGATGCTTGATATGTAGTTCAAAAGTTTTAGAAAATACTAAAATGTCGTCAATATAGACAATGATAAATTCCATATAAGGGTTGAAAATATCATTCATGATTTTCTGAAATTCAGAAGGGGCGTTTTTCAAACCAAAAGGCATTACATTCCATTCGTATTGTCCAAATGAGACATTAAAAGCAGTTCTATAAAAATGTTCTTTAAAAATCTGAATTTGCCAATATCTTAATTTTAAATCAAATTTTGAAAAAATATTGGCATCGTATAATCTTGATAATAAATCCCTTTTTTTAGGAATAGGATACCTGATCCACTTTAAGTGTTTATTCAAAGGTTTATAGTTGATCACAAATCTCGGAACACCTCTTTCCCTTTCAGCCGCGTTATTAACATAGAAGGCTGTGCAAGACCAAGGAGACTTGAAAGGTTTTATCAAACCCTTTTGTAATAGATTATCAATCTCAGTTTTGCAGAAATCTACTAATTCAGCATTCATTTGATAGGGTCGGGACTTAGTAGGGATATTATCCTCTACAAATCCTTCTTCATATGGAAGAGTCACAATATGCTTTTTGCGATCCCAAAAAGCGCTAGGATGATCTGCACAAATATCCACAGCCATCTGCTCAGAAATCAATTTGATTTTCTCCTTTACCTTAGCTGATTTCATTGAATCTTCAATGTTCATACTGAATAATTCCAATTGTAATGAGTCCATATGACTCTGTTTCATTTTTATCAATGCATTAATATCTCTAGTTACCGGATTTGTAACAAAAGAATAATTTATCTCATTATCCTTGTATTTGGCTGAGAATCCTTTCGCGTCGATTCCTGGGAAAGGATAAATTGCATTTATAAAAGGAGTTCCAAGTATAATTGGAGGGGTTAACTGATTCTTAACCAAAAAGAAGAAGTGAGGAATGCAGACTTTATTCTGACAGATCTTCACGTTGGATAACTTATACTCTATATCTAGAGCATGACCGTAGGCAGATTTTACCAAATGAGTCATCTTTTGAAAGTATTTAGTTGGCACTAAACCTTCCTGAATACAGCCATCTGCACCGCTATCTATCATTGCAATGTTAGTTATAGAAAAACTATTATCAATCAAAATAGTACATTTAATATACCATTTATGTGCTGTAACAATCTGCATCATTCCTAAAAATGAATCTTGTTTAGGATCAGGATTATCAAGCTGGAGATTTTCACCTTCAACCTGCTTTCCTTTATTTTTTGAAAACCGATCTTCGTCAGTATTATTAATCTCAATTTGAGTAATACGGTGATCACATATCAACTGGCTTTGTTTGAGAATCTTAATTTCCCTTTTTAAATTCTCAACCTCAATTTTTAAATCATCAAAAGAGGAATCTTTTTTAATAAAATTATGTTTTTTAGCAATACAATCTTCTACCACCTTTAAAGAGTAGGGACTTTCATAATGAAGATCATTTAAATCAGTATTACGCTTTTCAATGATTTTTGAAGTACTAGTTTCATTTGAAACAACAAAATTAATAATTTTTTCACGAAGCCGACTATCAGTAACTTCCTTTAAAAGCTCAATCACATTATCAGAAGTGATCGTGTTTAAATTAAAATCTTGAAATTGTGATTGAAGTTTGTAAATCTCATCTTCCTCGCAATTGCAATCATCACCCTGACAAGTATTACAAGCATTAGCACAATTATTATCAGAATTAGAAGAATCAAATAATTCGATATTAGAACCTGTATCTGATTCATAATCTTCTTCCGAACCTGAGGTGTATAACATACTATAAATCTTTTCATAAGTGTCATTCTCAAGTTCCAAAGTTTTCAACTTATGTAACTTGCAATTAGGAGCAATATGCCCAAGTTTACCACACTTGTAGCATTTTATTTTAGAAAGATCTCGTCCCGATCTATCTTTTGTAAATCTTCTAGATTTACGATGGCTTTTTCTAGCCTCTCGATCTTCCTTTGATCTATGTCTTCGCTTAGATCTTCTCCTTTTGCCCGAAGAATCTTCGTCTTTTGATGATCTATAGTAATTATCCTTCTTCGGTGTGGGATTAGGTAAACCAAATTGTTCACAAAAATCTCCCAACTGAGATCGTTCTTTCAGCTTATCCATCTTGAGTTGTCTTGCCATTTTAAGTTCATTACACAGGTCTAATCCTTCCTGTGTACATACTCCTATAATTTTTCCGTAGCTTAAAGTGGCATAAGGTATATCAATCTGATTTCCTCTTAGAACTTTTCTAACTCGTTCTGCAAAAAGAGGAGGAAGTCCGTCTATAAACTTCGCTTTCCAATATTCAAACTTATTTTCGGGTAGTTCCATAACCCTACTAAGATAAGTATCTTTGTACCATCTAAAATAAGCCAAAGTTTTACATCTAAGACCGTTTAGTAGCGTTCTTACTGTCTCATGCTGGCTGGTAAATCTACCATTGAAGTTTTCTAAAATAGTAAGAATCAAAGTATAAACAGCATCCTCTCTGTTTTTTACCAAGGCTATCCCTAAGTTATCAACTCCTTCATCGTCGGCTATAGCATTAATAACCGAAGCTTTTTCCTCGGTGGTAAGAAAATTATCCCAGCAACCTCTAAGTTGACCTGTAAAACCTACAATAATCATCTTCCAGATCGTTCTATCTGTGTTTTTAACACTCTTGCAAATCGTTGAATACATCAGCATTCGATGTACCATAATGGTTAACTGTCGATCTGTTAACCCATCTAGATTCCATTCATAAATTTCGGAACCACTGTAAGACGTATTAGTCTGATTCCAATCACGTTCTTCAATTAAGACATCTTGAGGAGTTGGACGAGGATAGTAGTATGTATTCATACTAGGTTTGGTAGCGTAGCTGCTATTTTTCTTGGGATAGCCCCTGAGTTTATTAACTTCTGAAGAGACTTGTCCTTCACCTGTCCTTTCCATTCTATCAGCAAAATCTTGTGATAAATCCATAGGACCAAAATTTAATCCAGCAAGCTTCTTAGCCGCAAGCTCTCCAATGTCTAAATTAGCAAATTTTTCGCTCAGAAGGTCTTCTAAATTTTTAAAGAAGTTGGTTTAAAATCAGAAACTTCAATTGGTCTTTGAATAAAAGTAGAGACTACTGTAGGAGTATTTTCCGAAGTTGAAGCAATATCAGTTTTGTCTTTAAAATTAGTTTTGACTATATCAGCCTTAATATCTTTTATTAAAATAGTTAAATCATCAAGTTTTTTGTCAAGAGAACTTATATGCTCCCCTAACACTTTAACATAAAGACTTAAATAATTGTTTTGAGTAATCAGTTTATTAATTTCTTTAATACTTATTGAAGCAATATCCTCATCAATAAATTTTTGAAAAGCTGAGAAAGTAATACCAGTATTATTTGGTAAAACAAATGATGACTGAGGAGGGTATATAGCTTTTAACAAATTACCATTCCCATCTTTATAAGTCCTTTCAATAACGTTGATATATAATGGTAAATAAGTGGTTATAAACCAATGAACAAAATACATAATTTGATTATGCAAAGCACAAGTTTCATAAAACTCTTGAGAAATACAATTTAAATCTTCTTTGCTATAAGCGTCAAAGAACCAAGTTTTAAACCGATTTCATTTTTCATCAAAAAATTCTTTTTGAATATGTTTTCTTGCCAGTGAACCTGGACTAAAATCAATTTGGTGTGGAATCATTAAGAATCGTTTAAATCAAACTCCATTGCAGAAGCTGAAGGAATATCCTTGTCATGGTTATCATTATTTACCTGCACTATATTGGTTTTCGGGTCGATCCTTACCTTTTCGACCACAGAGTTCTCATCAGAACCAATAGTATGTAACGAAGCAGCACGATCTCGAGTTGAACCATAAATTGGATCAATCGGAGAAATATGGTGCATTGCAGGCAAGAGTCTGCGACTAGATAAAGAATGTCTACTCATACTTACAGAAGACATGAGCCTGCTTTCATTAAAAGACTGCCTATGAGGCGCGTAGATATTATCTGAAAATTGGATACTAATCCTAATAATAATAATAATAATAATAATAATAATAATAATAATAATAATAATAATAATAATTATTATTATTATTATTATTATTATTATTATTATTATTATTATTATTATTATTATTATTATTATTATTATTCATCATTATTATTATGGCCTAACCCATCAGTGGCCACCTAAAGTTGGCATCAATTTTCACTTAGACACCTTAACTAGGCTTTGTTCATTTTAGACACCTCATGTCATGCCCAATTGTGTCAATTTGACACTTTTTCGACAATCTGCCAAATTTGTAAGGTGTGTGTAACACACTCGCTGATGATGTGTCAAAGTGACAAATTAAATAAAGACATGTGGCATATATAGAAAAAATAATTATTAAATGATTAATTTTGAGTAGGAAAAAAACTACCAATGATTCATTGACATGTGGCATTTCTTTAACTAAATAATTAAAAAAAAACCACTTTTAATAAAAAGAAAAGTATACGCACACCACCCCAAATTGTCTTCTCTACTACCCACGCCCACTTCAAACCCCAACCCTCTCTCTCACCCAGATTTTCTTCTCCATCCACCACCACCCCCGACCCTCCCCCACCCAAATGTGTCAAAAGAAGAAGCTTTTTTTTGTTTGTTTTTGTCACTTTGTGATTGTTGTGAGATAAAAACGTCTTTCTTCTAATAGATTGATGTTTGAATTCTTGATTTGGTGAATATGGTAATGCATTTGCTTGACCCTTTTTGGGGGTTTTCTTTTTTCCCTTTTTTACTGGATTTCTGGGTCAATGCAAGTAAAAAAAATTGGTTCTTTAGTACATAAATATTAGGCCTGTACAAAAATCGGGTCAAACCATTAACCCGAACCGATTTTTGATTTATTGGGCTAACGGGTCGGGATATTGGGTAATTGGTTCGGGGCTCGGTTCAGTAATTTTTTTTATTGGATTAACAGTTCAGGGGTCGGGTTGGGAAGAAAAAATTTTGGGGTACCCGATAAGACCTGCTATTTTTTATTTCTAAATTTTCTAATTTCACAATTCTCAGTTAGGGACTTAGGGTTTTTAATTTTTAGGACTTGGGTTAGAAAACTTTTCATTCTCGCCGCTCCTCTCGTTTCTCCAAATTCCAAACTCATGCGAGGCGACGACTAACCAACTCCAGTCACTCAGCGACTAACGATGACACCTCAAGCCTGCAATTCTTTTATTCATTCCATTTATCATCATGTATGTCTATTTTCATGATTCAAAATAAGGAACAGAATATTGGTGTGTTAGTCGAGCTTCAGTTACTCTGAAGAAGTGCATATTGATGCGTACTTTTGGTGTATCTTCTGATAGTGTCTCTTCTCTATGCTATACCAGTTTGTTGTCTAGTCGGATTGAGAGATGAATTCAGTGCATTTGTGTACTATATTCTGGTCTAATGGATGATTTTTGCTATGGTGGAGTTCATTTGTAGCAGCCTGTGTTGAAAAGTTTATTTAATAGTTGAGTGTTGACTGTTGTGGGCTTGTGGCTATTGGCAGTTCGCTTGTTGTTGACTTGTTGTTGTGAGATTGTTTCTATAAACTGTTTATATATTTTTAATGGCAAAACTAAGTTGGTTCTTGGTGGAAGATTCAGTAATTTTAAGCATAGTTTTTGGTTGATGCCTTGATGGTGATGAGATTGTAGTTTACCAGTTGTATGTAAAACGTGTCCGAAAAATGGTTTATCAAATAATACCAACCTTTCTTCCCATTGACTTTTATATTTTGCACTGGGTTGGTTAATGTTGAGCTTGCCATCTGGCATCCAGGGTATTAGGTGCTTATGCAGCTTTGGAGTTCTCACGACTTCTGCACAGACCTACTCGGCCTTGTGTCATATGGCAATTATTGATGAACTTCCTTTTAGATTTGTTGAAAAGGAAGGTTTTAAACAATTTATGAAAGTAGCACAACCTTGTTTCCACATTCCTTCCCGTACCACTGTGACTCGTGATTGTTTTGATCTTTTTGATAAAGAAAAACATAAGTTGATGGATGTTTTTAAGGAAACACAACAAAGGGTGTCTTTAACCACGGATACTTGGACTTTCATTCAAAGGATCAATTATATGGTCATAACTGCTCATTGGATTGATAAAAATTGGACTTTACATAAACGAATTATCAATTTTTGTCCAATCTCTAGTCATAGAAGTGAAGATCTTGGAAAGTCTATTAGTAAGTGCTTACATGAGTGGGGATTGCATCGAATTTTCACTGTTACAGTTGATAATGCTAGTTCAAATAGTGTGGCAATAACTGAGTTGTCTAAGCAATTAACTAAATAGAGGACCAACCTAATGGGTGGTAGTCACCTTCATATAAGGTGTATGGCTCATATTGTAAATCTTATTGTTCAAGACTGTACAAAAGAAGCAAATGTGTGTATTAAACGGGTTAGGCAAGCAGTAAGATACATCAGGCAATCTCCTGCTAGGTGGAAAAAGTTTCAAGAATGTTGTGAAGATGAAAATCTTGTTAAAAAGTCTTTATGCTTGGATGTTCCTACAAGGTGGAATTCCACCTACATGATGTTGAATCGGGTTATTGAATATGAAGGTGCAATTGTAGAGTGCGCCGATCGTGATATTGGCTTGGCACTACATCTTAAGTTTGTTGATATTGTGGATAAAAATTCTACAGGTACACTTTTGAGTAATGATTGGGAGGGCGTAAAGAGAATTACAAAATTTCTTGAAATGTTTTTTAATCTTACTTTGAAGATATCTGGATCATGTATGTTACATCAAATCTTCATTTTCTTGAAATTTGTCAAGTTGGTGTTTACTTGAATCAATTGATATCAAATGAAGATCGTGTTTTGGCTAAAATCGCAAAAAATATGAAGGAGAAATTTGAAAAATATTAGGGTGATACTGAAAAAATGAATAAGATGGTTTTCATACCATGTGTTTTGGATCCTCGTCCCAAATTTAGCACTTTTGACTTTGCACTTAAGAAGATATTTGGAGAAAAGGGGTTGTTGTAGAAATTGGTGTACGAAAAGGGAGGAGTAAGTTCAAAGTCAGAATTAGTTAAATATCTTGATGAAGAAATTGAAGTTGGAAAATCAGATTTTGATGTATTGCTTTGGTGGAAAGTTAACTCACCTGGATTTCCACTTCTTTCTGAGATGGCTCGAGATGTGTTGGTTATTCCCATTTCAAGTGTGGCGTCTAAATGTGCTTTTAGTACTGGAGGGCTCATACTTGATTCATTTAGGAGTTCATTAACTCCTAAATTGGTACAAGCTCTAGTGTGCCTTCAAGATTGGCTTCGGAGTGAGCCACAACCCATAAGTATTGAGGAAGATTTAGATTTTCTTGAGCAACTTGAAGAAGGTAAGAAAAGAACCTCATTAATTGTGAATAGTTTATTTAATATTTTTATTGTTTAAGCCTTGAGCCTTGACTTGCTATCGTATTTCTCTCTAGATTTGGCTGAACTTGGAAAAGAACTTTGCATTGATGACATGTAAAATTGGAGGTTTCCTTCACTAGCTCTACTAAAAGAGAAGGAAGGTAGATGTCTTGCTATTGAGGTGGATTTTTATATACATGTGTTATCATGTCTTTATTTTTGATTTATGATTGACTTCTCTTTTCTGATGACTGATGAGTGTGTTAAACTATGGTTAATACAAATACTTGTGCAAAACAAGCTCCCTGTAGAACTTGGTGTTCTTCATCAATTTATCTTGACTTTTCTTTCATTTTTAGCCATCAAAATATCTAATACTTTCTGTTTCTTTGTCAATCAGATTTCATCATGCCTCGACTTCATGGTTCTAATGCTCGATCACCTGTTTGGAATCACTATGAAAAGCTTAAAGAAAAAGAAGATGGATCGTGGACAGTAAAATGTATTCATTGTGGCCGTATTACTTATTACCATTCACACAAAACTGGGACTGCCTCCTTAAGGAAGCATTTTAAGCGTTGTTTGAAAAATAGGAACCAGAATCGTCAACTCTCAAGGATTGATGACTAGTTATTATTTTGTTTACTTGAATGTGAACTTTTAGTACTATGTTTGGACTTACTTTTCAGGTTGTGTGACTGCTGTTTTGAATTTTTGAAATTTTGTTTGTGCCTGTGTGGGCTGTGGCAGACTGGCAATGACTTTATGTTATGCTGCATTTTGACTTTTGCAATGTTGCTGGCTTGCAACTTGTAGTGCTGTTATTTTATTTCGTTATTTTAATATGATATTTCATATTTGTGTTGAAAAGTTTATTCAAGTATTGTTGTGTTGAGTGTTGAGAGTTTGGTGTTGCTGGCGCCTGGCTATGAGTTGCTGGCTTGTTGTTGTGTTGACTGTTGAGTGTTTGGTGTTGTTGAATTGTTGTGTTGTGTTGAGAGTTGGGTGACAGCAACTGGCAAGGGCCTTAAGGGTGTTGTTGTTGTGTTGACTGTTGAGAATTTGGTGACAGCCTTTAATTCGACGAGAACTTGCTTCTTGGTGTTGGTGGTTTCGGTAGGGTCTATAAAGGAACAATGGAAGATAGAATTAAAATTGCTGTCAAAAGAGGAAACACAGGATCTGAACAAGGTCTAGCTGAATTTCAAACTGAGATTGAAATGTTGTCCAAACTTCACCACCGTCACCTCGTGTCTTTGATTGGTTATTGCGATGAGAAGTCAGAAATGATTCTTGTTTATGAATACATGGCAAATGGTCCTCTCACAAGTCATCTTTATGGAACAGATCTCCCACCTCTCTCATGGAAGCAGCGTTTTGGTTTCTCTTCAAAGAATTGCAAATATGATCATGCTCTTATTGAATTGAACTTTTTTTATATTACCTGTTATATTTTTATTTGTGGGTAAAGTTTATGTGGCTTCTGATGAATGTAAGTAATGTATTTACCTTGAATTGCGACGAAGAAGAGATGTGGATTTGTGTTTTTTTTACATAAATATAGTGATATGTTCTGCTTTGTTTATGCTTAATTGATTTGACTGTGAGTCAATTTGAATTCTTGTGAGAGAGGAATCATGTTGTTTCATACTTATAATCAGTTGTTAATTGTATTTAATGCTTCCTTAATACTAGTTTGATTTATGTTAAACGGATGTAGTGATAGGAAATGCATTTAATGTCACTATGCTTCTTTGTTAAGTTGGTGAATTTATTGCCTAGGATTGTAGAGAATACACAACTGGCAAAATGAACAACCAGTTGATTCTTTGATGACTTGATATGGTTATCTAACTATAATTATGTAGTTATGTGAATTCATGGTACGGTTTCATGCATATTGATTACTTCTGATGCTTGATAAAGTTGTGCAAATATGATCATGCTCTTATTGAATGGTTTCTCTTCAAAGAATTGCAACCTCTTCATGCTTCAAGAATGCTTCAATTCTTCATGTGATTTTTGATTTTAAAAAATTGTGTGATATGTTAACAGTTAACCCGATATTCAAACCGATAAGGATCGATAACCGATTAACCGATAACTTAATGGTTTTTTAACGGTTTAGCTAGTCTACAAACCGATAATCGATAATCAAAATCGATAATGTTCAAAATCGAACCGAATCGACCGATATGCAGCCCTAATAAATATGAAGTCCCAATCTTTCTACTAAAAAATATATAGCTTATCTATTTGATTTGGATTTTTTCTGTGATTATGATGTGAGAAGGCATACAAATGGATTGGAGTGCTAAAATTGTTTGTTGTGAATGTAGGATTTGATAATTGAAAATATGATTTCTTGTCGTTTCTGAGTGTGTTTTTTTCTTCTTGAAATGTATGTTGATTTTTCTCAAATTATTTTGAGGAGGAAGAAGGACAACAAAATAAGTAAAAGTATTTAATCTTAAAATTTACGGGCGCTAGAAGTCACTTTTTGTTTATGGCATCGTCAAATTTATTTCACCATGGAAAGAGTTTAAGCTTGGAAAATGGTAGCCAAAAGATGGGGAAGAAGAAGAAAAAAAAATTAAAATTTGGTAAAATCAGGGCTCTCACGCGCGTCCAGTGAGTGTTTCACACTTGCTATGCCATCTCATCAGCAGAAAGTGTCAAATTGACACAACAGGACATGACATGAGGTGTCTAAAATGAACGAATCTTAGTGAAGATGTTTAAGTGAAAATTAGTGCCAACTTTAGGTGGCCACCGATGGGTTTGGGCCTATTATTATTATTATTATTATTCTTGTTGTTGTTGTTGTTGTTGTTGTTGTTATTGTTATTGTTATTGTTATTGTTGTTGTTATTATTCTTGTTGTTGTTGTTGTTGTTATTGTTATTGTTATTGTTATTGTTCTTGTTGTTGTTGTTGTTGTTATTGTTATTGTTATTGTTATTGTTATTGTTATTATTCTTGTTGTTGTTGTTGTTATTGTTATTGTTATTGTTATTATTCTTGTTGTTGTTGTTGTTGTTATTGTTATTGTTATTGTTATTGTTATTGTCCCAATTTATGTGACTTACTTTCCTTTTTAGTCCGTCCAAAAAATAATGACACATTTTATTATTATTATTATTATTATTATTATTATTATTATTATTATTATTATTGTTGTTGTTATTGTTATTGTTATTGTTATTGTTATTGTTATTGTTATTGTTATTGTCCCAATTTATGTGACTTACTTTCCTTTTTAGTCCGTCCAAAAAATAATGACACATTTCTATATTAAACAACAATTTAACTATAAAATGTCCCACACAAATTTCTATAATTCAGTTTGGACCACAAGTTTTAAAAGTCTTCTTTTCTTTATATAACTCTGTGTCGAGTCAAACTATCACACATAAAATGGAACTGAGGGCATCTCCAACCCAAACACCAAATTTGGTGTCAGCACTATTTTTGATGTAATCAACTCCAACCCACTGCACCAAATTTTACACCAAAAAAAATATTTTTCTCTCTCTTCATTACTCCATATGTCCCTAATTACTTGTCCACTTTTCCTTTTATAGTTGTACCTAATTACTTGTTCATTTTGACAAATCAAGAAAGGACAATCTTTTTTTACCTATTATACCCTCAATTAAATGACTAATTACTTTGAAAAATGTAGAATTTTTCATCCACTTCATAATTAATAGGGGTAAAATGGTAAACTCACTAAGTCATTAATTGTTTTTTTAATATGTGTGTCAATTCAAAAGTGGACAAGTAATTAGAGGAAGTATTATATTATTATTTCTTATTTCATTTATATTTTCTTATTTCATAAAACAATTTCTTTCTAAAACATTCACCATATATAATTCATGGTGAATGTCAATTACTACTTTGTTGAATGTTTATTATTTTCGGTTATTTTTAAGTACATTGTATTATTTGTTTAAACATTTATATGTTTGCATTTTTAATTTTTGTAAAGGTTAATTGTAGTTATATCCAATTATAATTTATAGTAGAATTAACATAAATTTAATTTTAAAAAAAAGTCATATATAGAAAAATTAATTTATAAAAAAGCTAAATTTTATATCTAAAATTAATATTATAAAAATATTACATAAGAAATAATTAAATATACAAGAGATTTAATTAAAACATATAATTTATATAATGTTTAATTAAAAGTTTATATAATGAAATAATATTAAAATATTCGAAAAGTGAATTGGTGTGATGAATAGTGTTACACTAAATTTGGTGTAACACTATTCACACAACAAATTTGGTGTAAAAATTGGTGTGGGTTGGAGCTCAAAACACCAAATTTAGGATTTTATGTAAAATTTGGTGTTGGGTTGGAGATGGTCTGAGGGAGTATTATTACTCCCTCCGTCCCATTTTATGTGGCAACATTTGATCGGATATGGAGTTTAAAAAATAAATGAAGACTTTGAAATGTTTACCAAATTGCCCCTTCAAAAAATAGTCATATTAAAAGGTAGACTCACTTTTCTCTCTCCTCATAAATGTATTAGAGTACTATCTTTAAGGTTAAGTGGGACCAACAAGGGTAAAAGAGAAATTGTACTTTTAAATACTTACCATATAAGAAAATGTGACATTCTTTTTAGGACTGACCAAAAAGGAAATTGTGCCACATAAAATGGGACTGAGGGAGTATTGTGGTAGGCAACTTGGACAAGTTGTCTGGTAGTAGGCCCGGTAACGAAAATTAGCCTTTTGCTACCTTTGAATTGTTAACATTAATTAATTCAAGGAACATTATTGGATGCAATCTCTCCACCAACCCCATTACTTATTGAAGATGATGATGATGTTGAACTATTAAATAAGTTGGGAATTGAAGTTCTTGTGGTCCAGGTTGGTTTGTCCACCATCATTGATTTGATTTGCTGCTTTAATTTCTGAAAAACAAATTAGTTTTTAGATGAATCATATTCATGGAAGAGTAGTATATAATATGTTTAATTTGGAAGAAAAAGTGTTGCTCATTTAAGTTTTCTAATCAAACAACTAGTCTAATTCTTAACCAATTTTTGGCCAAACTAGAGCTAATACCAAAAATAGGTTGACAATGAAGGTGTATTCACATTTCTTCAGTTTCTCTTTTTTAGCTCTTCCAATCATTTTTGTGTGTTTAACATCGAAATGAAAAGCTAGCTAATACTACAAGTTTCATTCACTCTTTTTTACACAAGATGTTTGAAAATGGAGTTGAGGAGGAAGAACGACCACCTTATTCTGATTCATTGTTGCACAAGGTGAGATGTTTGCTAAAATTATACAACCAATTGCCACAACTTTGATCAAAGTTGGCTAACATAGAAATTGTTATACTACTAGTAGTGTCTCTACCACTTTCTTATGGCTGTTGATTCCTTTGAAAACTTATGCTATTGCATCCTTTTGCGTATAGGTTCATCCTGGAAAACCTCCTTTACTCACATGGCAGCGGAAGTTAAATTCTTCAGCAAGTACCCCTACATCTTTTGCTCCTAGCATTCGAGAAATTTTGCACATGGTAGTATTCACTCAGGAAACATTTCCACTTTTCCCATAGTTTGTTCTTGTTGTGCTTTTAGCTGCGTTAGAAATCTTCAAACATTATATTCTTACGCATATATTTGTGCTACTCTAGGTAGGTGAAACAGAAAAGTTTGCCATAATTTTGTTGCATAAGACAATCTTTTTCTTAATATAATTTCTTCTCAAGTAATGTAATTATCATTTTATTATTTGTGGATAGCTTCCACTTGGTCTAAGGTTGTTGAGGCATATACATGAAGAAGCTGCAAAAGGAACGGTAATGTGTGTACAATTTCCCATATTCTAACTTGGCAGACCATATATACGAATGGTGTACTTATCCTCACCATTGTCCTCCAATTTACTCTTTCAGCCGTCAATCATGGATCCGTACAACAAGCGTCTTCTCTCATGTTATCATGGTGTTCCATTAGGTGGTATTGGGTGAGTTTTCCTATAGTTTGTGTCAGTCTGTTGTGAAGTATGGCGAGTCGATGAAAATGGTTTTTGTAGATTAAGAGCAGAAATCATCAAATTGAGAAATAATGAACTGTGAAATACAGTCTGTAACACTCATTCTGATTAAGGTCAGTCTACGGAGTTTCAGTTTCATAGTAAATAAATTCATTATGTATTAAGGTTCTTGACCATTAACAGCCTACAAAAAGTGCAAATGGCAGTATTTACGATTTATTATCTAAATATAGAATTGGAAAAGCAAATGCGACTTTGTTTTCCATTGATGGATAGCTGAATTGGTATATAATTACATTTAACTTTACGCTTCATTGTTACTGCTTAGGTTATGACCTTTGTAATAGAATCATCAATCTGCAGTGCAGGAAGTATTGGAAGAAGTTTGAGAGGTGAATTTCAACGCTTTCAATTATTCCCCAGAAAATGTGAAGACACATCTATTCTAGCAAACCAATTTTCAGTAAGTAATTCATTTAATATTAGCTTTTTATTCTTTGTTTCTTACATTTCTAATTAGCCGGCAACAGAACCTTATTGCCGTGCTACTGCAATGTTATAAATGCATAATCATTTATCTTAAAATCTGATTAAGGTAGAGAAACTCCAAAGTGGTCTACGCTTTCTTAACATATGACTCATTCATGCAAAAATAGTTGTTGATAAGTAGGCAATCCTAAAGGTCTGAAGAAGTTGCGACAAATTCCTGTAATAAGGAAAACATCATTTTTGTGGGAAGTCATTTAATAGTTTTGTATTTCTCCTTCAACAGATATTCATTGCTCGCCCTGATCGAGAAAAGTTTTCAACCGTGCTGTGCTCCAGAGGTCTCAAAGAGCTCAAGTAAGTAGCCAGCTTAACTGGTGTAGAGCATCAACCGAGACACAAAGGCACCAGTTGAATTCTAGTGCTCTAAAAACATTATAAAATGATACTGAATGAGCTAGTGATACAGAACGGATGAATCATGGAAATGGAAGCTAGATGGGGAGAACTGCACATATCATGCTTTATACCCAAGAGCGTGGACTGTATATGATGGTATCATGTGCTGATAAATCAAACGTCAAAATTCTAAAACTCTTATCTAATTCAAAACTAATAAAATGATAAGTTAAATCATTCATCAAGCAGGTGTTCCAGATCCTGAACTCAGCATTGTTTGTCGTCAGCTTTCACCATTTATTCCACATAATTACAAGGACAGCAGCTTCCCAGTCACTGTATTCACATTTACGGTACAGTAGTTTTAAGCGTGTGGAAGACATTATACTAATATCTTGACTTGTCTTGACCTTCTTATATGCTAAATCTTACTCGTGAAAATTTATGCAGCTTTCTAACTCAGGGAAGACTGACGCTGATGTGACATTACTTTTCACATGGGCTGTATGTCGAAGTTTCTTTGTTTCTAGTAGAAGCATTCCTTATTGTTTCAAATGAATGTTTTTCATGAATTTCCTGTGTAACTTATTTCAGCATGTTTGCTATCTTATCTTCAGAATTCAGTGGGTGGTATATCAGAGTTCTCTGGTGGACATGTTAATAAAAAGATTTTGTAAGAACATTTCCTACTTCATCTTCAATTAAAATTGAGCGTCTGGCGGAATCAGTTTGGTTTGGTTGCTAATTGTATTGGCTGATTCATTTGACCAATATGCATTGGCTCTTTGTAGGATGGAAGATAGTGTGCATAACATCCTCCTCCATCATAAGTATGTTTTGTGTAAAACGCCCTCTATTCTATAGCAACATTCATTTTTCCCATGGTTTGATAGTTCTGTTTTTCTAATACAACTGTATTTTCCATTCAGCACTTCAGATGGACTCCCTCCAGTAACCTTTTCCATTGCAGCTCAAGAAACTCCTGATGTCCATGTCTCAGAATGTCCAGGCTTTTCGATTTCTGGAGAGTCTGAGATTATGACAGCAAAGGACATGTGGAGGGAAATTGAGGAGGTCAGTTTTCCTTGGTTCATGCATATAAGCAACAGCATCACATATAAGTTTTAAATTCTAACTTCTTAGCTCCTTTCAAGACCTTTTTCCTAATTCTAAATGATTATAATGAATATGAGTATTAACATTATGTCTTATTCTTTATTCCTAATTTCTTTTCAATTTTTTTATTTTGCAGCACGGTTCATTTGATCATCTTAAGGATGCTAAGACCTTGGTAACTTCAGTAAAAGGATCATCTATTGGAGCTGCTTTAGCAGCATCAGTTAAAGTTCCATCCGGTGCTGTCCGGACAGTAACTTTTTCACTTGCGTGGGACTGTCCAGAAATAAAATTTCCCGGAGGCAAGACTTACTACAGGTCATAAAACAGCTCTTTGTTTCTAAATATTACATTAAATTGTTCATTGCTAAAATTTTTGGACATTTAATATTGTCTCAGACGGTATACAAAATTCTATGGTGTTCAAGGTGACGGTTCAGCAAGTATTGCCCATGATGCCCTCCTAGGTAATAATATCAATTATGAAATAGTAATGCGCGTATTTTGGCCTTTCCAGTATTGGTGTAGTATTTATGTTTTGGCATTCTTTAACAGCTGGGAGAACTTACTCAACTAATTTACTCATTAAAGTTATCGTAAAACAACCAAACTCAATTTGACAGACATGACGCTGAATGACTTGTGATCTGCAAACAGTATATGTTTTCTAATCATCCTAATTTTAGTGACCGTCTGTCTTTAAATTAGAACATAACAATTGGGAGCATGAGATTGACAAGTGGCAGAAACCAATACTTGAAGACACAAGTCTGCCAGAATGGTGATATATAGCTTTAACAAGCTTTTTCCTTGGGATATATACAGGTCACTGCAGTTTCTAAATAATTTTCTGAAGTGCTAATCATTTGCCTCAGGTACCGCATCACTCTTTTCAATGAGCTCTATTATCTTAATGCTGGTGGCACAATTTGGACAGGTAATGGGAAATGAAAATCTGTTGGAATTTTGTGTTATTGTGTCTGATTAAGGCCACGTTTTAATGTCACAGATGGGTCCTTACCCATTCAAAACTTTGGAACCATCAGGGAGAGAGCATTTTCCCTTGAAAAGACAAAATCAGACTCTGAGGAAACGTTAAAGTTGGATGAAAAAAATGAGACTTATAAGGGATTACTTTCTAGGATGAAATCTACTGTTAACCAACTTCAGACTCCGGTGACTTCAAACTGTGCTTTTGGTACTTATCTACTTCAAGACGGAGAGGAGAACATTGGCCAGTTTCTTTATCTTGAAGGAATTGAATATCACATGTTTAATACGTATGATGTCCATTTTTATGCATCATATGCGCTATTAATGCTCTTCCCAAAACTTGAGCTGAGCATCCAAAGAGACTGTGCAATGGCGGTAATGATGCATGATCCATCTAAAATGAAAATTATGAGTGATGGAACATGGGTCTCCAGAAAGGTTCTTGGAGCTGTCCCTCATGATATTGGACTTAACGATCCATGGTTTGAAGTTAATGCATACAATTTCTTCAACACAGACAGTTGGAAGGACTTAAATTCGAAATTTGTCCTTCAAGTTTATAGGGATTTTGTTGCTACCGGTGATAAAATTTTTGGAAAAGCTGTTTGGCCATCGGTATACATAGCTATAGCATATATGGATCAGTTTGATAAGGATGGCGATGGTATGATAGAAAATGAAGGGTTCCCTGATCAAACATACGATGCATGGACTGTTAGTGGTGTGAGCACATATAGTGGAGGGCTCTGGGTAGCAGCTGTACAAGCTGCCTCGGCAATGGCTCGTGAGGTCGGTGATGCTGCAGCTGCTGATTACCTTTGGGCTAAGTTTCAGAAGGCAAAGTCTGTATATGAAAAGTTATGGAATGGTTCTTACTTTAATTATGATAATAGTGGTCGAAGATCAAGCTCTTCAATTCATGCTGATCAGTTGGCTGGTCAATGGTGAGTTATTTCTTCATCTTACTGGGAAAGAGGAACTAGAGGCTCTAAACTGAAGAAATATTTCTGAATTTAGAGAAAAGAACACGTACAAATATGCTGCGCCTTTTCATATGGTTGATAGAGTCAGTATTGATGATAAATTGAAACTTGTGCCATTGAATCTGTTGCTCATTACTTTTTTTTCTTATACTCATTTGGTTGCGATTTCACAGGTATGCTAGAGCGAGTGGTCTTTCACCTATTGCTGATGAAGAGAAGATAAGAACAGCTCTGAAGAAAATCTATGATTTCAATGTGTTAAAGCACAAGGGAGGGATGTGTGGGGCTGTAAATGGGATGCTACCAAGTGGAAAACCTGATATGTCAGCTCTGCAGTCAAGAGAAATATGGACAGGAGTTACATATTCTCTTGCTGCTAATATGATACAAGAGGGCTTGGTGGACATAGCATTTCAAACTGCAAGTGGAATACACTCGACAGCTTGGTCAGATAAAGGTCTTGGGTAAGTTTTTCTTCCTTTTTGTTTTTGGAAATTCCGCTCTTTTGCTTAGAAGTTATCATTTTTGAGGCTGGAGAGGTTCTCATTTAACTAAAAATACTGGTGAGGCTTGGGGTGATAAGATGAGGCTTTCTGAGAGCTAATGTTTGAACAAAAAATTTATTTATCAATTCAGTTAGAAAACTACTAACGTAAAGAACAAATTGATAATCTGGATGCTAAAGATTGCAGCCATTTAATTATGTCATTGATGGTTTGCTTTGGCAAGACATTAGCAAGAGCTTTGTTTTCCTATTGTGTTATATATCTTGGTCGTTAAGGGAGAGGAAGTTAACTTTTTGGTGTTTCCAAGTCACGATCCTCATGACATTTTTATAACTGCCCTGATATCACGACCAGAGAAGAGATAGAAAAGGTTTGTTGTATTTTTTCTTTGTAATTGTAGCTGGTTATCTCCTCTCAATTACTGTCCTCATTTCTCTAAAGATTGGACAATGCAAGAGGATATGATCTGGTAACTAGTTGTTAGATTATCAACAACTCTCCGCATCCTTCTTCTCAATGGTGGAATTCAATGTCCCAAAACCGACATCCTTGTGTAGCAACATATATCAAGCATCATCATTCATTCATCAAGTTAGCAGTTATAGATTGATCATATGTATCATCAAGCATCACCATTTAAGGAACCTTACTAGATGCCTTTGTTTGCTATATACTTACCAAAAAACGGTACAATTGAATTATATGAGGTTAAGGACACGTGTCTTAGCGTAACTCGTTATTGGTAATTAGTAGTTAAATATCTTGATAATGGTAAATAACAAGGGGATAAATATAACGAAGAAAGTAAATGAAAGCCTTCGATGATGAGTGTGTGTTGTATCTCCGGTGTTGTTTGAGTATCTGAAGCCTTAAACCTGAATCATAGTGTCTTACAATTATCTGAAACTTCCTATTTATAGATTACAAAGGTAATACATGAACCCATAGAATATTCGTATGATGATATCAGGCGTATCCATAATTTAAGCTATTGTTCATGTGTATGTGTATGTGCAGGTTTGGTTTCCAAACGCCGGAAGGGTGGAACACATATGATCACTATAGATCACTGTGTTATATGAGGCCGTTGGCGATTTGGGCAATGCAATGGGCTCTATCAAAACCAAAGCTTCACAACCAGGAGATGAAGCAGATGAGTAGTAGTCTAAGTGAGAATTCTTCCTATGTAAAACAGGATGCAGGATTTCAAGAGGTTGCTCGCCTTCTCAAGTTACCAAAAGAACAAGCTTCTACAAGTTACATTCAGTCGTTGCATCAGTTTCTTTGTAACAAATTCTCAATTTGACTCAAAACATCATTTCCTTTCCCAATTATTTGTGAAAAGACTCAAATATGTCATCCAACTTTGAGAAAAGACTCGTTATGTCATCCGTTAAAAGTTTGGCTTGTCTATATCATTACCATTTGAGAAAAGGTTCATTCATGCTATTATTTTTATCTCAGGTTTTGCAAAATCATTTTTTTACCTTTACAAGACCCCAAACAACTTTTAACACTTTTCACTTGGAGTTTTGGATCAAATGTAATGTTTTTGTTTTTTTTCTTCTTAAGAACATCAAGAACACGTGAAGAACATCAAGAACTCTCAAATTTTCAACTTATTTAATTCGTCACAAAATCAACTCAAATTTCAAGAGTAGCTTCCCTCCAAACTAGATACCAAAATTCATTATCTTTTGAGCTTGAATTCAATCTAACTTAACAAGACACACTTGAAATTTCTTCAAGCTACACAACTCCAAATCACTTGAAATTTTGAACATAGACTCAAAACAACACTAGTTAACAAAGATCTAGTGCCAAAACGACAACAAAAACACGAATCAAAGCAGGTTTTGAAATTTTTGGGACTGATTTCCATTTTTTTTTAAACACACGTGGTATTTTAACTCCACAATTGATTTTAGAATTTTGACTTTTTTAAAAAAAAAACAAAAAATTAATGACATTGCCAAATTATAATTAGCCACATATAAAAAATAGTTTTGCAAAACTGAAGTTAAAAAATAATGGCTCTTTTCTCAAACGGATATAAATGAATCAAACTTTTACGGATAACATATGAGTTTTTTTCGAAATTCAACAACATATTTGAGTTTTTTCGTGTCTTATTTTAAGTGTAACATGATAGAAAATGTTGTATACTTGTGCATCATATCATGTCATGTCATGTCATTATCACATCAAATGCTATGTTAGATTTCAAAAATAATTTTTTCATGTCACCCAATTATTTTTTCTTCACTATACATCATCAAAACTCAAAGCCACTACAAAACCACCAACATAAAATCCATATATTTCATTACTAATCAAAATAATCAATAGAGTTCACCACTCGCTGTCAAACCTGCTGTCAGAACACACCATCATCATTGTCACAAAACAAAAATCGCAAATAACTATCACAAATTTCAACCGTCATAATCAATTACATCACTACCATTGTCACCTTCAAAATTGACAAATTTGTGTGAGTTCAACGTGAAGAATACACTACAACAAAAATAATTTTTTTGCGGTAATAAATAGACACATTAATAAAGAGGGCTAAAGTCTTTATCAGTATTAATTAAGTGTCATTAAATTCAATGTCGCTAAAAGCTTTAGGGACATATACAAAGAGTGCTAATTGACGCTAAAAATACATATTTAGCATCAATAAAGTTATTATCATTAGTTAACTGCCGTTAAAAATCATTTTTGAGGTAGTAATAGCTTTAATAGAGCTAAAGAAAAAGAAAGTACTCCTTAGTAAAAGAAAACAAATGATAGAGAAATAGGTAGTTGTAATATGAAAAAAATGAAAAAAGGGAGGAGAGAGA
The DNA here is from genome assembly GCA_035578085.1 of Solanum pinnatisectum. Classification (NCBI taxonomy): domain Eukaryota; kingdom Viridiplantae; phylum Streptophyta; class Magnoliopsida; order Solanales; family Solanaceae; genus Solanum; species Solanum pinnatisectum. The sequence continues at coordinate 24,990,097 of CM069086.1, read as the reverse complement.
TGGTATGAAGGAAAATAAGAAAGAAGGGGTCACCAACAAGGATTGTGGTGGAGTGGTAAGTACTCCTTCATCCTTAATCAAGAGGTCTCGAATTCGAGCCTCCTTGGGTACAGAGTCGCCTTTGTTAGGGGGAGTGCTTTACCCCCAATGTGAGACTTCCCGGCGTGAATTCGAATCTAGTCGAGCTCCAATGTGGGTATCGGACACCGGGTGAAAAACCAAAAAAAAAAAATAAATAAATAAAATAAGGGGTCGATAGAATAAGTTAGACATGACACAGCATTAGCTAATGAAAGTTGGAAAAGATTATTTCCAGAATCAGAGATTAAGAATCTCTCAAGAACTTGATTATTCTTCATAGTATTAGCTCATGATAATTTTATAACTCTTGTTACTCCCTCTGTTACCATTTACTCATTCATTTTTTATTTGACACACTTATTAAGAAAATAATAATTGACATAATGAGTTCACCATTTTACTCTTATTAATTTATAGAATTCCAAAATCAATTTATTCATTACAGAAGTTTACTTTTTTCAAAAACATTAACTCTCCAAATAAATTAAAGATATAATTTCAAATTCCGGGATATGATGGTTTTCAAGCCTTTTTCTATATAAAAAAAAAAGGTTGAAAGTAGGTCAGACCTTCATTTTATTTTATTTTTCATTTTATTAAAGAATAATTTAGGTTTTCTAGCTTTTTAAGTGAATTGAACAATTCTCTTATTACGCTTATTCCTAAGTTGGTTAACTCTAATCCAATTTTGATTTATAAGTTTGACTAATATTTTTACAAGACTGTCATAAAGATAATAATAAATAAAATCAAACTCATAATTCATAATATTATTGGACCTTATCAAGGCGAGTTTATTCCAAAGAAAATCACCACTTCTAATATTATCATTATCACTCAAGAAATTCTCAATTTTTTGAGATATTGAAAAGGAGGCATGGCTACTAAAATCAGTTTATGTAAGGTTAATGAAATGGTCTCGGAGTTCCTTAATGCAACTCCATGTGGCGGAAAAAAATCACAACTCAAGGTACACCCTAGGCGTAACATGACATATAGGACCCCGAGAAGCCCTACACAAGACACTTAGCATATATCATACAAGATTATAGAAGTAAAGACTTTAAATGGTAGCATTTCATATAACAAAAGTTTGACAAGCAGAAGTCTAACATATGTCTCAAAGTTATCTAATACATCATAAGGAAAGTGATTGAGACGTAACACATACATCATAGACAAAGTTTGAAATGAAATGACATAAGGCTATAAAGTGTCTCAGTCCTCTAAACATGAAAACTCACGAATCAATTGAAGCACCCAAAAGATCTTTAGCCACGAGTGTGCGTGGTAGGAACGTCGGACCCTACATTCATGAGATAATGTAGGCACAAGTATGCATTAGTACATGACATGTACTAAGTATGGGGCAATATGCATAAACATGGACATGATAGTATAAATGGTTTAAAACATGTAGACATGATAAATAATTGGACATTTCGTTTTTAAAACATAAGGAAGTAAAGCATGAAAATCATAGGATATAGTCAAAGCATTTGAATAAAGGACATAGGAAAACTTTGAAGAAAACATAGTCATTTTATGGAATTTTAGCTTTAACCGACAATAAGACCATGAGAGCTATATCATAGAATCTGGTATCCCTCACACCAAAAGAAAGGGAATCTACTTACCAAGGTAGAATATGTACATGTCATCTTTTGCTAAAATAGATCCACTAGTTAGGTCATTTAAGACAATCCTATGGAGGGACATAATTTGGGACTAGAAGTTGTTACTACAGACTACCTTATTTGAGCGTCCGCCTAAAAGCCCTCTCGGTGCTAAGTCTAAATCCCAACGGAATAGATAAAAGTCAATTTAACATAGGAAAGACAATGATCAGTACCAATCCACATCTTTAAGATCAAAATATAAAATAGCTCTTTAAATATAATTCAACATAGATGAAAAAACATTTCACCCATGTGAAGCCATATGTGAGAAATACCTTTACAACCATGATCATAATATTAAGTGAGAAGTCATTTCACCATAACATTGATACTTTCCTTTCAAAGCATCCTCAAATCATTTATAATAACTTCATAAAAACATGCATATCTTCATAATTTCATAATTTATAGATTCATGAGTTCATCATAGGTTTATAGTTGACAAATCATAATTTAAGCATGGATCAACATAATTTCAATTAAATACCACGTATTAACATAGAATCGTGCATTAGGAGACTTAATTAACAACAATAAATCATAATTGAATGAAACACATGAGATTGGATTAAAATCCTAACTTGAATCAATTGAAATTGAAGGGAGAAATTTGAAAACTTAGGGACCCCATGGAGGAAAGGACTCCATGAGTGAATACCCACATACCTTGATCCTTTATGCCCAAGAATACTGGAGGATTGAAGACTTGAATGGAACCCCAACTCTTCTTCTTCCTTAGCCTTGAGAGAATTTGGGAGGATGACTTGGGTTAGTTTTAGAGACTTTAGGAGAATGAAATTGAAAGTGGGTAATTTGAGGCTTAAAAAATTTATATAGTGCTTAGGGTAGAAAGCGAAACGACATAGTTTCAATTTGAAATGATTAGGGAAAAGACCCAAAAGCCCTTTAAAATAACTGTCGGACTCGACCTACGGTCTGTAGTGGTCAACCATTGATCAAGTACTGGACCATAATTTTACCCATCTTTTGACGGAACGTTTCTACGGCTCATAGGTCTTCCTATAGTCCATAGGAACTAACCGTAGAAACCCATTTTGACCCTTACAACTTAACTAATTCTGGGACTCACCTACGAGACCTATCTACAACTCCTACATGAAATGACGGACCATCCTAATGAGCCGTACAAAGGGTAAATGGACTTGATTTTAGAAAAAATATTTTTCCCCTTCCTACAGTTTCCATCTAGGCCTCGTAGAAGCTTCTACGGTCCATAAATAAGAACCATAGACACAACCTGCAAGCCAAAAAAATTATTTTCCTTTTTTTCTAAGTCCGAGGTGTTACGATATCTCCACATTGGTAATATTCTTCCTCAAATGGAACTCAAGACATCATATGGAGGGTAGGGAAGAAGATCTAACGGTCTAACATGAATGCAACTTCATCACAATGCACAATATCCTGGAGGAACATCAACTCCAAGCCCAAATATATTTTAAACATCATTTTATAAGGCATTCATGCAAATCACACTCAAATTAACATAATCTTGAAGAAATCAATCAAGTTACCTCATTTTCCCAAAATTAAGTTTTCATGAGTATGTATGCATGAGGAAACATGAGAACAACTAAGACACATAAAACCAATAAGGATGAACCATGAGGAGTGAAATACCTCAAGCTAGAGTATGATCGGAGGAAAAGAGATGGGATAACGGGACATCATATCAGTCTCGCCCTCCCAGGTAGTACCCTCAACCCTGTGGTTCATCCATAAGACCTTTATGAACACAACTTCCTTATTTATCAACTTTTTGACTTGTCGGTCTAAAATCTCAACCGGAGCCTCTTCATAAGAAAGACTTTCCTTTATACCAATGCTCTCTAACGTACTATAGATGTTGGATTACCAACACATTTCTTCAACAAAGAGACATGAAAAAACATATGCACCGATGCTAAGTCATTAGACAAATCAAGTTCATAAGTAACTTTACCAATACGCCTCAAAATCTTATATGGGCCCACATAATGGGGACTAAGCATACCTTTCTTCCCAAATCTCATCAATCCTTTCACGGGTGAAATTTTTATATAAACCCAATCATCTACATTAAATACAAGATCCCTCCTTCAACATCGACATAGGACTTTTATCAATTTTGAGCCATTTTAAACCTTTCTCTAAATGCCAAACTTTCTCCATAGCCTCATATACTAATTTGGGACCTATCAAAACAATCTCACAACTTTGAACTAACCAATAGGAGATATACACTCCTACCATAAAGAGCCTCAAACAGAGTCATACCAATGCTCGAATGGTAGCTATAATGTAAGCAAACTCAATCAAGGGAAATGATCATCCCAATTACCCTTGAAGTCAATCACACAACCTTTCAACATGTATTCCAAAGTTTTAATAGCACGTGTCTCTTGCCCATAAGTTTGAGGATGAAAAATCATACTAAGCTTAACATGAGTACCAAGGCCCTCTTAGGAAGACTTTCAAAATTGAGAAGTGAATTGTGTACCATGACCGGAGATGATGGATAGGGTCACTCCATGCAACCTAACCATTTCCCTCAAGTACAACTTATCATAGTCTTCCATCGAGTAGGAAACCTTGACGAGAATGAAATTAGACGACTTCATCATATTATGACCCAAATGGAGTCATATTGTCGCCGAGTGTGGGGGTTAACCAACAATAAAGTCCATATTCAAATCCTCACACTTCCAAGTAGGAATACTAATATCTTAGGGTAAACCTCTCAACTTTTGATGCTCAACCTTCACTTGTTAACAATTAGGACACTTAGCCTTAAATTCTGCAATCTCCTTCTTCATCCCATTCCAACAATAGACCTTCCGCAAGTCCTGATACATCTTGATGGCTCCCAGGTGAATGAAATATTGAAAACTATGGGTGATGCAGTTAAATTACACCTCCCTAAAGAAGTATAAGCGATCGTTATCAAGTAAAGAACCCAACTTATAGGTTGGGGTCGATCCCATGAGGAATATGGTTTAGACTTAACTTTAACTTATGATTATATTCGTTTAGTCAACGTATTTCTGAGACAAGTAAGTAAATAGGGGGGGTTGTGTAATAAATAACTGGTTGTTGTTTAGAGAGAAAGTGAGCAAGATTCGAACTTTAGTTGTTATTAATGAGAGAAAAAAACTAGGGTGTATGAGTTCTCCATAAGCTCATAACGTGGTAATCCTAGTAATAATAATCATTTCCTAGTGTATCACATGCAAAGTGGTAAGTTATGTATCCCTAAGTGCTTGGTCCGCCAAATAGAGAATTTCACCCTGCACATTAGTCCGGCTACGTGTGTATAATTTACTAACCCTTACCTTTACCTCAGATTAGACATCACATCAATGTATGCCTTAGCTTTCACCCTCGCACCAATTGACATTAGACTATTAGATAGTATCACATTAAATCTCTGTTGAAAATTCTTTTCTTATTAATTACCTCCTTGGTCCAGCAAGTAGGAACAAGGCAAGTTCTAACATTGGTCACCATTAAAAAGACTTCTAAACGAAAGAATGATCAATGCATGTAACAACACTATTAAAGAATTACTTAGTTACTATTCATACTTTGTTAATCACTTATGGTTCCCACAACCCTAGTTGTGGATTTAGTTACCCATGCTAACAGGAACACAATTCATATTTTTTGAAGAAGAATTCATTAACTTACGTAATGAGTAGAAGAAACCCGTAATCTCCAATTGAAATTCAAAGCAAGAATCTTTATAAACCGAAATTAGGAAATCAAATTGCTAGAGTTTGCAAGTTAATTCCCAAGAAAATACCAAGAACTAAAAGTTAACAATAATGTCTAACCCCCAAAAATGAGGTTTACATACCCTATTTATAGAAAAACATGTCCTAAACAAAAAGGAAACGAAATAAGGAAATAAACTTTTTTGGACGCGGCTTCAATTGACAATACTGACCTACGGACTATGGACTAACCTATGGTCCGTAGGTCCCTTAGAAGTTTTGGAATCTTCAAATTCCAATTGCAATCGATGGACCTACAGAACGGACCGTGGGTCGATCCACGGTCCGTGGGTCCTCTTCCGTGGCACCATACTTGGACTTTTCAATTAGGTACTGGAGCTTCAACTTCCAGTTGCAATCGACAAACCTGCAGGACGGCCCGTAGGTCGACCTATGGTCTGTCACTCTCCTCTGTAGCTCCGCACTTGGTCAGATTTCCCTGAAGATCAGTCCACGCCTACCCACTGACGGACCGTGACTGGACCTATGGTCCGTAGGTCACTTTCGTAGGTGGCAACTTCTGCAGAATTTCAGTTGTATCTCTCTCAACCTCATCCAAGCCTATTTCCTGCAATTTTAGTATAATAAACATTAGTTCTAATTCAAAATGGCCCTAGACACACACAACTCTTAAGTGAAATGTATTAAAAATACTGTAAATTCACGGTATATCAACGGGCTTTTGTTAAGATTTGTTCTCTCAAGTCATAAACATTGGGAACACACAAACGACCCTGATATTGAAGCACACCATCTCCTCCTTGGGAGAAAGCCTCAATAGACATTTTAAGCACTGCTTCCTTCAACTCAACCAAAATTGGATCAAGACCTTGCTTGACTTTCACATCCGGCATGAATGATGATTCTGAATCATTATGAACAACAACAACACTTCTATTAGAATCAACCAACCGAACACCTAATCATGCCAACCTATGAACATCACAAATCAACTCCTTTTTATATTCTTTAACATTAGCAACACTTTCCATTGATAATTGACTAAGAGCATCTACCACCACATTTGCCTTATCGTGGTGATAGAGGAAACTCATGTGTAATCCTTTTTGAGTTCTAGCCATCTACGTTGGCAAAGATTTAGATCATTTTGGTTGAACACATATTGCAAACTCTTGTGGTCGGTAAACACATCAACACGAACACAATATAAGTAATGCTTCAAATCTTTATGGCAAACACAACCACTGCTAGTTCCAAATCATGGGTAGGATAGTTCTTTTCATGAATTTTAAGTTGCCTTGAAGCATAAGCAAAACCTTTCCTATTTTGCACAACAACACACCCTCTAATCCAATTCTTGAAGCAGCACAATAAACAACAAATTCATTGGATCCTTCTGGTAGAATCAACACCGGAGAGGAGGGAAGTCTATCTTTCAATTCTTGAAAACTATTCTCACATATTTCCGATCATAAACACGTAGTTTTATTTTGGGTCAATACCGTCAATGGAGAGATAATAGAAGAAAACCCTTCCACGAACCTCCTATAATAACTAGCCAAACCTAAGAAACTTTAAATATCCGAAGGGGATAGAGGTTTAGGCCAAATCTTAACCACATCCGTCTTCTTAGGATCTACCTCAATACCCTTACCAGAGACAATGTGACCAAGAAAAGCCACAAATCTCAACCAAAAGTCGCATCCTCAAATGATCGGTACACTCATAGCTCATCCTCATTCCTTGAGTAAATCAAGATGCCACCAATAAACACAATCTCGAACATGTCTATATAGCATCTAAACACCCTGTTAATCAAATTTGTAAATACGCTGGAGCATTAGTCAACCCAAATGACATCGCCAAAAACTCACAATGACCATATAAAGTCCAAAAAATAGTCTTCGGAATGTCACATTCCTTCACCCTCAATTGGTGATAACCCGACCGGAGGTCGATCTTAGAAAAGTAGCTCACTTCTTGGAGTTGATCAAACAAATAATCTATCCTTTAAAAAGAATGCTTATTCTTAATGGTGACCTTATTCAATTGTCGGTAATCAATGCACATGCGAAGGAAACCATCCTTCTTATGAATAAACAAAATTGGAGCACCCCATGGAGGGATACTCGATCGAATGAAACCCTTATCCAAAAAATCTTTCAATTGATCTTTCAATTCCTTAAGTTCTAGCGAAGCCATACGGTAAGGAGGAATAGAGATAGGTTGCGTATCTGGAAGAAGATCAATACCGAAGTCTATTTCTCTTTCGAGAGGAACACCAAGTAGATCATCATGGAACACTTCTGGAAACTCATTTACGACAGGGATCGACTCAAGAGTAGGGGTTTTGGATTTCGTATCCCTAACCCGAACAAGATGATATATGCAACCCTTAGAAATCATTCTTCTAGTTTTAAAACAAGAAACAAACCGACCCTTAGACATAAAATTTCCCACTTTCCACTCTAGGACGGGCTCATTAGGAAACTGAAACTTGACCATTCGAGTTCTACAATAAATAGAAGCATAGCAAGAATGAAATCAATTCATTCCAAGAATAACATCAAAATCTTACATCTCTAGCTCAACAAGATCAACATGACTCTATGGGATAAAGAGACATGATGATTTCTATAGACTCTCTTAGTTATAATAGATTCACCAAAAGGTGTAGAGACTCAAAAATGGTCTATCAACAAATCTGGAAGAACATCAAACCTCATAGCCATATAGGGCGTCTCAAAAGACATAGTAGCACCAAGATCAAACAAAGCATAAACATCAAGATAAAAGACTTTCAACATATCAATTGTTAACACCCAGTTTTGGCTCTCCACATTTAGTTAATTAAACTTCCATAAATAATAATAATAACACACATGCACAAGCGCGCACACACACATACATATATATGTTTTGTTTTATTCTTTATTTATATTAACCGTCCGATCAAATGATCAAATGATCCAAATTAAATGAGTAAAAGAAAAACAATTTCCCAAAATAGTACACCCACTGCCCCTAGTCTTCCTCTTTCCCTAGGACTCTCATTTCCCAGATGTTTATCTTCCCCATACCCCTTCGCCCTCTCCCATTAATCTCTGTCAAGAACGGCCAAGAAATGTTAATTTCTGGTGATCTCCAACATTTTCTCCACCCTCTATCCATCACAACCCTCTTTTCTATCAACTTTATATCTTTTCTATCACCTTTTCTGATAAAAACAGATCCCTACACCGCCCACACCTCTGTTTTGGCCAATGTTTTGTTTAAAAACAAATTCAAATTCGCGGTAGAAATTGGTCCAACAGTTCAAAATCTGAAAAGGTGAGATTTGATTTTGATATCTAGTTGCAGCTCTCTGTCTCCAGCTATATTTTTAATTTAAAATCCAAATTTTGAAGTCCAATTTTTGCCTATAAAAGGCAGGAGTTTTCTCATCCAAAAGATCATCAAATAAAAGATCCAAGAACTCATCCATAATCCTCCACTAAATAGAGAGAAAATGGTCATAAACCTACTTCAACGCATTTAGAGTATAATATTTAATTATTTAATATTCTCATCCTTCTGTTTTGGTTTTGAATTCGAGTTTTAGGGAAAAGTTTGAAGTTGGAACTTTGACAATGAGCCTAGTTTGCTGCCCAGGAAAAGGTTTGCATCTCTCTTTTGTTACCTATTTATATACATATTTGAATATGTAAGAGTCCAGTGATCTATTAAGTTATGGAATCTTGTGTTGTGTTCACTACATGATGAGTTAAATTTAGTGATAAGCTTTTATTTAGTTTAGTTGTTTTTTCCTTTTCATCACTGTTTTTCATGTTAGTAGTTGAGTTTATTTCCTTGTAAATAATGAGTAATATTGTAACTGTGAAGGTGATGGGGATTAAAAATCTTTGTCCTTTTTTAATTTTTGGGAGTTTGAAATGAGGAGATATCATATTTGTTTTTTTCCTGTATGCTTAAGTTTCTAATGTAACTTGAGACACTAACTGAACATGCAATCGGGCCAATCTCTGAACATCTTGAACCAACTCATATTTATCACCTTTTATATGAGCAACACTATCCATAGACAACTGACTAAGAGCATCCGCCACCATATTAGTCTTTTCGGGGTGATAGAGAACACTCATATCATAATCCTCCAATAACTCAAGCCACCTCCTTTGGAAAAGATTTAGATCCTTCGGATTAAATACATATTGCAAACTCTTGTGGTCGGTAAAAACATCCAATGAACAACATACCGGTAGTACCTCCAAATCTTTAAGGCAAAAACAACCTCCACTAGTTCATGGTCATGGGTAGGATAATTTTTCTCATAAACCTTAAGTTGCCTTGAAGCATAGGCAATGTCATGACCCAGGGGTACCCCCTAGATGCAACATGGCGTAGAGAACCCTGAAGGACTCCATACAAGCCACTTAGCTCTTATAACATAAGAAGTAGAACAATAAGAGTGAAACAATAGTCCAAGTCCAAAACATTTTATAAAAGCAAAGCGGAGGTCTAATACACTTGTCTCATTATAGCCATCTAATACAGTAGAATGAAATTGGGCCTATCTCATACATCATGTTCAAAAGTGAAATATAAGAATGAAACTATAACAATGAAAGTCCGTCCTCAAAGCATAAGGACTCACCAAAGCTCGAAAATATCTCAAAGCAACTTCTAGCCACAAAACTGGTGACCTTGACTGTCCTATATTTTGGGAAAATGTAGGCAAGAGTATGTGTTAGTACAAAACAATGTATCAAGTATGATAGTCATGCACAAAACATTTAAATCATGCTAAAAGAGGACATTTCATTTCATGACATGCAATTGACCAAGCTAATCATGATATAAGAGAATTTGAAAATATAAGTCATAAAACCATGGTCAATGCAAGTTAACTTCATCTTTAAAACCTTTGAACTTGTATGTGATACTTCTTGAAGTAACCTTAGTTCATTATTAATGTAGGGAATTAGCCTTAACTGACATAGAGACCATGTGAACTATAACATGATCCCCCGGTGTCTCCCACATCGAAAAGGGTTGTCCTACTTGCTAAGGTAGAACCATGAACTTTTAGCTTAAGTGGATCCACTAGCTAATCAGCCTATGGGGGCACATAGTTAAGGGATAAGGAAATTGCTACTAGAAACCTAGCCTCTACTAACATGGGAGCTTCCATCGCATGAGATTACTTCTAGAAACCTAGCCTCTACTACGGGTGAGCTTCCATCTCATCATCGATATCCTCTCGGTGCTAAGAATAAATCCCACGGAATAGTCATTTCTTAATTGACTTCATTATTCGTGGAAATGTGCCCTTAGACAACCAAACCAAGTTAGTTCATTAGGATAGCTCCTACTCTTTGACTCATTTAGGTGAGAAAGCCTTTCAACCTAAGAATCATTTCTATGTGAGAAAATCTTTCACATCATGCTATTATGTGTTTATGAGAATATTCTTTCACAACACAACATCATCATTGGTACTTTACTCTCAAAGCACCCTTAAAACATTTGCATAGGTTTGATAAGAAAATGCATAAGTCCATATTTTAGCTCTTGAGGTTCAAAACCCACATTCAATCATCAACACTTAGAAAACATAGGTTAGATATGGATTTCATCATAAATGAATGTAAAGCTTGCAATACATGCTTAATTTCATAAAACTCTTCCTTGAAGATCAAAATCCCACATCATATGATTCATAACTTGAAAACATGGGGATTACATGGGTTCATAGGGAAATCATCGTAAAATCATAGTATTTTATCAATTCATGCATAAGAGATCATAATTCAATCATTTAAATCAACATTTAAGAGAACCTATGATAATTGAAGAAAACCCTAACTCAATTAGGGAATTATACCTTTTGAAATAGAGGAATTTAGGAACTCCATGGATGAAAGGAACCCATGGATGAAAACTATCATACCTTGAATCCAAAAGCTAGCCTTCAATGGAGGAATTGAGACCTTGACTTGAAACCCTAGGTTGAATCCTTTTTCTTCTTCAAGTTTCTAGAGAGAGAAATATTTTGGAGAGGTGATTTGATTTTCTTTTGTGAATTTGGAAAAATAAGAAAAGGAAAGGCATTGTTTGGAGATCATTAGAGGAAGTTGATGTCTAAGGGAAGATAGTGTAGTGTCATGCAGGTTCTATTAATGATATCTTGGGCACGAAAGCAACATGCCGATTTGGACAAGCCCCGTACGAAGTGGAGCTTGGACGCACTTAATGAGTGGTTGTCACCTCTGATTTCTGATATTACTCCTTCGTGGATAGCTGGAAATCATTCTAACTTTTTCATACTGAGAAATTCTTTTTCTCTTAGTTTTTGGGGTTTTGAAATAGCCTTTAATTGACAATTGTGGGTTGAATTCAAAGTGGGTATTGAAGATTATTGATGATTCCTAACTATTCTATGGCTGGACACACCATTGGTATACTTTCTTTTCCTTTTATAATGATTGGCTAAACCTCAAATCTAGGGATGTGATTATGGGGTTGGGTGTTAATTTAATTTATGGGTCTTGTGCTTTACTCTATTTTATTATTGTTCATCCATGGAATTAGGTTATTTAGCATGGGGTTAATTCATGGGTTAAGGTCACAAACTTAATCCTAGTTTAGATCTTTGATTGATTAAGTTTGTGACCTTAACCCATGAATTAACCCCATGCATAAACTTAATTGAAGTGGGTAAATAACTTTATGCATGTAATTTAGGTTTGATTTCTATAGTTTGCTCGAAAGAGAAATTATGGTTCAATTCTAGTTGCCAAATTTGATCAAAAGAGAGATTTATATGAGTTAATGGGTTGATTTTCTGTTCACATAGATGAGACGGAAAGGAGATTTTATGATACGATGTTATGAGATCAGAAGAAGATTAGTATCATTGAAGATTACCTAACTTATCCATGTTTGTCACTATTAAGCAAGCACTTGCACACCTATTTGACATCAATACCAATCCTCACACCCCTAGATCGTCTCTTACTTATCAATTCCATGTGTTTTAGTTTAATTGTGATAATTGATACTAAAGGTTTTTTTGTAAATTTGGTAGAATCATCCACCCAATTGTTCTAATTACTATGATAAATTGGTTTGCATTCTCAATTTCCTAGTTGTATTCTTATCCTTAAACCACTCCATGTGGGGATTGACCCCAAGTCTTTGTTGGGTATTTTTATTGCTGATGATCATTACTCTTCTAATTATTTTTAGGGTAATTTAAGTGTTATCATGCCCTACCTACAACTATAGCACCAGCACCTGCATCAGACTAGTAGGGCTAGCCTCTAACAAAGGCACATTAGGTCCAGGTAACACTTGAAGTTCCCAGCCCGTGATTGCGGCCAGAGCCATGCAACTAGAAGAGCAAAAGATGCTCATAGTACTTCTTAGGCTTTCACCTCCAAGGTTTTCTAGGGTTGTGGTGAGGATTTCCACGAATTTATGACTACTTGTGGGGAACGACTTCATACATCTGGCCTCGTGGAGCGGAGAGGAGTCGACTTCACTACTTACCGGCTAGAAGGATCAGCCATTCAGTAGTGGTGCACTTTCATAGAGACCGGCTAGTTGGGTCTCCTCCGGTCGTTTGGACGGAGTTTTCTAAGCCCTACTTAGCTAGATTCATCCTCTGCAGTGTTAGAGATCACCTCTGGATCAGTTCTCCAAGTTGGAGTAGGGCTCTATGACTGTGTCATAGTATGAGGCAAGGTTCTACAGGCTCTCCCGTCACGCTACTATGATCTTACCGACCGAGGAGGAGAGTTTGATGCTTTGTATGTGGGTTGAGACTTCACTTGTGGATTGAGACTCACTCTATGGTCTCCATGAGTCACTTCTTTCTCGATGTTGTTGATCACGCCTGCACTATTGAGCAGCTCCATAATGAGGCCTAAGGGGGTAGCGACAATATGACTAGGAATAAGGGAATCTAGAGTGGTCCCATCCCAGGTCTAGAGACTTATGATAGGACCCAACATCGATTTTGCAAGGTCAGCCCAGGCAGCCTATTCAGGTTTCATTGCAGACTTTAGAGGGTGACTGGTATAGCCAGAGTGAGGTTGGATCCACTAAGAGTCATGGTTCTAATCTTGTGCTTCAGATCTAGTGGCCATTCTTCTAGGAGTCGATCATCTGCAAATTTCTAGTTATCACACGCACTTGGTGCGCTTGACTTTCTTCCAAATTCTTTTTTAACCAAGTGTTCAAATGACACTATATTCAACTTTTATCTTAAAAAAGGAAAAAAAATTCAGTTGAGTCAAAAAGCTGGTAGCGCAGGTTGGATCTTAGCCTAAATTTGTTCATTCTCTGGTTTGATTGTAGGGAGTTGGATAATTAGGTCAGAGATTGCCTTTTGTGCAGGAAAATTGCTCCCACTCTACATGTAGCTCTACTAAGCACCAGTAGCACCTCAAACCAAAGGTCAAGGTCAGGGTCAGGACCATTGTAGTGGGTATCAGGGTATGCGAGGTGGTTCCCATGGAGGCGAGTCAGGTGGTAGGACGGATGGCCAAGGTAGAAGTGGACATGGACATTTTTATGTAGCTCTAGTGAGGGTAGAGGCTGAGGCATCAGATGATGTGATCACATATATGATTCTCTTATGCCAACTGCCCACCTTGACTTTGTTTGATCCAAGCTCTACCTTTTCTTATGTGTCTATTTATTATGCTTCTTGTATGGGTTTGAGTTTTGTGCCATTGGCATCACAGTTGCATGTGTCGACCCCCGTGGGTGAGTCTTTAGTAATGGATTAGGTTTTTTAGCTTACTTAGTTACTATCCAAGGCGTGACACCCTTGCTCACCTCATATTACTTTATATGTTTGATTTCTATATGTATCTAGGCACGGACTAGTTATCTCCTTACCGTGTGATCTTAGATTACTTATCTAAGACTGTTACCTTAGCCATGTCTGGTATTCCCCTACTGATATGGCAGTGCTCCCATAGTAGCCCACCGATTGGAGTTTTCTCTTTTATTCGGGCTCGGAGGCTAGTGGCTAGCAGGTACTTATCTTATTTTGCTATGTGTGCGATGTGATTAGGGAGGTCCCTCCAGTTGAGTCACTTTTAGTTGTCCATGAATTTATAGATGTATTTCCTACCGACCTACCTGGCCTATCTAGAGTGTGATACTGACTTTCGATTGAGTTTGAGCTAAGCGCTTGACCTATTTCTATTTCAACATATTGTATGGCTTCTATAGAGCTGAAGGAGCTCGGTGCTCAGCTTTAGGATCTCTTGGGTAAAGGATTCATCAAGCGTAGTGTATCACCTTGGGGCACTCCCATTTTTTGTGAAGAAGAAATATGGTGCGATGTGCATATGTATTGATTATAGGTAGTTGAATGAGGTGACGATGAAGAATTATTACACCATTCCTAGGATTGATCATTTGCTTGAACAGTTTCAGGGTGCCTCTGTGTTTTTGAAGATCAATATAAGGTTTGGTTACCATCAAATGAGGATTAGGGCAGCTAACATCCCTAAGATCGTATTTAGGACTCGATATGACCACTACAAATTCCTGGTGATGTTTTTATAATTAACTAATGCCCCTACCTCCTTTATGGACTTGATGACGCAAGTGTTCAGACTTATTCTAATTCGTTTGTCAGTGTTCATTATTAACATTCTAGTATACTCGTGGAGCAGTTGTGATCATGAGCAACATATTGAGGATTGTGCTCCAAACTTTGAGAGATCAACTTCTTTATGCCAAGTTCTCAAAGTGTGAGTTTTGTCTTGAGTTTGTGGCAGTCTTGTGGCACGTCATTTCGAAGGATCACATCATGGTAGATCCAAAGATGATTGAGGCTATTTGTGATTGGGCTAGGCCTACTTCGATTATTTAGATTTGAAGCTTCATTGGATTAGCACTCTATTACTGTAACACCCTGGATCCAAAAGAGGGTAAGATAATTGATTTCAAGAAGTTGCAGGTGCCAGCCACGGAGGCCAACCACGACCCGTGGCTAGGACCACAGATCGTAGGGTGGTCCGTGGACTAGTTACCTCCAAGATCATCAGAGGCCATGGAACCACGACCTGACCAACAGATCGTCGATCAAACCACGGTTTGTGGTTGGGGGCTCGTGGTTCAAGGGCCCAAGAATTAGGTTCTAACCACGAACGACGATCGCGCAGGATGGCCATTGTCCTATCCACAGTCCGTCGATCGTGGCCATGGATGGTGGGCTGGCAGTTATTTTTAAGGGCAGTTGGGTCTTTTCCTAGCTATTTTATCTCTATACTACGTCTTTTACCCTTCACTAAGACCCCTATATAAGTATTTTAAACCCTAAATTTCCCAATAGAAATCCTTGGGCATAGGTAATGGATTCCTTGAATCGGAAGATAGTGAGTATGGGTAGTCTAGATTTCTTATCTATTGTGGAGCAAATTTATCTTTGGGCATTCAGTCTTTAGCTAATCAGATGATTCCATTATATATTTCAAATTCCAAACATGTTTTATCCTGTATGGGAGTTCAGTCTTTCTTGTTTGGTCGGATCTATGGCTGTTAGTTTAAGGATGAGACTTTGGTAGCGCTTCAAGATAGGATGTCAGCGGGTGAAGCCAGTCAGGCTACTATAGATTCAAATGGGGTTTTGAGGGTTGTAGGTCATATTTATGTTTCGAGAGTTAGGGGATTGATCCAGCTGATACTTTGTAAGGCACATGATTTTAGATACTCTATCCATCTAGGCACCACAAAGATGTATCTTGATTTGAGGTAATATTATTGGTGAAGCAGCATGAGGTGAGACATTGCAGACTATGTGTCCCGTTGCTTGAGTTGCCAGCAGGTGAAGGTTGAGCATTTGAGACCTAGTGGTGAGTTTTATAGATTACCTATTCTAGAGTAGAAGTGGGATCACATCACTACGGACTTTGTGGCAAGTTTACCTCAGACTTTTAAAGGTGTTGACAGCATTTGAGTCATTGTTGATCGATCTCCATGTTCAGTCTTTATTCAACGCTAAGAGGTTGGCCCGTATCTACATTCGATAGATGGTTTGTCTTCATGGTGTCCTTGTTTCTATTATATCCGATCAGGGTGCTCAGTTCACTATTAGCTTTTGAAGGAGCTTTCAGGAGGAGTTGAACACTTATGTTGATCTTAGCATAACTTTCCACCTACATACTGATGGTTAGTCGGAGCATACTGTTCAGGTTCTTAAAGATATGTGGCGGGCTGTGTTTTGGAGTTGAGACTAGTTCTTTCCTTTAATGAAGTTTGCGTACAACAACTACCACTCTAGTATTTAGATGGCCCCGTTGTCACTCTCTGTTTAGTTTGAGTCTATAGATTCTAGACCCGTGGCATAGACTTGATTCAGGAAGCTTTGGGCTAGGTGAGAGTTATTTAGGATAAGCTTCAGATAGCTCATAGTAGGCATCAGAGTTATGTTGATCATAGGCGGGAGCTCAACTTTCGCTTCGTGGTACTCCTCTCTTGGTAGACTTAGCTATTATGTGTATCTGTCAGGCTTATGGGGTCCGTTCGAGTTTTGTTTAAACGTGCACACGAGTGTATCTTCTGGGCTTATGGGTCCAATTAAGTTCAATTTAGTTGCACTTAGACTTACTTTCAGTATGCTTATGTGCTTTCTTTCATATCCACTTCTTTTCATATTCTTTTTACCTTGTTTGCTCAATTGACTTATGTTTCCTACTGAGTACCTTTGTTTTGGTACTCATGCTACACTTTGCATCTAATTCGTGATGCATGTCCTAGTACTTGCTACCGGCGGTGATTGTTCGTGCCATCTTCAGCAACTTTGTGGATTGGAGACGTGGGTGAGCACTTGGCGGCCTGTCTCTTTCTATACATATTTAGCTAGTCTTTTGCTTTTGATACGACTTTACTTTTGGTCCACTTTTGGGACCTATACCCTTATTCTTAGACAACTCTGTACTTGTGACTTACAAGGTTAAGGAGGGATTCTCTTGTATATAATTTTTGGGTTTGCTCTCGCCTCTGTTACGTATGTTGTTATAATTTTATTTCTGTTTAGTGCTACCCTTATACTCATTACTTGTTGTCTGGATTATAGGTTGACTTACCTACTAGTGGATTATAGTAGGTGGATTATAGGTTGACTTACCTACTGGTGGGTTATAGTATGTGTCATCATGACTCGAGGAATCGGTTCGTGACTATCATTTATAATATACAAAGATATTTATAAGATTATACTCAGAACTTAGTTGAAATATAGGCAAAATATTGTGGTTAAATGATAAATACACCCAAATAAGTCACATTTGCCATGAAACTAAACTTTAGAGGCTGAAAGCCACTTAGCTTTGCAATGGGGCTCACAGGGCAACCCCTAAGGTCTGCGATAAGCCTCGTAGCGCACCCCCTTTTCTAGGTGTTTTATGGCTTGATAAGGTATATGACAACCCTCCTAAGTCCTAACTCAGATTATAAATTGGACAATATGAGCTTAAATAGAATGTTATCGTAAAAAAACTTCCCTAATAAAAGTACTAATTATTTTCATATGCTTGATTTCTCATCTTGATTTCTCAAAACAAAAATCCAAATAAAATTTCAAAAAAAGTTTATCCTAAAATCTATATGCAAACACTAGCTAAAAACAATATTTTCTAGTTGATTGAAAAACAATTTTTTTTTTCAAGAATAAAAAGATTATTTAATTTAATAATCACAATTCACAAATAGAGTAATCTCACAGTCCCATGTCACAAATTAGCTGAAACGTGCAAAAATGCAGAGTTCTATGGACACTGAAAAACCCATTTCAAGTGGATCCATATCAGGGTCAGACTCGGTCGGGTTTCTAATCGGTCAAAGGGTCCATTTCGTCGGAGATACCCGCCGGATCGGAACTGTGAAGTACGTCGGAGCAGTAGAAGGCTATGGGGGAAACTGGATCGGTGTTGATTGGGACAATGGTGACGGTAAGCATGATGGGTCACATAACGGGGTTCGCTATTTCGAAGCCCAAGGTCCAAAATCTGCTTCATTCGTACGACCGCACAATCTTAGCTCCGGTTTCCCACTCCTGAAGGCCCTTGAGTTAAGGTATCATGGAGAATCCACTGAAGAAGAAGAAGGTAAACTTAACTGTGATTGATAATTGCTGTCATTATTCCGGCAGTACTCTTTTTCTTTACTCCATTATTGCCATTTCTTTTGTGCTTACTTCTTGGGTGCCCAAGACTTTTGCTTTCGCTAGAGGCTGATTTTTGTGGTGCTTTTTTTTAATTTCTTTTTAATAAGAGTGGTGATTAATTTCATAGGATACGAAAGAAATCACCGTGTGTTCTTGTTTCTGCTGGGATCTGAGGGAAATTGTAGAAGTAGTATGTTAAGCTTAGTTTCGTCTTTTTCTCAAAGTGTTTTGCATTTGTAATTTTTTTCTTTTTTTTATGTCCTTGGTGTCCGGGCTAGCTTTGGCGCAACTCGACTAATTCCACAGGATACCTCCCACCAGGTACCAAGTAACTGTGTCCACTAAGGCTAAGACAAATGGAAAGAATCACCTAGTGCTGAGTTTTGAACTGAGACCTTAGGTTCTCAACCACTTTATTGACCACTAGGCCATATCTTGGGTGCACATGTGTATTTTATTTTGTTTTCCCATTTATTCTTAGAAAATAAAATGCTTTTCTCTTGTCAAAATAAAATTAAATGTTTTAAGAGTTGCCTTTTAGGTTCTGTTGGCAAAATAGAATTGTGCTGAAAGATATGTGATTTAACCACATCAAAAACAAAAAAGAGATATGTGATTTAACTCTGTTAAGGAAAGGTTACATGTATCTGAATCAACAGCTAATATAGTCCTGTCAAGTGAACAAGTCAGCCAATCTCACTGTGTAGCTTCAGAAAGCATAGGAGCTAGGAAGTCACTCTCCCGGTGTCTCAACTATACCTACTAAATGAAGCATGGATAGTTAGTTTCTTGGGATTGGAAGCTATGCTTTTCAATGACAGTTTCTATTTGGCTCCAACTTTTACCTTAATTTTGCGATCATTTCTTATCTTGTTGAACAAAGACATCGTTCTTTGAGCAGCTATATACTTCTTTAATTTTTTTCTTCTGCATTATGCTCCAGATGAGATGTATGTTCTTTCTGCGTCAAATAAAAGGGTTTCTATTGAGCTGCTGGGTAAAGATAAAATTCAAAACAAGCTGAGTCAATTTGAGGAGTTGACAAGTGCATCACTTGCTTATTTAGGGGTTAGCTCAGCCGGACCCCCGGGTCATATCAATACGACTATACCAAGTAATTATGTGCTTCTCCACGTGCCTACTTTTTCCTAATTGTACATGATTGTTCCTTCATATTTTAAAGCTTCGATTTGTCATTTCCAACTTATGTGATATATGCATTTTCTGTTAACTGAAGTCCATGACTTTAATTATGAGGAAGTCGATTATGAAATTTCTTATCTTCTTCTGTATCATACTGATTACCGATTTATTAAGGTTTGTCCAGGAAGGAAGATATGAGTTTTTAGTCTTTTATTTTCTAGAGTTGTTTATCTTGTCAACTTCACATTTATAGTTGACTGTCCATCTTTTCAAAAGCTTCTTGCTTACAGTTATTCCAAATTGAGTTTCCATGTTTGACTTGATACAATCATAAAAAGAAAGAGTTCCGTGCAAAGTATGATGTGTCAATATGAATATCCATGTGGGATACATCAGCTGGATTGCACCTATGCCTGGATAGTACAAACTCAATACTGATGGAGCCGCCAAAAATAATCCATGTGGAGAAGTTTTGAGTGGTATTATCAGGGATAGCAATGCGAATTGGGAAGTTGGATTGTCGAAATGTATCCCCTTCTCAAATACCTTTGGTATCCTATTTACCACAAATAGCATTGCAGCAATCAGTGCTGTCTTGAGAGGCCTCCAAATAACCCTTCAATATGGGTTGCACCAATTGATTATTGGAATTGATTCTCAGGAAGCTATAAAATTATCACTCAAGACAATGTGTATGCTCTAATATTGTAGATGATTACAGATCAATCTTGGATAAGCTCTTGGCCCCCTTTACAACATGTCTACCGTGAAGCTAACCAGCAACCAGGTGGCTAATGCTTTGGCAAAGGAAGGCTGCAAGTTGGATAGCCGGACCAGCTTCCATCCACATATACTAATCCATCAGGAGCCTACTACCACGTCCAAGCCTACCAAATGTACAAACACAGATGTCGAGTAAACCCATGCACCAAGGTAAGAGAAGGTGTGTTCAAACTGAGTGTTGTAGATGGGATATGAACTTAGCATCTTGATGTTGTCGCTTATATGCCTCAACATCTCAAACCATACCATTGAGGATGATAGTATTTGGGTTCTTATCTGGACCAAAGGCTTGTTTTTTTTTTTTTTTTTTTGGTAAATAATAGAATGTTATTCCCAAAAGTAATAGTTACAGCACTGGACATTGCTGACCAATTGTCACTCAAGCAAACAAACTATCTGGAGTAGAACTCACTCTAACATGCCTAAGGAGTCGCTACTCATAATGAGAATTTAAAAACAAAATACAAACTCAGTAAGTACAACAATCTAAATAAATAAATCCGTAGGGAAGCAAGTTAACTACTGTAAGGAGATCACAAAAAGACAACTTCATGGCATTGTAGCTAACTGCTGAGGCTGTGCATACCATTTCTTTTGATTCCTTCCTCTGACATTGATATGAATGGCTATCTCCTTACAAATTCTGTCAACTTGGTATTTACCCGTCTGGACCTGATCATAGTCCTTTCTCTCCAAATGATAGTGATCACCATTGCTAAGACGCATCATATGATAGCACCTTTTTTTGCTCTCTTTTTGGCCCAGCCGATGACCCAATCTATCTCATGTTGCCAGGTTCTTATAGGTCTCATAAAGCCCATCCACTTCAGCATCCTGCACCACGCAATCCTTGTGTAAGGCAGTCAAAGAATAGATGATCCTGTGTTTCCATATCATTGTTGCAAAACACGCATGATGAGTCCACTTCAACCCCATATTTGACAAGTCTATCAACAGTAGTTAGCCTCTTCAGCTAGGCCAACAACAAGAAAATTATGTCTAGGATGAATGTTAGCCTGAAGAGTGATGCACTTCCATGGTACTTTTGGGAGTTGTGACAACAAAGCTACATACAGCTTTTTGATGGAAAATTTAGCCCCTACTGTCAACAACTCTAGTCTTGCAAAGAGATTACCCTGAAGTCCCGGTGCCTGCATGACAATTTTCCTGGAGTCTATTATCTTCCTAATCACCCAGGTAGCAATCCTAGGGGTGTTGCATGTTTCCAGAGTCTCCCCTTTCATATAGTGAATATTCACCCATTTGATCCATAGATTGTCCTCCTTTGTAGCTAAAGCTCATAATTGTTTAGTTACTGCAGACCTGTTCCAATTACATAGATTCAAAACATTTTGCCCCCCTACTACTTTGGGCATACAACCACTTTCCCAAGAGACCAATGCTTTTTTGGATGGACATATAGAACCTGTCCATAAGAAAATCCCGCAGTGACTAATGAAAAGCTTCATGATCCTCTTTGGGAGGATGAAGATCTGGGCCCAATATGTTTGGATACCAAACACTATAGATTTATCAATTGAAGCCTACCAGAGTAAGCTAGTAGTTTTGCTGACCAACATCTCATTTAGCAAGGATTTTATCAACTATGGGATGACACATTGGTATTCTGTGAAGCTGAGCAGGAACAAATTTGCTACTTTAGAGTGATCCTGGTGGTCTTTGAGGCTTGCTCAGGATTAAAAGTAAACTGGAGAAAGAGTAGCATTTTTCCAATTAAGGAAGTGCAACAAATTGAGGATCTTGCAAGCATTTTGAAGTGCAAGATAGAGAAGCTCCCAACAATTTACCTTGTTATGCCTTTGGGCTCCGAGCACAAAGCAGAAAAAATTTGGGATGGCATTATTGAGAAAACAGAGAAGAAATTGGCTATATGGAAATCTCAATACCTATCTCTGGGAGGTAAAGTTACACTAATTAACTCAGTTCTGTTTTCTTTACCCATTTATGTGATGTCCCTCTTTCCTATTCCTAGTAGGATAGTGAAGGTTTTAGATGCACTCAGAAGGAAGTTCTTATGGCAAGGGAACAAGATAGCAAAAGGATTCAACCTGGTGAAATGGTCTGTAGTACAACAAAGCAAGAAAAATGGGGGGCTGGGAGTGAGAAATTTAAAAGTTCATAACAGGAGCTTCCTCTCAAAATGGTTGTGGAGATATAATCAGGAGGAGCAGGCTCTATGGAAAGAGATAATAAACCACAAATACAGGCATGAGGACTTCTGGTGCACTAGTGAAGTTAATGAAACTTATGGGGTTGGGGTGTGGAGGACCATCAGAAACCTTTGGGAGAGTCTAAAGAACAACTCACAAGTTGTGGTGGGCAGAGGAGACAAAACAAAGTTCTGGCTAGATGATTGGTGTGGAAATGGGATTTTGAGGGACTTGTTCCCTATTTTTTTCTCAATATGCACAAATATCAACAGCAAGATAGAGGAGATGTGGTCATCACAAGGTTGGAATATAATATTTAGAAGACTGCTAAATGACTAGGAGATTGATGGAATGGTGGAGTTTTTGGGCTTGATTGGTGGATTCCCATGTACTACTCTAGAGTCAAACAGATTAGCATGGGGACATCACAAAGATCAGAAGAGGCGCATCAACATAGTATCTAGAAGTCTCCTTTGTAAAGAAGCTCTGGAGACTAACAAACACTTATTCATGCATGGTAAGGTAACTGCTCAGGTGTGGGCTCTGTTTACAAGCATAGCCAATGAAAATTGGACTATGCCTGAACACACCTCTGACCTTCTTAGTTGCTGGATCAAAAGGGGAGGCAGCAAAAGTCAGAAAAGATGGTGGAGAACAGTTCCAACATGTATCTAGTGGATTATATGGAAAGAAAGGAATCAGAGAATTTTTGAAGGAAAGGAGTGTACAATACAGAAGATCAAATGGAAAGTAATTACTACTTTAGGTTTTTGGTGTAAAGAACAGGATATAGAAGAGGAGTTCCAATTAGTGGACTTCATAGGCTTTCTGTAAGTATTTCTTTTTAGTCTTTTCCCTTTCTTGTAACAGTTTTTTGGAGGCGGCTAGCATAGCCCTTAATGTTGAGGAATACAAAAAGTTACCAGTTTCAAAAAAAAAAAAAAACATTGGTCTACTGATAGTTTCTTGGAGGAAAGAGGCACTCCAAGGTATTTACAAGGCAGAGTCCCTTCACAGTAGCCAAGTTGCTGTAGTAACTGATGTTTTGCTGAGTCTTTAACCTCAAATATAAAGATGGAACTCTTGTCTATATTTGCCTGCAAACTGGAAGCTGCAGAGAACTTTTGAAAGGCCCCTTGTCTCAACTCAATAGATGTACTATCAGCCTTGCAAAACAGCAATAAGTCTTCAGCAAAACATATGTGCAGTAAACCAAGCTTCTTACATCTGGGATGGAACTGGAATTATGGGTTCACAGTAAGCATACTTAATTTCCTCTGGAGGTACGCCTTTGCAGTTACAAATAGGTAAGGTGACATGGGGTCATCTTGTCTAATTCCTCTCCTACCCTAGAAAGGTTTAGTTAATCCCCCATTGAGCACTAATGCATTTTTAGTTGAGTAACATCTGTTAAGATATTGCCAAAGAGTATTTCAACTATTAGATTGTGTGTAAGATAATAGTCAAGTATTGTAGGTAATGTGTAATAGTCAAATATTGTAGGTATGGTAGGTAACCTATCAGGGATATGCTCTTGACCTTTTGTGTCTAGCTTTGTGTATATATTCTAGGTGTAATCTATCATTTTGAGTATGAAGTGAAATACACTTGCATCATTATCATGGTATCAGAGCCAGACCCATCCCACTTCTTTGTTCACCGATGTTGGGCCCCATATTATAGTGTCCACGCTCTAGTTAACGAGGTTTGGGCGTGCGGGGGAGTGTTAAGAATTCCCACATCGAAAAAGGGATGGGAATTTGGTCTCCTTATATGGACTTGGACAATTCTCTTTTCACAAGCTAGCTTTTGAGGTTGAGTTAGGCTTATAGCAAGTTTTACAAGATTGAAATAGGTTGAGTAATTTAGGATCGATAGATACCTTGAAAGATCAATTCGATTCTCTCATGCCACTCTAGATCAATTCGATTCTCTCATGCCACTCTCTGAAAGTATCACCACATAGGAGCAACAAAGAGATAAGTTCTTTATGGTTTTAGCACTGAAAGGACTTAGATCTGATCTGACACCGATAAAAGATCAAATCTTGGCAAGTTCCTCAATTCCTTCCTTAATCGATGTTTCAGCTCGATTATTGCGTATTGGTTCAGAAACAATTAAGACCAATAACGTTGAGTCATCTGTAATAGCTGTGAAAAATGAAAATCCACAGGAACTAAATGTCCATCAAAGGAGGAACAATAGGAACTCTAGACCCTATTGCAACTACTGCAACAAGCCAGGCCATACTCGACAATCTTGTTGGAAATTGCATGGTCGACCACTGCGTACTAACAATCAGAGTACAACTCACATAGTTCAAACCCATAAAGACAGATGGTCAACTGGCCAATTCCATTACTTTGTCTTGAGCAGATTACAGTGACTACTTGCAGTATCAAGCAGCTACACGATAATCACCTTTATCTGGAACCTCACAAAATGGTAATTCCTTTGTTTGTCTAACTAGGTTTTCACCCACTTGCCCATGGATATTAGATTCTGGTGCATCTGACCATATCTCTGGTAATCAAAATCATTTTTCAATTATCATCCATTCCACAACCCTATCTGCAGTTACCCTTGCTAATGGATCAAGAACTGTAGTAAACGGAATAGGGTACGTGCAACTTCTTCCCTCAATTTCCTTAAACTCAGTTTTATTTGCTCCTGAATGTCCATTTAATTTGATTTCTATTAGCAAATTAATGAAACACCTCAATTGCGGTGTCACTTTTTTGGCTGACTTTGTTGTTGTACAGGACCGAAAAACGAGGAAGACGATTGGAACAGGATATGAGTCACAAGGACGGTATTACATGTCAAAATCACCACCACCAGTTGCCTTCACTTCCAATACCTCAATAGACCTTCTCCACAACCGTCATGGTCACCCGAGTCTTGCAAAGCTTCAAAAATTAATTCCTAGTCTTTCTAGTTTGTCTTCTTTTGAATGTGAGTCTTGTCAACTTGGGAAACATAGTCGCACTTCGTTTCCCAAAAGAGTCAATAACAGGGCTGCATATATGTTTGATATTGTTCACTCCGATGTATGGGGCCCTAGTTGTGTTGTTTCAAGTTTAGGATTTCAATATTTTGTTACCTTTATTGATGATTTTTCCCATTGCACATGGGTGTTTTTAATGAAAAATCGTTCTGAAGTATTCTCTATTTTTCAAAATTTTTGTGTTGAGATAAAAAATCAATTTGGTGTTTCAATAAAGGTATTACGCAGTGATAATGCCAAGGAATACTTATCATCTCCTTTTGCCAGTTTCATGTCGTCTCAGGGAATCACTCACCAGACTTCTTGCGCATATACTCCTCAATAAAATGGGGTCGCCGAACGTAAAAATAAGCATCTCATTGAAATTGCTCGTACTTTACTTATACACCATCATGTTCCTCTTCGTTTTTGGGGGGATGCCGTTCTCACTGCTTGTTATTTGATAAATAGAATGCCCCCCACTGTGTTGCAACATCAAAGTCCTCACTCAATTCTCTTTCCAGGTCAAAATCCCTATCGTCTACCTTTGAGAGTGTTTGGATGTACTTGCTTTGTCCATGATCTAAGTACTAGAAATGACAAACTCCAACCAAAATCAATTAAGTGTGTATTTCTAGGATACTCTCATCACCAAAAAAGTTACAAGTGCTATGATCCAAAAACAAATAAACATATTATCACTGCAGATGTAACATTTTTTGAAACATCTCCCTATTTTACACCAAGCACTACAAGCAAAAAATTAATTCCTCAAATTTTGCCAGTACCTATACTTCCTCTACCACAAGTCAGTCTTCCAAACAACCCTCAAACCACTTATCCTCCTCCTCAAGTATACACCCGACATGCTTGTCCTCTTAGTGATAACAGTGATAATACCACTCCTAGTACAGATATATTAGTAGGTCCTAATGATTCATCTTTTGCTCCTTCGTCACCTGCTCCAGTCATGCCTTCATCGGATGCAATAACCCCACCAATTGCCATACGCAAAGGTATACGTACTACTCGAAATCCACAACCGAGATATAACTGCTTAAGTTATCATCGGTTGTCCCCATTATATTATACCTTTGTATCTACCCTATCTACTGTACCTATACCAAAGACTGTTAGTGAAGCATTCGAACATCCAGGGTGGAGAGATGCTATGATCGAAGAGATGAATGCTTTACAGACAAATAACACTTGGGAATTGGTCTAGTTACTGAAGGGGAAATCTACTGTTGGAAGTCGATGGGTTTATACCGTAAAGGTGGGTTTGAATGGAACAATTGATAGGCTAAAAGCTCGCCTTGTTGCCAAAGGGCACACACAGATTTATGGTCTTGACTATGGTGACACATTCTCTCCAGTTGCCAAAATTGCATCTGTCCGACTGCTTATTTCCTTGGCAGCAATGCATCATTGGCCGCTTCATCAACTAGATATTAAGAATGCCTTTTTGCATGGTGAACTTGCTGAGGAAGTTTATATGGAGCAACCTCTTGGATTTGTTGCTCAGGGGGAGTCGAACTTAGTATGCCGTCTCAAACTTTCTCTATATGGCCTCAAGCAATCTCCGAGAGCATGGTTTGGCAGATTTATCTCTGTTGTCCAACAATTTGGGATGTCTTGAAGTAAAGCGGATCACTCTGTTTTCTATCGACATAATGGCCCAGAAAAGAACATGTATTTGGTCGTTTATGTTGATGACATTGTCATAACTAGAAATGATCTAGAAGGAATATCTCAGCTAAAGAGGCATTTGTTCAGTCACTTTCAAACCAAAGATTTGGGGAAGTTAAAGTATTTTTTAGGAATTGAGGTAGCATAATCCAAGACAAGTATTGCTATCTCACAAAGAAAATACGCTTTGGACATGTTAGAGGAGACATGCATGTTAAATTGCAAACCTATTGACACTCCTATGGATCCAAACATCAGACTCGTTCCTGGACAGGGGGAGCCATTGGAAGATCCTGGTAGATATCGAAGACTGGTTGGTAAATTGAATTATCTAACTATTACACGCCCGGATATTTCATTTGCAGCAAGTGTGGTTAGTCAGTTTCTCCAAGCTCCATGTAAAGATCATTGAAATGCAGTAATTCGCATCCTCAGATACATCAAAAGAGCTCCAGGACAAGGATTGTTATATGAAGACAAGGTCACGCTGACATCACTGGATATTCTGATGCGGATTGGGCAGGTTCTCCAACAGATAGACGCTCTACTTTCGGGTATTGTGTCATGATTGGAGGCAATTTAATCTCTTGGAAAAGTAAAAAGCAAGACGTCGTTGCAAGATCTAGTGTAGAAGTAGAATATCGAGCCATGGCTGTTGCTACATGCGAGCTTATTTGGTTGAAACAACTTCTTCAAGAGTTGAAATGTGTTGAATTCAAACCGATGAAACTTATATGTGACAATCAGGATGCCCTCATATTGCCTCAAATCTAGTTTTCCATGAAAGAACGAAACATATAGAGGTGGATTGTCATTTCATTAGGCAAAGGATTGAGTTCGGATGCATTGCCACCAGCTTTGTTTGTTCAAATGACCAATTGGCAGATATTCTTACCAAGTCCCTAAGAGGAGCTCGGGTCGAATACATTTGCAGCAAGCTTGGAGCATATGACATGTACGCTCCAGCTTGAGGGGGAGTGTTAAGATATTGTCAAAGAGTATTTCAACTATTAGATTGTGTGTAAGATAATAGTCAAGTATTGTAGGTAATGTGTAATAGTCAAATATTGTAGGTATGGTAGGCAACCTATCATGGATATGCTCTTATATGCTCGACCTTTTGTGTCTAGCTTTGTGTATATATTCTAGGTGTAATCTATCATTTTGAGTATGAAGTGAAATACACTTGCATCATTATCATCATCAATTTGCAGAGCACCATTATTTGATTAATTTTCAACCTTGTTCTTCTTTTTCCTTAAGTGGATGTAAACTTTAATATTCAGGACCAATCGTATTAAAATTATATGAGAATGTTGTTGGTTAATGGAGTAAGTTTGCTAAAGTGTAAGGTTGGGTGATAAAATATAAGACAATAGAGAGTTGAAAGAATCAGGAACTAGGATTCCCTTGTGCTGATCAATTTTGTGTAGGGTTTTAGGTCTCCATAGCTTCTACCTCCACGAGGTAGTGGTAAGGTATGCATACACTCTACTCAACCTAGACCCCGCTTATGGGATTTCACTGGGTATGTTGTTGTTGTTTTAGGTGTCCATTGCAGCAGGTCTCAGTGATATAGGTTTGAAAATCAGTTGAGCAAACAATTTGGAAAGAAAATTGATTGAACACCGAGAAGCTGAAGACTTAGGTCTAAAAATCTACCAAAGTTTTTTAACGATTATATGTGCACTTAAGCAATATGACCAAGATACTTATTAGTACCACTGAACTTTTCTTGTTTTTATTGTTGAGCGTGGAAATACAACCGAAACATAAACAGGTTGTAGTTGTTGAAATATTGAGGTAAGTAGTCTTGCTCCTTGGAGTATTTATTTGCCTTGCATAGTTTGAAGCCGTTAAATCTACAACTTACTATTAGAAGTCTACAACGGAGGAAAATTGCAAATATATTAAATATTTGTGAACCCAGACCCCACTTGTGGGATTACATTGGGTATGTTGTTGTATATTAAATACTTGTGAAGTTGAATGATGACCGAGTGAACTGAAAGCAATCAAGTAGTCTATCGAGTTAGTTTTGTCCTCTTTAGTTGTAAAAGATTTCTACTTTTACCGTTTGTTATTTGTTAGAATAGTAATAGGTATATACAATCCTATTTAAAATAGGCATAAAAATAGCAATAGTATATATTGTCCTACTTTGAAAAGGATTGTATTGCAGTGTCCTAGTTGGAAAATGTGTCGTTGTCTATAAATAAGGGGTTAAATAGGGTCTCTCTGTAATAATGTAGAAACAACAATTTAATAATATTTTTTCTCCTATATTTCTCACATGGTATCAGAGCCTCTACGATTTTGGTAGAAAATCAAAGAGCTTCTGCTGCAGCGGGTGGCTATGAGTGGCTATTACTCATATATGCTGCCTGGCCAATGATTATGTTAGCAAAAGTTGGGTCAACGTGTATCTTTCATGTGCCTATTTTCTCATATCTAATTTGTGTAGCACTGTGCCATCATTCCGATAACTACTTTCTTATATCTAATTTGTGTAGCACCATGTCATCTTTTCGGTCACTACTTTTTCATATTTAATTTGTGTAGCACTGTGTCATCCTTACGATGACTACCTTTTTTTGCATATCTTATTTGTGTAGCACCGTGCATCTCTCCGAACTACTTTTCATATTTAATTTGCGTAGTACCGTGAATTTTTCCGTATTACTTTCTCATATCAGAGTTGCATAGCACTGTGTCTTTTCGGTGACTCTTCAGATTTGATTTGCATAGTTTCATTCGTCTTTTTGGTGACTCCTCAAATCTGATTTGCGTAGGGTTATGCCATCATTCTGATCCTACCCATATAATTTCTCTTTTCAGTAGGGTTGTTGCCATCATTCTGACCCTACTCGTATTATTTCTCTTTTTCAATAGGATCGTGCCATCAATCCGACCTTTCCTATATAATTTCTATTTTTCAGTTTAGTCGTGCCATCATTCCGACCCTACTCATATAATATTATTTGTTAGATTGTGACCACTTTTAGCAATCAAATCTAATACTTCGGCATATGAGCATGTTCTGGCCAATTTTTTTGGTGACTTTCTTGTTTAAGATAGACTCGTCTATTGATTCTAACATGATCCATACACTTTATAGTTTATACTAAATTTTGAGCACTTTCCGGCGATCGTTGCATTGTGAAGAAGTCTATATTGAGCAACCACCTAATTTTGTTGCTCGGGGGAGTTTAGTAGCCTTGTATGTCGATTGTGTAAGTCACTCTATGGTCTGAAACAGTTTGTGCAAGCTTGGTTTGGGAAGTTCAACACTATAATTTATCACTCTGCGTTTTATCGGCATTATGCATCAAATCCAGTATTTCATGAGAAGACTAAGCACATTGAGACAATTTTGTGAAGTCGAGTGATCAACTTCTAGATATCTCACCAAGCTCCTCATTGGTCCTCATATTAATTATATTTGTAACAAGCTAGATATATATGATTTGTATGCACTAGCTTGAGGGGGGAATGTTAGAATGGTAATAGGTATATAGAATCCTACTTAGAATAGGAATAAGAATAGTAATAGTAATAGGAATAGTATCTAGTGTCCTTGAAAATAATTGTATTGCAGTGTCCTAGTTGGAAAAGGTGTCTATTGTAGTGTCTATAAATAGGGTCTCTCTCTAATAATGTAGAGACAACAATTCAATAATATTTTTCTCCTATATTTCTCACATTATTTATACTTGTATTTTCATCCTAAGAGTCAAAAGGCCTACAATCTCTAAATTCCACGGGGTCTTAAGAAGACCATAGGACAATGAAACAAAAGATCCATATATGTGACACCAACTAATCGGGATTAAGGTTAGCATGTTGGTTCACTTAAAATTATGTGATGTGTTGTCAGGAGTGTTTAGATTTATATCAGTAAAAAATGATGTGAATTTCTAGTGGTAGAGAACCCTTAATTTGTCTTAAAAGACAAGTTTTTGAGTTTTGGAATGCAATATGTGCAAATGGATGTTGAGGATTCATAGCTGACCTTAACTAGTTAGAGATTGAGGTGCATGCTTTTTTGTTGCCTTTTTTGCTGTTGTTGCTTTCTATCCGCTAACGTTTGATTACATTTTTGTTGTTCAGTTTCATGTTTCAGCCCCATGAGATTTTCTAACAGGAAGCAAACTTTTACCTGAACTTTACATGCTTTTGTTGCAGGACTAAAGGAGCTTGATTTGACTGGAAACCTGCTTTCTGATTGGAGGGTAATGCATTGCTTCTCTGAGTGAAGTTGGATCCTATTCTGTTTGGTTGCGTAATTTCAGCATATTGCAGATTGTAACCAGATCCTTTTCTGATGCACTTTCTACCTGTTGATGACTGGTTATGCGATGTGATGATTTTTACACTGTTCAATTTTGTGGTGATTTAGTTTGATTTTGGGTATAGATTAAGAGGTTAATTTTGACCACATGATATGCTCTTAAAAGAAAAACTTCTTTTGTATGTTGTAAAGAAGGTGAACTAGCTACTAGGAAAACATCAGATCATGGTTCAAATCTGAAATGGTTAATTGCATCTTAAAGCTGAATAGTTTCAAGGGTCTGTTGGATTGTAAGTGTCTTGAACATTAGACTGAAAACTTGTCATGTGAACTGGTTAAAACTTAGATATCAAATGGGAAGGAGAGGGGAAGATTGCGTTCATGCTGATTTCCTTTTCCATAATACTTTACTCAGAGTTTACTTTCTTAGATATAATATATTGGATTTTCAACTCTAAAAGGGCCAATTAAACTTTGACCTTGTCTCAAGAAAGCATGAGTCCAACTTTTTGGTTGTAATGTTTAGGTGTACTGCAGGATGTAGAGAATCAAAGTAGAAAGAAAACTCATATCATTAATTGCAGAATTCTTTGTATTCCATCATTTTTGTGCATTGTTGTATGCAGAACTGTGGTACCAGTGCTTTTGCTCTCTCTCTCTCTCTCTCTATTAAAAAAAATACTGTTTAGCTGAGCAAGCATATCTTCACAGGAAATTGCTGCAATCTGTAAAGAGTTACCAGCTCTTGTAACTCTGAACTTATCATACAACATCATGTCTCACGATATAAGTGGGATGCCCCTGCTAAATCACATCAAAGTTGTTGTTTTGAACCACACCGGTATAGGCTGGAAACAGGTGAGAGCAGTCTTATTGCTGTCTTCTTCCATTTAACTTAATCGTTGATTGAGTTAGAGGTATTTGATTTGGCAGGTCGAAATGCTTAAAGACTCTATCCCTCTTGTTGAAGAGCTCCATTTGATGGGAAATAAGCTAAGAGGAATAACGGTGTGTTTTCCCTTATTAGAGTTATTGGCAGTTAAATCTCAAATTTCTGATGTTAATTGTTAATATCCACAAGTTTTATGAGTTCTTCCTTACTGAAGATAAATAGCTGTCTTATGCCATTATCTTTTCATCTTTTTTGTATCTCTTTGTGATCTCTCTCTTAGACAGGGAAACTTGTCACATAACAAAACAAACAAGTGTTAACTCACTATCCAGTAAAAATCCTTCCAATTTCACTGATATATGCTTAAGTGTGCTAGGAGCTATTGCAAAAACTAAAGGAACTATTGAAAATAAAGTTATGATTTGAACCCATGAGTTTGCACGATGATTCATCTGTTATCTAGCAGAAACTTCATTGTGACTCCAACATTTGCTTTTGTTCCTGGATCATCATCATTTTCTTATGACGGAATGGATCATCTGCGAGATAAGAGGCTGATGAGGATTTTGGGGAGGTGCTCTCAGCTATGGTCGCAAGATGATTGTGGGATACACAACCAAATATTCCAGATAGATTGCCAAATTTAGTTTTGTTTTGCCATTTCTTATAGTTTAACAGGAAAATCCATATATCTCGACTCTCATATTGACCACTCAGGTTTTGATGAGATTCTGCACGGTAATAACAACTACTTGCTTAATTTTGTTTGCCACATGAAAATTGGGGCATAAAGTTTGCTACTGCATTCAGTCGTTAGTGGGGAGAACATTTAACTGGGTCGAAATCAATTTAACAGATAATGTCTAGACAAATGCCGGTTCCAGAATTACCAGAGCAAAACTTTTAAATTTTCAGATGAAAGGCATATATACTGTTTGAAAGTTCCTACTAAGTCTATTCTCTGAGTAAAGTGGTCATAAATGATCATATTCATTTCCTAGTAACTGACATCAAGTACAATTACTATTCTACTACTCTCATGTCTGTAACCAATAGAGTACTAAATGAGCTTCCATATGAAGTACAAGGATGAATCTCTGCATATATGTAAATTAGATAGAGGCCTCATGGTTAATGAAATGCATTGAGAACCATGAGGTCTCTTGTTCAAATCCCAGCGGAGGTAAAAACACTCGGTAATTTGTTTCATTTGTCCAATCCTTGGTAGATAGAGTTACCCCCTACTTGTGTTGGTGGGAGGTACGCGCAAGCTGGTCCACACACTACAATTATGAAAAAATGATCTAAATTATTCACTGATTTGCTTAAAGATTTTTTTTTCTTTTCCAGCCATTATCTTCAGATATTGTTCATGGATTTGATTCTCTCCGTCTTCTCAATTTGGAGAATAACTTCATAGCTGCCTGGGATGAAATCTTGAAGCTGTCACAGTTAAAAAGGTAATGCAAATTAATGTCCTCGTCAAACACATTACTGTTATGTTGCATGTCAATGAGATTCTAGTTTGCCTTCTTACATTCAGATTGGAACAGCTCTTTTTGAATAACAACTGTATCAGTCATATCTGGTACCCTGATCATAATCCATTATCTGAACCACCCAACAGTCATGAACTTCTTGGGGAAAGCTTTAGGCCTTTCCAGAATCTTCGTTGCCTTCTTGTGGGTAATGCTGCAACTCTTTCTAGAATTAGCATTACTCCTGATATTTAATTGAGATTTTACTGGTAGGTTACTTGTTGCATTTACAGGAGGGAACAAAATTGAAGACTTTTCTTCTATTGATACTCTTAATCTTTTTCCTAATTTGTTGGTAAGATTTTTTAAAGCATTTTGTCATGAGTTATTTGGATAATGATTTGTTACTATAAGATAAGAGTCTGGAAAACGAATGTAATAAACCATGTTTGTATCTAAATTCTTGTGGTGGAGCTTCATATCAAGTGATCTAAATATTTTAGTGTTACACATTAGATGCATATCTTGAAATTATGCAGGCACTACATGCGTGTCTTTTTCTTTATCCTTCACTATCTTCCATAACACGTTGCTGGTATGATATTTACGGCATAATGTGGTTGTTTCCATTGGATCTCACTTTGTATCCAAATGGTTCTTGTAATTTTGAACTTTGCATTTTACTCGAGGGATAACGTGTTCTCTTTGCATTTCTTATGCGTTTATGAGAACTATGGATCATGATGTTTTTTTATTGTATTAGTAGCTGACATTTTACTTGTATACAATAAAAAGTTTTTTCCATCAATAAGTCTCAACGAGATAAGTGCAAGCTAGCTTTTAAAGCTATAGCCATGTTTAAGCTGTACGTGTTGTCACTAATTTGAGCTGTGTGTGCTACTTTTGGTTTCACCTCCCTCCAACATTCAAGGTTCTTCTTGAAGCGTTTGAATCTTGAGTGGGCATTTATCAGGCATTACTATAGTCGAACAAATAAATAACAAAATTTTAAAAGAATATCACTGTTGACTAACAACTATTCTAGACATAGTTATTCTTCTCAAGGAAAGCTACTCTAGAGATACTACAGTTGTCAAAAGATGTTCAAAATTTCTAACTGCTTAAAACCTTGCATTGGTCTATTTGGTATAACACAATGGAAAGAGCTAAACTGACATGTCAAAAGGGTGTGTGTATGTGCAACTCTTATTGCTGTAAGGAAGAAAATGAAGTCCTATTATTCTCTTCTGTTGTCGAAGTTCTTTTATCATTAAAGAACAAAGATTGCTAATTGCAGTGATCCACAATTTACTTGCTTGCTATCTATAAAAGTGTAGCTCCTAGAAAGTTCTACTCTCTACAAGCCTTGGTATCTTGTTTCAAATTCATATTATTTGGTCAAATTTTGGTAGGATATAAGGCTTTCTGAGAATCCAATAGCAGATCCAAGAAAAGGTGGTGTCCCCCGGTTTGTTTTGATTGCTCGTCTTGCTAAAGTTGAAATTTTAAATGGAAGCCAGGTAAATCCTCATATTCTATTGACTCATTTTTGCAAGCATTTGAAGTTGCTCAAGTCTTTCGTTCCTTCTATCTCTTTCAGGTTAGTCCTCGAGAGAGAAAAGACTCTGAAATTCGGTATGTTCTCTTTCTTATGTAGCATGTGCTAAAAAATTCAGAGTGATTATATCTGGATCATTATCATTTACCTATGCATCTAGAAATGTTTTTTTGGTAAATTAATTAAATAATATCATAAAAACATCAAGAAGATGCAAAGTATTTATTTATTTTTTTTTTTTTAACAAAGGAACAAAAGAAGCTGCTCCAAACAGAATTCATGCAGCATGCTTTGTAGAAGACCTGTAAAAACAGCGAAAAGAAATCCCTACATCTCTACTTATGGTAATGAATAATCATGAGTCCAATATGTAGCTGGTTTATTGTTGAGAAGCATGCTTTAACTAATCTTCCTTACTATTGGATAGGTGGCACCTGTACTTGTAAATTTAGTCACCAATATTATTAGTTCCTCATTTCTTTTTGTTTTTGGGAGGGGTCTGGGGTAGGGGTGGGCAAAAGTACCAGAAAACCGGCTGTGTATTTTTTTTTAAAAGTTCGGTTCTTTGATTCGTTGTTCGGTGTAAGGGTCTTAGAACTTCGGTGCACCGAAGAACCAAACTTTTATTGAATGTTTTTTTAAAATAATATATATTAATTCCCAAATCAACTGGCAATTAAATTAATCATGAACAAATCAGTAGCAACAAATTTACAATTCAATAGTGAACTTCAAATATTAATTCCCAAGACGAACCCAAACATATTTTTGCCGATGTACGTCATGTAAGGGAACCCATCTTCGTCCTTGTTTTCTCGAGAAGTAGTTGGAGGCACAATGTTCTTGACAAAGACCAATATGGTCTTTTTAGCGCAATAAGTATTCCATGGTAAGACACATCATCACTTCTTTTTTTTGAGATAAAGGTAACCGTGTATTCACAGTAGACTCATCATCAAACAAATGATGAGCATAGGTCACTTACAATCTCATCAGAGCATGCCAAAACTACCCTAGGGGAGATTACGAATTTCCTATGAAATCACCAAAAAGTTTTATATCCCCCGCCATATTTTGCTTACACGAAAAATACAATAGACTAAGGCAATTCACTCTAATCTTCTGGGTGTTATTTCTCTTATCCTCAAAGCATCTTGCATTTCTTTCTTTCCATAGAGTCCACCATATACAAGCTAGGATTAACTCCCACCAATCTTCACCAGAACCTCTTCTTCCTATCTCCTCCCAGTTGTATAATGTTCTTTGTGGTCCTTGGCATTATCCAATACTCACCAAGTATACAGAGAGATATGTTCCATAGGTTTGTAGCTACTTTGCAATGGAGGAAAAGATGTCCATCAACTTCTGCATCTTGATCACACATAAAGCACCTTGAACATATTTCTCTCCCTTTTTTCTGAAGCACTTCATGAGTCAAACATGCCCTTCTGCACACCAACCAAGCAAAACTTGATTTTTTAAGTGTCTAATTATACTTTGATTTTCCTCATTTTATTTTCATTTGCACTGAAAAACCATTTTAAAAACACCGAACTGAACTGAATTAGTTCGGTTTGGTATTGGGTGCACACTTTTTCAAAATAAAAATCGAACCGAAGTTTGATAAAACCGAACCGAATGCCCACCCCTAGTCTGGGGGGATAAAACCTATTTTAGTCTCTTTATGTTTGAAATATATTAACTGTGTACCCATCATGTACCGAAAAAGTGTCAGTCCATCTATTAAAGTTTTAACTTCAAATTTTATTAGAGATATATATCGAAATTCTGGGAACTTCTAAACAGAAGCCAAAAAACTAAAGGGAAGTTGTTATTCTTCTCTCTCTCTCTTTTTTTTTTTTTTAACCTGGTAACTTTCTCTATTCCTCAGCATTAAAGGCTATGCTGGCCACCTCCAAAAAATGTTACAGTTATTCTTCTTTTTCTTAATCCTGCATCAGCTGTTCTTTGACAAGTATAGCTGTTATACATCTTACTATGGGATGAACTAAAAGCAAAAGCCTTTGCCTCACTTAATGCAAGTTATTTATGTGTTTTGTTTGAACTTTGCAAATATGAGGCATTATTTGTTGGTTATTGTGATATTCTTAACTTGTTTTGATATTTTGTTTCTTTTTTTTCTTTTTTTTTTTTTTTTTTTGAGAAAGGTAACTATTTGTATTCATAGTAAAGCTCAGAACCAAAAAGCTACTGAGCTGTGAACTTACAAACAAAAGTATAGAGGGATCATGTTCTACACAAAATCTTACACATTGTTCATTAAATCTAACAAATCCCCAACTCCCCCTACATGTTCTGTTTACACCAAAAAAAGGAAAAGGCAGACACTTCATCCAGATTTTTTGGATGGAGTTGCTGGTGTCTTAAAATTTTTTCGAGTTTCTTTACTTCAAAGTAATCCACCATACACAAGCTGGAATGATCATCCACCATTCTTCTACATTGATTCTCCTCCCCACACTCTTCCATCAGTTTAGGAAATCTATAGGAGAACTAGGCATAGTCCTATTTATCCAAGAATACAAAAGAAATGTTCCACAGATTTTTAGTTCTCTTGCAATGTAAGAAAAGATGCTCATTGCTTTCACATTCTTGACAACATAATGGACATCTTGAACAAATCTGAAGACCTCTTCTATGTAATTTCTCTTGGGTCAGGCAGGCTTTCTGTTTTGGTTTGCAAGCATGTTTGGGATGAGGCTGGTGTTTTGTTACGTTCTTGCTGATTGATTCTTTGGGAAAATACACTAACTTGAGGCACTTTACTAGATTTTAGTGGAGTCATTGTTCAGATAATGGACTTTGATATCCTTCTTCAGGTATGTCCGTTTGGTCATGTCTAAATGCCAGGATAACCCAGAGGAAATTAAGAAGCTTCACCCCAGGTATATATTTTATTTACGACGTAAACTTGTCTTCAAATATTTTGATATGGCTAGTATATCAAGAAGCCAGCATTTCGTATATTTGGTCTCTGGAAAATGTTAGCTTGTGTCATTGGTACAACTTATTTGTAGGATGTTTTGGAAAAAATTGTAGTACCTACATAGAAAAATAAATACTTCAACCTATTCCTCTGTTTTCTGATTTACTTGCTTATATCTAAGTTATATGCATCAATAGTGAACTTTTACACGATCAGGTTATTTTGACCTTTTATAGAAGATTGTTTCCCTTCTTTTAAGATGCCAATTTAATAATTGTATATAAAATTTGTCTACTCTCTACTGTTGCCTTTTAAGTGACTTGCTAGTGAATATTTTTTACACCATCAATGCATAGAACTTATACTCATATGATAACTACATTTACTTTAGTATCCTTTTGTTTCTTTAGTAATTAAGACTATTAACTGGTTATCAAAAAGGTAACTAGGAGTCGTTTGGTTTGAATTCAAGTTATGATGGGATTAGTTCTGATGGGATAAATTATTTTGGGATTAGTTTTTATGGGATAAGTTATGCTAAGATTTTTTTTAATTGAGTGTTTGGTTTGTTGTATTCAAAATAATAAATCTTAAGAACCAACATATATGTTTACAAAAATACCCTTCATGAATGTGAAAAGTAATGTATAAAAAGTGTTTAAAGGGATATTTTTGTCATTTAGTCATTTTATCTCGGGATAAGTTATCCCGGGATTACTATACCACCCAAGGGAAGGGATAACTTATCCCGGTACTAATTATTAATCCCGGGATAAGTTATCCCGGACTTGCCAACCAAACAACAAATTAAGTGGCACTATAATTTAATCCAGGACTTTGAAATTATCCTTCACACCAAACGACCCCTAAGAGTATTAACTAGGACCCTTACTAGTGCTCTAAAGTATGTGTTAATTGGTGCAGATTTGCAGAGCTGAAAAAATTTCATGGGATTGAGGATGAAAAGGCTGCAACTGGAGCAACAGGTCCACAAAAAATGTCATCGAGCCTCATTTGTATGGACTGTCAACTCTAAACTTCTCCAAAATTAGATTAGATTTTATAATCTGATTCAAGAAAATGCTCTTACCGGTTATGCTCGCCTCTACAGCTATTACCCTGAAGTGTGTTGCAGCATCAATTGGTGAAAAAGTCCCACTGTCTAAAAAGCTGCCGGCAACAACAACAGTATGATCTTTTCATTTAATAGCCAAGCATTTGATTCCTCTTATGGTTTAAGGTTTCTACTCATCTCTTGGTTCAATTCAGGTTGGCAAGCTGAAAATCCTATGTGAGAGTTTCTTCAAGATAA
Organism: Solanum pinnatisectum; assembly: GCA_035578085.1. NCBI lineage: Eukaryota > Viridiplantae > Streptophyta > Magnoliopsida > Solanales > Solanaceae > Solanum > Solanum pinnatisectum. The sequence continues at coordinate 24,950,164 of CM069086.1, read as the reverse complement.
AATCTGTTAAACCAAAGTTGTTTCTTCAAGAAGAGGTACGTATCAGTCACTTAGATTTCATTAATAGATGATATAATGGATCAAACCCGCCTTAAACAATCACATTTTTACAAGTTTCATACTTAAACCATGCCTACTTTACGTTACCCCCTGAACTATAACTTTTAAGTGCTAAACCCCCCTAAAACTATCACATTTTTATTTTAGTTTCATACTTAAACTATAGGTTATGAGCAGGTGCTAAACCCCTTGCCCATTATATGTTATGCAAGTGAGTTCACCCTCCAAAAAGCTTTTAAAAAATGTCCATTGGCACTACATGTGTTATTTTTTTTCTTTCATGTTTTTTTTAGATTATTAATGGCTTTAATTATAACATAAATTTCTAACTAAATAGGTAAATAAAGAAACACAAAAGCTAAAAGTAAAGATGAATTATAAGTTAATCGGGAGATGAGAACTAGGTATGGTTATCAGAGAAGTATAGAACTGATAAAAATATGATAGTTTAGGTGGGGTTTAACATCTGAAAGTTATTATTCAATGGGGGTGGTGAGCAATGCATTACTTGCAAATTAACAGGTCTGAACCAGAATTTAACATGGTACCTGACCATTGTCTATGCTAAGTGCAAAAGAATGGAAAGAAGGGATCTCTGGTGTGATTTGGGAGCCATGAGAAGTCTCTGTGAAGGTGTGTGTAGTGTGTGGTGACTTTAATGTCATCAGATATCCATCAGAAAGAACAAATTGTTCATCAATCAATGGGGTATGTCAGAATTCTCTGATTGTATTGAGGAGGTGGAGCTTATAGACCTTCATTTATTTGGATGGTCTTTCACTTGGAAAAGAGGAGAGAACCATACAACTGCATCAAGGATTGACAGAATAATGTATTCTGCTCAATGGGAGGAACTCTTCACCCTCATTAGACAATCAACTCTTCCAAAGTTGGTATCCTACTGATTTGTGGAGACATGAACTTCAAGAAGTCATAGTTCAAATTTGGAAACTGGTGGATGGGGGTTGAAGGCTTCAAGGAGAAAGCGAGTTTCTGGTGGTCATGATTTGTTGTTACTGGTACAACAGGTTTTGTCTTAGCTGAAAATCTGTAACTCCTAAAAAGGAAATTAAAGGAATGGAGCAAGAACAATAGGAGCAATTGGAAACAACAAAAGGAAGAAATCCTTGACAAATTGTCCAAACCGGAGATCCTTCAGGGGCAAAGACCACTTACAAACAATGAATTAATGCAAAAAAAAAAAAAAAAAAAAAAAAAAAAATTTGGCAATATCTTTTGAAGAAGTTGTCAAAAATGAAGAGATTAGGTGGAGACAAAGATCCAAAATACAATGGTTGAAGCAGGGGAATAAGAACACTAAATTTTTCATAGAATAGCTACACCTCGCAAAAGCTGCAACACCATAGAATCCTTGAAAGTGGAGGGAAGCAATGTCACCGATCCTACTGATATCAAGGAGGCCATCAAGAATTTCTACGAAAATTTGTACAAGGAGACAGAAGTTTGGAGGCCAGAATTACAATTGCAGCAGATTACTTGTATTAATGAGGATGAAGAGGAAGAGTTACATAAACAAATTGAGGAGGATATTCTAGAATGCATTAAACTTTGTGCGATGGAGAAAGCTCTTGGGCCCGATGGTTTTCCCATGTCCTTTTATCTTATATTCTGAGGAGTAATGAAAGAAGACATCAAAGGTATGATACATGAGTTCTATAATAATCAGTGGACTAAGAGAAGTTTCAATGCAACTTTTGTAGCTCTCATCCATAAGAAAGTAGGTGCTTCTGAATTGAAGGACTTCAGACCTATAAGTCTAATCACAGACATATACAAAATGTTAGCAAAAATACTAGCTAAGAGACTGAAAAATGTGGTGGATAAGTTGGTCAACAAGCATTAGATGGCCTTCATTAAAGGGAGATAGATAATGGATGTTGCACTTATAGCTAGTTAATGTGTGGATTCAAGATTGAAAGGTGTTGAGCCTAATGTAATGTGCAAATTGGACATTGAAAAGGCATATGATCATGCAAATTCAAAGTTCTTGCTGAACACCCTCAGACAAATGGGCTCTGGAGAAAAGTGGTTGGGTTGGATTCATTTCTGCATCAACACTGTCCGTTTTTCTATTTTGGTGAATGGTGAACCAGTGGGCTTCTTCCCTTCAGAAAGGGGACTTAGACAAGGTGACCCTTTATCCCTCTTTCTATTTATCTTGGCAATGGAAGGTTTTGATAGCTTGATGAGAATAGCAATACAAAACAGATGGACCAAAGGTTTTCAGATACAGGGTAGCAGTGAACAAGTTAAAGAAATTTGTCATTTGCTATATGCAGATGACACTATCATTTTTTGGGAACCTTAGGAGGACCAGATAAGATTCTTAAAAACAATCTTACTATTTTTAAAGATTCCTCGGGCCTGTAAGTGAATTGGGGGAAAAGCAATTTATTTCCAATCAAGGAGGTGACCAACATTTTGAATCTGGCAGATACTTTGGGGTGCAAAGTGGAGAATATGCCAATAGTTTACTTAGGTATGCCTTTGGGCAACGAAAACAAAAGCATACAAATTTGGGATGGCATTGTGGAGAAAACAGAAAGGAGATTAGCAAGATGGAAGGCTCAATATTTGTCTATGGGAGGAACACACACTTTCATCAATTCAGTGCTAGATTTCCTTCCTATTTATGTCATGTCACTGTTTCCATTCCCCCTCCTCCCCCCAAAGTTTTGAAGAAGCTGGACAAATTAAGAAGGGACTTCCTTTGGTATGGATGCAAAGAAATTAAAGATTATAACCTAGTAAAATGGGAGATAACCTTGAAAAGTAGAGACAAAGGGGGTATAGGTATTAGAGATTTGAGGAAACAAAACAATAGCCTTTTGATGAAGTGGTTATGGAGGTATAATGAAGAGGGGCAAGCCTTATGGAAGGATGTCATTAGATCCTAGTATGGTGAGTATAATAATCCTTGGTGCAGTAATGTTAGTGTTGATGCCTATGGGGTGGGGGTATGGAGAACTATTAGAAACTTATGGCAAAAACTTGAAGCTAATACGTACATTGAAGTGGGAGATGGCAGGAGAACTATGTTTTGGATGATGTGTGGTACAAACATATTAATCCTTTCCAGATCTGTTATTACTATATAGTAATCCATATGCAAATATCAATGAATGCTGGACATCGCAAGGATGTGATTTGATCTTTAGAAGGTTTTTGAATGATGGGAAAGTGGAGAGAGTGGCCAAATTGTTAGAGCTATTAGAAAAATTCTCTGGCATCACCAATGGTCTTGGCTTTTTGAGATGGAAACATAGTAAAGATGGGGCTTTCACGGTTAGCCGAGCATACAAAATGGAAAGTCCCCATTAACGCAACTCTAAGAAGAGTTTGTGGAGAAAGGTATGGAGAACCTTAGCACCAACTAAGATAAAATGCTTTACACAAATGGTTGGTAGAAGGGCTTGCCTAACACATGAAGTGCTGAGGAGAAAATGAAAGATTATAGTATCTTGGTGTTCATTATGCGGGAAGGCAACAAAGACCAGCCAACATCTATTCTTGCATTGCAACTTTACAACACAAATTTGGGTCATCTTCCTTAGTCTAACAAAGAGAAACTGGACTTTGCCCGAGCATACTGCAGACTTGTTGAGTTGTTGGATAAGAAGGGGGAGAGCAAGAGCCAAACGGCATGATGGAGGATAATTTTCACATTGCATTTTGTGGACAATATGGAAATAAAGAAATAGTAGAAACTTTGAAGATAGGTCCAATTCCATTTAGAAGGTTAGATGGGATTGTATTGTATCCTTTTATTTTTGGAGTAAAGAGAAAGGTTTAGAGGAAATAGAACAAATTGTAGAATTATTAGGATCCTTGTAAGTATTTTTTTTCTCTTCTTTTGTTCCCCTCTGTTTGCAGGTCACCAGCATATCCTTAATGCTGAAGAATACAACATTACCATTTTTTCTTAAAAAAAAAAAAATCTTGCTTGGCATTGCCCACGCTATGCCCCTAAAATTGATGAAAATCTTCCATAGTTGATATGTGATACTACAATGTAGGAACAAGTGATTTATTGTCTCAACTTCCTTTTCACATAAGAAACATCTTGAGCATAGTGACATCTCCCTCTTAATCAAATTCTCATGAGTTAGAACAACTTTTTAGTTAGAAGCCAAGTAAGACATGCAATCTTATACGGATCATGGTCTCTTAGATCTATTTCCAAGGCCAAAAAGTATTCATTGGTTCTATCCAATTCAACAACTGCCCAGAGCAAGCAAGTCACTTAAAAGATAAGGCAAAAAAGCCTTTTGAAATGCTCTCAGGCACAGTTCCCAAAAACTCTCTCTCCTACTTCCTAGGAGAGATAGAAACTCTCTTTCCGGTGGGTCACCTGAGAACCACCAACTTTCTTCCCCTTTCTCCAGCTATCTCCTTATACGATAGTTTTTCTCTTTTTTTCTTTTCTTTCTCCATCCTTAGCATTCAATCAAGAGGAGTAAACACAGGATCTAAAAAGTTTATTTTCAACCGATATGGATAACATCATTTATTTTGCTTTTGGTTTCAAATCGTTCGATATAGAAAGGATATCAGGGACCTCTGGTATATAGTTCGAGTGGACAGAGAGAAGCAGGAAAGCAGTCACGAGGATAACTTTCAACAAAGGATCCATGGAATGGATAGTAAGGGTTCTCAAGGAGGCTTCCCAACCTAAAGGGAACTCAGTTCGTAGGTGGAGGAAAACAGATGATATAGCTGAGATTTTTTGGTGCTCGTAACTATAATAAGTATGGGAGGTACATCAGTTTGATAAGTGTAAGGGGCAGAAGAAGATCAGTTCTCATCATCCCAGAACTGACCTGCAATTCAGGATGGGCAGACATCGCAGAGAAGGTGACAAGGTTTATAAGTGCTCACAAGACCACAAACAACCTGGAGGCATACATAACTGTTGATGAAAACATTCTCTATGTCGAGATGGTCAGAAGTTCTAGATGGGAAAACAGAGAAGGGAGGGGAGTAAATGCAAATGCAGAGGTGACAATGCAAAAAAGAGTCATCAGCATTAAAGAACCTATATGCAATCATAGTGAAGCGCTCAAGAGGAGTTTGGTGGGGAAATTTAATGCAGATGCCACACTGATAGAAGTCCGTAAATGGTCCTACAATACCTGGAAACAAGCATATGGCTTGAATGTATATGAAATGGGCAACGATTTTTTTCTCTTTGAATTCAAGTCCATACAACTAGCAGAACAAGTCATGGAAGGGATCTGGGAATGGAAAAAAACCCCAGTTAAGCTAATCTGGTGGAATCCTTTAGTTGCCACGGTAGAAGAGAGGAGTACAAGCAAATCGACTTGGGTGAAGATTCTAGGTGTACCACTCCATCTCTGGTCGCAAAAAATTTTCAAAGCCATTGGAGATCTTTGTGGTGCCTGGCTCGAAACAGAGGAGGAGACCACACTGAGGAACAACCTCAAATGGGCGAGAATTAGAGTATGCAGCGATGGAAATAATATTCCGAGGGAGGTCAAAGTCTAGAATGGTGGAGTGATCTTTGAGATGCAGATTTGGGCTGAGCTTCCGGCGAGAGCCTACGTCGGAGATAGGGGAGTTTCTAACCTCTTTACCTAGAAGGTTGTTGACCAAGATCCATTGGATAAAGGGGTGTGGACTGACATGGGTCAGTTGAAAGGGACTAGACCACTGTCACATGCACTTCCATGTGATTCTGCAGAGTCTAGTGGAGTTCGAAATAGGGCTAATGTTGATGGGCTTAGTATGCTGGACCCTAAAGTTATATTGGGCCTCACCCCAAAAGTAACAGAATCTTCTAAGCCCTCTTTCATTGAAGATACACATGCCCAGCACATGACCTCTTTAAAAGGGCTTGAAGATATTAAGGTTTTGGCTGAGAATTTCATCTTAGCACTGAAGAACTGGGAACTTTCCTCCAAGGCGACCCACACGCACAGTTGAAGAATAACGACTCACACAGACAGACACAAGGGGAATCCATGAATACAACTGCGAACCAAGCTGAGTCGAGAGAAGCAGAGCTACAAATTCAACAGATACACCAACCAGAACCAGTTGACATGCAGAATCCAATAGAGCCCAAGGTGATTGAGACAGAGGCATCTAATTGGGTGAATTCTCATATACTGGAGTTGAGTAATACCTATGGGGTAGCCTTCGAGGGTTTTGAAAGTGAAACTCTGGAGCTCCTCATGAGAATTGATGACAGGAAGATGCAAATTGACAAAACGAAACAGCCGAAGGAAACCACAACTCTGAAATGCAGAGGCAGAGGGAAAAATGAATTAAGAAACCTTCAGTCTAGTCTTAATAAGGAAGTGGAAGGGGTAAGGAACAGGGGGAGGAACCTATGCTTAACTTTTAAATGAAGGTCAAGATCTTAACATGGAATGTTAGGGGTCTTAACAGTGAGGCATCAAAAAACTTAGTTAAGACTTGCCTACAAAAGTGGAAGGCTGACGTGATATGTTTACAGGAGAAAGAAGTGGCATTCCAATTATGGCCAAGTAGATGAATGAGGTGTGGTTTTATGGTAGCAGATGGTAGCAAAGGGGGTATCCTCTTAATGTGGGACAGTAGGGTGTGGAGGGGTACAAAAGTAGAGAAAGGCAACTTCTCAATCACATATAAATTTGAAGCGCTGCAAGATTCTTTTTGTTGGACCTTTACTGGTGTCTATGCTCCTCATACCTGGAAGTAAAAGCTCAAATGTTGGGAGGAAATGGTTGCAATGAAGGGACTATCCGGAGGGCCATGGGTAACAGGGGGAGATTTTAATATAGTCAGACATATGTTGGAAAGAAGGGGATGCTCTAGAACAACTAACATTATGGCTGATTTCTCCAAATGGATTGAATATCTTGAATTACATGATCCTATTCTAATCGGAGGTAAATACACTTGGGTTAGGGGACTAAACCAGCAAAGTAATGCAAGGCTAGACAGATTCTTATACTCAACTTGATGGGAGGAAAGCTTCAAGAATATCAGATAAAGGATCATGCCCAGAGTAACTTCAGACCACAACCCTATCCTTTTGGAGTGTGGAGATTGGGAAAAAGGGAATTCTTATTTTAAAATTTGAAAATTGGTGGCTTAAGGTTGAGGGTTTTAATGAACTGGTCCAGGAATGGTGGAATGGCTTCACAGTTGTAGGGTTAGGGTGCCCTGATTATAAATTATGTACTAAATTGAAATTGCTGAAACAGAAACTGAAAGATTGGAGTAGGAACACATTTTTTGAAATGGCTAACAGGAAAAACAACCTACTTGAAGAACTGGTAGTTCTTGACAGAGCACAAGAAGACGGAGAATTATCCGAAGAAGATTTGATGGTTAGGGCAACAATAATGGTCGAACTTGAAGTACTGGCCAATCATGATGAAGAGAGATGGAGACAAAAATCTAGAGCATTTTGGCTAAACAAAGGGGTTCTTTCAGAGATTAGCAACAGCACACAGAAGGTACAACACAATTGATAGGCTGGTTGTAAGGGGGCAAGAGATGCAAGAACCTGATGAAATCAAAAGTGCTATGATAGAGTTCTATTCCAATCTTTACACTGAGAATGAGCCATGGAGACCTACTTTTGATTTGACAGGCTGTCCTATAGTCACCAATGAGGAGAATGAATGGCTCCAGAGACCATTTACAGAAACAGAAGTGTTGCAAACTATCCAACAGTGTGATGGAGACAAAGCCCCTAGTCCTGATGGTTACACCTTGAAATTTTTCAAGGCATGCTGGGAGATCTTGAAGGAGGACCTGATGTAGACTATTCATAAATTCCACTAGAGGGGAGTCTTTGAAAAATCTTTCAATGCCACCCTTATAGCATTGATCCCAAAGAAGCCTGGAGCTGTTGAGCTTAAGGATTTCAGACCTATTAGCCTAATCGGGGGTTTACAAAATCATCTCTAAACTCATAACTGAAAGGCTTCAAACAGTTATTAGGAAGCTAGTAGATGAACACCAAATGGCATTCTTGAAAGGGAGACAAATACTTGATGCATCCTTGTTGGCTAATGAACTAGTTGATTCAAGGGTTAAACAGAAGCAACCTGGAATCCTATGTAAATTGGATATTGAAAAGGCTTATGACCATGTCAATTGGAATTTCCTCCTCAAAATTCTGAAAGAGGGTTTTGGTAGTAGGTGGATTAAATGGATCAATTTCTGTATTTCCAGTGTGAAGTTCTCCCTCATAATAAATGGCAACACAGAAGGCTTCTTTCAATCCCACAGGGGTCTTAGGCAAGGGGATACCATGTCACCTTTTTTGTTCTTATTAACTATGGAAGGGTTAAATCATATGCTCAGAACAACAAATGCTAATAGATGGGTGAAAGGTTTCAGTGCTCAGACAGGTAGAGGTGAAGATCTGGAAGTGTCTCATTTATTTTATGCAGATGATGCCTTAATTTTTTGTGAAGCAGAGACAAATCAGATCAGACATTTGAGAGCCATCCTAACAATTTTTGAAGGCATCTCAGGTCTCCATGTAAATTGGCTGAAAAGTCACATTTCTCCTATCAACCAGGTTGGGAATTTGCAAGATCTGGCTGTTATTTTGGGCTGCCAAGTGGACTCTTTACCAACTAAATATTTGGGACTGCCTCTAGGTGCTAAAAACAAAGAATTAGAGGTGTGGAGTGGGGTGTTGGAAAGGTGCAAGAATAAACTTTCTAGGTGGAAAAGTCAATATCTCTCTTTAGGGGGCAGATTGACTCTCACCAAGTCAATTCTTGATGGCATGCCTACATACATGATGAGCCTTTTTCCCATACCAAAGAGCATTGAAAAAAAACTCAATAGAGTTAGGAGAGCCTTTCTATGGCCAGGAAATAAGGAGAAGAGAGGTTATAACCTTGTGAAATGGGATGAACGGACTCTCAACACTGAACAAGGGGGGCTCAACTTGAAGAACCTCAGCAAACAAAAAACCTCTCTTTTGCAGAAATGGCTTTGGAGGTTCTCCTTAGAAGAGAGGGCCATTTGGAGAAGATTCATAGCAGGAAAGTATGGTTTACTCAATCACTAGACAACTGAGGAGGTTGCGGGAACCTTTGGGTGTAGTGTCTAGAAAACCATAAGAAGATTATGGCCTCATTTCAACAACATGTCAATCACTGTTGGAAATGGTTTGAAAACTAATTTCTGGAATGAGGTGTGGATTGGAGAAGACAGTCTTAGAAACTCCTTTTCACATCTTTACACTTTGAGTACGCAAAGGAATGTCTCAGCAGGGATAGGACCTTGTTTTTAGAAGAGCACTAAATGATTGGGAAATTGCTAGCCTATTGGGAGTACTAAACACACACCCTGCTTTATCTATGAGGCCGGACAAACCTAGATGGAAATTACATAACAAGGGTGTGTTCATAGTGAAATCATGTTACTGGAATCTTAACACAAGGCAGTCAATGGTAGACATTTGGCCTTGGAAGTTAATCTGGAAGACCAAATGCCCCCCAAAGGTAGCTTGTTTTTCTTGGTTGGTTTGTAGAAAGGCTTGTTTAACACACAAGGCTTTACAGAAAAGGGGATGGCAATTTTGTTCAAGATGTGTCATGTGTTAACAGGAAGCAGAAGTCAATGACCATCTGTTCCTTCATTGCAAGGCAGTGTTGAGCCTATGGAACATGTTTTTGGCTCTGTTGGGAGTTAAATGGGTGATGCCTAGCACAACAAAGGAACTATTGAATAGTTGGAAAGGTATTGGGAATAGAGGAAGAAATGAACACTGCTGGAGAACTATCCCCGCTTGCATATGGTGGACCCTTTGGAAAGAAAGAAATTTAATAATTTTTGAGGGACAAAAGACTAACTTACAGAAGATTAGAATGAATTGTATAAGCCTTTTGTTTTTTTGGTGTAAACCGAATCTTGTAGGGGATATAGTAGATTTAGTTGATTTTATAGGAAACTTGTAAAGCATACCCATGGGTGGGATGTAAGTTTCCAATTCATCATTTTTTGGATGATGAATTTTTTGGTGTGAATACAAAGTTACCCTCGTCTCAAAAAAAAAACTTATACCCAGAGTTGACTTTATAAAGTCCTTTAGGGTGTTCATTCCACCACAAACAATCTACGCCTTCTTGCTTCCCTTGAAAGTTCTCTAGTTGTTTGAATAGTTCAACCGCTCTTAGGATCTCCCAATCATTCATCCCTCTTCTGAATCTCATATCTCATCCTTGTTGAGTCCACATCTCAACTACTGTATTGTGTTGATCTTGGGTACAGTCAAAAGGATCCGGGAACAATTCTTGCAATGACCTTGTCCCTATCCATTTATCTCTTCTAGAACCTGGTCCTGACTCCATTGTGCTCTCTGATCATCGAGTGTTTTTTTAAGAAAAGGCCAGAAGACCCTGATGGATCTCCACAAGTTGACCCCATATGGAGTGGTGACCTCCTTGGATACCCAACAATCTTCTTCCCCATAATTGCTTTTTATTACACTATCCCATAGGGTCTGAAGCTCTTGTGCATATCTCCATAACCATTTGATCTTAAAAGCTTTGCACTGGTGTTTCAATTTCCGGATGCCAAGCCCACCTTGTTTCTTACTCCTAATAATGTCCTTCCATTTGACTAGGTGGAAAACTCTTTTTTCCTTGTTTCCTTGCCATAAGGAGGACCTTTTGATCTTGTCTAGTCTCTGAACAACACTGGAAGGAAATGGGAATAGTGATAGCATGTAACTAAAATTGCATTTACTAGTGTGAGTCTTCTCCCTAGAGATAAATACTGAGACTTCCACTTGGTCAATTTTTTCTCACACTTTTCAAGTAGTGAGTCCCATATCCCTTTGGATTTTGACTTTGCTCCCTGAGGAATACCCAAGTAGATAGTGGGGAGCCTTCCCATTTCACCTCCAAGTATTATGGCTAGCTGCTCCATATTAGAAACATGATTTATGGGGTATATGTAAATCTTTCCCCAATTAATGTGAAGAATGTATGCTGATAGTTGTGATAGCCTTTTTTCCTTCCTGGGAGCTGATAATTTCTTTATAATGCTCGCATCTTGTTTATGCTTTTTGCTAATGATATCCTTTTTATTTCATAAAAAAAATTAATGTGAAGACCTTAAATGACTTCAAGTAGGAGTAGAATCACTCTTAAATACTTCAGTTGCTCTTCTTCTACATCTCAAAAAATTAAGGTGTCATCTTCTTATTGAAGGTGGGTGATCTTCATTCTTAGGTTGTTGTTTCTGGCCACTTCAACGGTTGTACCCACCCACTAGAGTTTGCCACCTTAATCATACTATTGGGTCCTTCCGTGGCTAGAATGAGAAGGAATGGGGACATGGGATCTCCTTGTCTAATACCCCTGTGAGCATCAAAGAAACCTTCAGGCAGGGTATTAATGAGAATGGAGAACTTCATAGTAGATATGCAAAACTTCACCTAGTTGATCCATTTTTTTACCAAAACCCGTTTGCCTTGAGACTGAAAGTATAAACCCCCAATTGACAGGATCATAAGCATTCTCAATGTCCAGTTTACAAAGTATCCCAAGCTTTCCTTATGTGGTTCTTGAATCTACAGCCTCATTTGCTATCAATACTGCATCGATTATTTGTCTTCCTCTAATGAAAGTCATCTGTTGAGAATCGTCTGAGTCCACCACTCTTTTCAGAGTCCACCTCTCTTTTCAATCTCTCTGTTAGTACCTTTGAGATCACTTTGTAGAAGCTCCCAATAGGGCTTATTGATCTCTCAGCTCCTTAGCCCCTTTTTTCTTTGGGATTAAGGCTATATAAGTGGTATTGAAGTTTTTTTCAAACATTTCCTAGGCATGGAAATTGTGTATGTCATACTTAAAAACCTCTCAACACTTGATGTAAAAACTCATTGTGTAACGATTAGGGCCTGGGGCTGTCAGGTGCACACAACTTGAGACAAGTATACACTTCCTGCTCATCAAACTTTTCTTGTAGAGCTGCTTTCTCTCTTTCTGTAATAGTAGGGTAGTTGTTGTTAGTTCCTGTGGTCTCCAAACTCCTCCTCATTGTATAGCTTTCTGTAGAAATTAATTATCTCCTCCGATTCTTGTGGGCTTAGTTGTAGATTCCCCTTGCACTTCAAGTTGGTCGATGTGGTTGTATCTCTTTTGGGCATTAACAACTTAGTGAAAAAACTTAGTGTTTTTGTCACCATCCTTTAACCACAGGGCCCTTTTCTGTCTCCATGCGCACTCCTCATTTTTCAAAACTTCTTCAAGCTCCAAGAAAATATCAGCCTTCTTAGATGACTCCTCTGATAGAGGCTTTGTCTCTAGAATGGAGTCTAGCATTGCCATTTCATTAAGCAGTCTAGACTTACGCAGTTTCAAATATGAGAAAAGTATTTATAGACATTTAATCCTAAACAAAACAAATCTAGGAAAAGTACAATTTAACAACTTTTACGACTCATGATGTACGGACCATAGTTCCTTGTACAACTCGTGGAAGGCGGTGAATAGTCAATCTTCGGGACATCTTCTACAGATTAGAGTTACAGTCCATAGACCGAGGTACGATTCATCCTGGCCAGTCGTGGTCGGAGTCCTCTACCTTCAATTCTCTGAATGTCATCTACGAGCATCCCTACACGACTCGTAATATGTTCTCGTAGTCTGGGAGTTCACCTTTTCAAATACTTCCTTCTACGGTTGTTGATCTAAGACTCGTACAACAGTGTACGACTCGTACTAGTGACTCGTACTCATATTGAAGTTTAATATCTCAGAACTCTCATCAACGAATTCATTTATGTCTCGTAGAAAGGGCCACGACTTGTAGTAAGGCTCGTAGATGGTCAGAATGCATCTGCCAACACTGTCTTATTTCTAAGCTGCCAAAATCTATTTTCCTGCAATTCAAAAATAAAACACAATCAAATCTACTAACAAATGCTTAAAGAACTCATAAAATCTCAAGTGTAAAGTATTATAAGTACCGTAAATCCGTGGTACATCAACGTGCACAAAAACCATAAAAGACCAAGGTTCAAATCACACTAGAGATGGGAAATGCTGAGGCGATGTTTTTCCCTTCGCTAGTCTTTGTCAGATAGGAGGTACCCAATGGAATAGTTGAAGTGTGCCCAAGTTATCCTGGACCACTTCTATTGAATAAAGAAGGATAATTGTACTATTGTTGTTTCTTTGAATTTCCACAGCCAATTGTTCTGTATATTTTGATGACTGGACGTGTTAAAATTTGTGAATTTATGTTGAGAAGTTATTTTGGACTTTCCAGGGTTCTCCATTACCAACACTGCTTGATGATGATATGGCATCCTTAATTGATTTTGGAGTTGGCAATGGATCAACAATTCTTGTGGAAGAAGAGTGTTAGAGGTCGTTTGGCACAGAGTATTAGAAGGAATAATTTATAAATTATGTATGGTATTATTTAGTATTATGTTTGGTAGGAATTTTTGGTCTATGTATAATTAATTCATGGATTAGTTATATACTCTACATGGTATTATAGGATGTATAACTAATACTTTTTATTTGGTGGTATAAGTAATACATAGGATTCAGTACAATGAGATTAATTTATGTAAAATTAAAAATATCCCTCAAATTATTTTAATCATTTTGTTTATTTTCTTGATTTTATGTTTTTATATTTGTACTAGTAAATGTATTTAAATAGAGAGAGTTGTTTGTTGCTAAATAAATTCAACACAAATATATTTAGAAAACCATTTGCTAAATATATATATGGTTTTCTAATTATTTGTATTTTGAACAATTTATAAAATTACATACATTTTATAATTACAACTTGCAATTTTAATGTGTAAATGTAGATGATTAGTTTGATTTACTGTTGTTTACCGTCTTTTTGATTTTATAAGTAGATGGTCTATCGTTTTTAAATTAAAATGGATGTTTTGTAAGTGATCAATTTATGAAGATGACAATTATTTACCCTCAAATAATTCAAGTGAAAAAACATGGCAATAAAAGTGTTCTCCTCCTAGATAGTTAGAAGGCCATAAATAAAATAATATTGTTCTGCAATTATCTATTTTGATCCAATTATATAATAATTTAGGGTATAATTGGAAAGAAGTTTTTTTTTTTTTATAGAGTTTTAATTCAAACACAAGATGAGATGTGAAGCAATGAACCAAATACTTGATAAAAAAACAAATCATGCATAACTAATTCCTGCATTACTAATTCATATGTTACTAATTCCTGCGTTATTTATCTTTGTATCAAATGACCTCTTAATGTTCTAAGAAATCTTGCAAGTTTGAGTGCATCTTCGTCACTCAATATACATTCTTGAAATCACTTTGAAATTTGAGAATGTCTTTTTTGACTCTTTTATTCTAAATTTGTGCTCCAGAAATGTTTCATGAGCAAACTCTCTCCCTTCTTTCCTTTTCATCTCTGTCAAAGGTAATCGTACCAATTGCAGGATGTTTGGTTGGTCTTTTAGCTAATACATGCAGATGATGCTTTTGTGACACTACGGGTGTGTTTGGTATGAAGGAAAATGTTTTCCATGGAAAATGTTTCCGTGGAAAACAAGTAGATTTTCGACTAATTTTCTCATGTTTGATTGGTGAGTAGAAAATATTTTCTGGAAAAGATATTTTAGTGTTTGATTTATGAATGAAAATTATTTTTGAGAAAATATCTCTGTTTTTTACTAGAAAGTAGAAAATAATTTTTGAATTGAAATTGAAAATATTTTTTAAAAATAAACTTAAATTTTTTTTGGGGGGGGGGGGTGGAGAGGGTGGGGCTTGCGGGAGGGGGGGAGAGGTGAGGGTGGGTAAAAAAATTGAAGTTGAAAAATGTTTTTTAAAAATAAGCTTTAAATTTATTTTTTCAAAAAAAAAATTGATTTTTTCAACAAAAAAACTGTAATTTGAAGTTGGAGGAAAGTTTTGGAAAATGTTTTCCTTAAGTTTTGAAGGTAAGTCATTTTCCTTGAATTTGAGGAAAATGAGTTGATTTGGAAAACATTTTCCTAAACATTTTACCTAATCAAACATGAGAAAATTGGAAAACATTTTTCGAAAAATGTTTTCCTTCATACCAAACACACCCTACAATATACCATCACTAGTTCTCAGAATTTGGAATAACAAGACGATACTCAAAACGAATTTCTTGATCATTGGCAAGATATGTGATTGTGCATGATTAAGGGGTAATGCGAGTGTTCAACTTTAAGTATGTTGTCTTGGGCAATGTGATTGTGCTAGAACAGGCAATTGACATCGGCTAAAAAAATCAATATTTAGATTGTTGTATTTTAATTTTGTTCATTCAAAACAAAATGGATGATACTAAAGTGAGAGTAAATTTATGATGAGATGATAATATTGTGCATGAAGGTGGTTCCATAAGATACAACCGAAGTCTTGTTGTAGTCCAAATATTTCCCTTATCTCTTAAATATGAGTGTTTGCAACGCTTATTAAGGAACGACATGGGTATATATATAAATTTTTTTACCTAATACACAATTTGTGTTATCATATTCTCTAAAATTTTCTTCATGTTGAAAATACTACAAAATTTCCTGCTCCTATTCTCGGATACATCACTTTTTATGCGATGTATCAATTGGATACATCACTTTACGTTATGTATCGGGACTTTGAGTGATGTATCCGAACTTGATATATGATGTATAGAAAAGTTGAGGGATATATCCGAAACCGTAACGCGATTTATCATAACGTTTTCGGATGTATCCGAATTCCACCAAATTTAAGGAATTTTTGTAATTTGAAAAAAATATAGGGATATAATATAATTATCTCTTAACACTATGAGATTTGTGTAAAAATTTCATAAGATATTTACTTGATAATATCCAACTTACTTTATATCTGATGAACTTCTAATGCATGATGAGACTTGTATTCGAAATGATGATTCCTCATCTTTATTTATTCGTAGTGTTAAAATTTTTGTTGATCAAATTAAAGTAAGGACGGTTGATAAATTGAGTGTTGTTCTATTTTTCAAGAATCTACTGATAATGAGTTTGATATTCGTGATACTACATATTCAAATTTAAATATTGGTTCTTCAAGGAATGCAGTGTCAGAGCAAATAGTGGCAGAATTGAAAGACAATCACAATATGAAGGTTTGGATTGGAGTATGCATGATTACAATATTTGAAAGCCTAGAAATGCTCTCATGCACTTGGATAGTTTGAATTCGAGTGATAGAAAACATCCTTTTCCACTGAAGTCAACTGATGGATAAATAAAGTGATAATTTTTTATTATTAAATTATACTAATCTTATATACGATAAATTTATATTTTTATATTTTAGAAGTGTGATCGTATTGAAGGTGTAATGAATCAATATACACAAATTGTGAATAATAATGATACAAGTGATGATCTAGTTGGTGGGTTGGACAATGATGAATCTTCAGAACATGTATGAATCAGCAGAAAATAATGAAACGTCTGATGATAATGATGTCAATCTAGATAGTACACTCCTTAGAGATCAAATCGTTTATTATCATTTTACTATGGTTTCGTACTTATATCACACTAAAGAAAGAACATAAAATTTTATCTGCACAAGAGACGATTGTTCTATTTGAACTGCACTCTGAAATCCGAACAATTCTGAATTTATCAGCCAAATTTGACTGTTGCAATCTTAATTTTTTTAAAAAATTTTTCTTTATATTGTTTAATGCAATTTTGTATATTTAACTAAGTTATACTATTTATAAATAAGAAGCAAATGAAATCTACTGTAAGAGTATATAATTTTACAAAAGAAATTGGACGGTTATTTGTAGGCGTTATTAGTTGAGATGTAAGAGGATGATTCACTTTAGAGATATTTTAAGTGGTATGTGGAAGACAGGAAAAATAATTAAGTCACATACTTTTCTGATGAATAAATACAAGGAGAATCATTTTAATTTGATCAGTAAACATGATTGTCACTTCATTGATACCGTATATTATGTAAAATTCAAATATAAATATTAAGATGGTTCGTGAAATCATTAAATGAAAACATCATTTCACTCCAAGTTATAAAAAAACACAATCAGATTGGGGATAAGCATTTCAAATGATTTATGGCGATTTTGAAGGTTCATTTAAGGTATTACCTTGATACATGATTTGACTACAATTATTCAATCCAAACCCTACAACTTGGTGGGAGCACCATTCTACAAAAATATAAGGTGAGCAAATACCACCTTCATATTACATTATCGAAGGTGGTATTGCCAATCATATTACATTATCGAAGATAGTATTGTCCATTATCAAAGGTGATAATGCCAAACATATTACATTATCGAAGGTGGTAATGTCCATTATCGGAGATGGTAATGTCAATCATATTACATTATCAAAGGTGGTAATGTCCATAATCGGAGATGATAATGCCAATCATATTATAGTATCGAAGGTGGTAATGTCCATTGCCGGAGATGATAATGCCAATCATATTATAGTATCGAATGTGGTTATTTTCATTATCAGAGGTTATAATGTTCATTATATTACATTATCGAAAGTGATAGTGTTCATTATATTACATTGTCGGAGGTGGTAGTATTCATTACCAGAGGTAGTAATGTCAATCATATTACATTATTGGAGGTGGTAGTATTCATCTATGATCATATTATATTACCAGAGGTGGTAATGCCTATTGTCGAGAGTGCCATTTCATGTTGATCTCATCGAAGAGATCCATCAGCATTTTCCAGCACCGAAGACTCTGAAGGGCATACATAAGTGTTCCTATTAGTAGATCTTCATTTGTCCTACTTATGGACTGCATTTATATCCTAACGATGGATCATCATCATTTATCATACCGACGAATCAACATATTTCTATTGATGGATCAATATCATCCTATTGATAGATCCTCATTCGTCCTATCGATGAATTCTCATGTGTCCTATCGATGAACATGCATTTTAAAGATTTTCAAATATACTTATATTTTTAAAGAAACAAAAAGACGCAAGAAAGAAAAGATAAGAAAAAAGTTGATTTCATCATTTAAGAGAAACAAGAAAAATAGTATAATTAATTTTTTTTAAAAAAAAGTATAAGTGATTTAAAAGAAGAAAAAGGTCACTGCATAAAGGTGATTTGAGTTAACATTTAACGATTCTAAGATTCTTGAATTCATGTAACATTTCATAAAACAACTATTGCAACACTGATAATTTGGAAAAAATCTTACTACAACATTGCGGAATTCTACATTTTCACTAATAATAAAGATGCATAAGATTTATTCTTTTGAGTTTTTTTGAATCTTCCACGTCTTACCTTTTGTCTTTATTTTTTGAATCTACAGATTCCTCCTCATGTTGATAATGACTTTCCATAGCAGATCATGTTGATTTGTGTGGCCTAAATGTTCTTCGCGGAAGATTTTCTCTGACAAAAATTGAATGTTGTGAAGCTTTTAGATTAAACCTTGGATTATGGGACATGATTACCTATAAAACAATATAATATAATAAAAATAAGTATGCACACAAAAATATTATTAAATTTCAACAAAATTAGCATACTTACATCTGAAAACTTCAACTTCTCACCAAATGGAGAACTATATATAGGAAATTCTTGCATACCATGTTTAATATCAAATGAATGATTAGGCTAAGATCCATTGAATTAGGAAAAATTAGATATCACAACATGTGGAGTTATAAAACCAATTATTTCCTGACTTGAAAATTTAGAATTAGTTGTGGAGGACCGTGTTTGCCCAAATTTCACCTCCCAAAAAAGTATAAAATGGTCATTGTTCAAATAAGGAACCTAACGAAGGTTAGGATCGATCCTACGAGAAATAAGGTTCAGACTTAGTTTAATTGTTATTATTCATGCTTTTAGTCGTATTATTTTCGTAAAATGAGGTGTGGGGGGGGGGGGGTAGGGTGTATACAATAGTTGATTGTAATGATCACAAGTAGCAAGTAACAAAGTAACTGTTTAACATGTTTTAACTCAATATGAGACGGAAGTAGGGTTTTATTGTTTTGATCCCCATGAATCCTTAACTCAGTAGTACCTTGAAGTAGTAAACCTTGTCTAGTGTTATCATTCAAGATTGGTAAGTTAGTTATCACCTAAGTGGATAGTTGCCTATGGAGGTGAATTTCACAACGCCACTTGGTCAGTATACGAGTGTATGCTTTACTAACCCTTACCTTTGATCCCAAATTAGCTATCCTTGGGTTAGTTCAATTTGTTAAACGAGGGTTGATAGCCTCAAATATTCGTTGTATAATCTCATTTCTCATTCATTACTCCTTTGGTCAGGCAAGTAGGAATAAGACTAGTTCTAACGTAGGCCTTCATTAAAAAGTAATCAAAGTAAAGAGAAAAACAATACATACATGCACACCATTCAAGAATTACTATTTATTAGATCTACGTCGTTAATTCTTCATAGTTCTCACAACCCTAACTGTGAATTTATCTAGTCATAATTATTTGAACACAATTCATAATAATTTGGTTTATAAAAATCACAAACGTACAATACGAATGTTGATAAGTTGGAATCTTGAATTGAATTGCAAATTAAAAAATCAAAGATCAATGTGTTATTAAAATCCGAGAATTCAAGAATTAATGCAGAAGTAGATCACTATTAATACTTAAACTCCAAAATAGGCATAACATCATAAATAACCCTACAAAATTTATAGACATATAAAACCTAGTCCAACTATTCTAGAAAGTAGGAAATCGACAATTTTTACGACTTCAAAGTACAAATTGTATTCACATTGCTCATGGTGTCGTCTCATGGATTGAACGTGAATTTTCAATCCTAGGACATTTTCCACGGACGAGATCTACGAACCAACCTGTTCTGTAGTATTCTCCGCCTTCTAGTTATCGAATTTTTGAATATCATCTACGGGCCAAATGTAAGGCCCGTGCAAACATCTACGACCTATCATATGCACTTGTGGTCTGAAAGTCAACCTTTTTAGATCTCCAGTATTGTTTCAACGACCCAGAGTCTACAACATTTTCACCACTTTACAACGCGTACTAGCTACTTGTGCACTTCGGAACCTAGTTCATCAACCTTCTGATCAATAATCATGAACCCTCTTTTACAGCTCTGTAACACATCAGAATTTAGACTTGGACTTTTCTATAGAAAAAGATGAACCACGAAGGGGTTCATAAGTCGTGATCAGGACCACGGTCCATCACCCTCATCGTGTTTCATGATGAGTCTGAGATTTGGACTCATTTAGGGCTTTATTTATAATGATTTAGAGTTCTCAAATGCTTGTTTTGTGCCAATAACTGATGTAAAATCCTTGATTTCTAGGTATTTGGATTGAGGAACAAAGCAAGGACACTAATTTGCAAAAAAGAACAAAGCGAGCTGAAAGAATGAAGAAAAGTAAGCCTGGTGATCGCCAAGTCTACTTGGCGAGTCACCGAATGGTTTCTTGACCGCCTAATGTTCCAGTGTGCCAAGTATTGAAGGAAAGAACCAAGTCGGCGAGAGAAAGGAGCAGTTGGCGGATCGCCGAGTGGTTCGCGATGCGGTGTTAGATCGCCCAAAGTTACAGAACTCGAGGATGATGAAGGCCAAGGAAGAAAGGCTATGGAATTACCAAAGGACGGATCGCCGAGCCCAACTTACTTCACCGAGTGACTCTTCGCAGCACATTTTTGGCAACTATAAATACATTTTTAAAGATCAATTCTAGTATCATTGAATCATTTTTCATTTTGAATAGTATCTGTGTTCATATTTGGAGAGTTTTCCTTAGCTTTTGAAGAATTGAAGTTTTTCACTTTTGAGAAATTGAAAGTGGGTCTTTGAGATTCTTCAATTTGGACCTATGTAAAGATGAAATAAATCTTACCCAGTTGATGAAAACTCAATTTGGTAACGATTTTTTTTTATCTTTTTATGATGTCTAGCTGAAACCCCAATTCTTGGGGTGTGATTATGTGATTATGGGCTGATTTAGTTTATGGGTATTGCTAATAGTTAGTTTAAATGTTGTTTAGAAGTGATTTCAATCATTAATTGTGGTTTAATTTAAGAATTGTAGTTGCAAATACAGTTCTACCTTTGTGTTTTGGCTTGCTCGAGAGAGAGGTTTTAAAACTAAGATTATTGATTGATGGTCTGTGGGTATTGGGTTGTCATGAGTTCAGCTCGAGAGAGTGAATCCTAAACCCTTTTCCACACATTCAGCTTGAGAAAGTGAATGGACTAAAGCGTAGGCTGTTCTTATTTTGCATGCTTGTTGATGTTCGAGAGAAATCAACTTGATTTGGGGTAAATTGTTAGAGAGAAAGTTTACCTCCTCTATAGTCTAGCTTATTCACTAATTTACAACTATTTCCTAACAGTTGCAATTATCCATTTGTCTATAATAGCCTATAATCGAATCACATCCCAAGAACCCGTCTCATTATTGTTATTTTTGTGTTGTTTGCTACTGCTGTAGTTGATAATTAAAATCAAAACCCCCTTTATTTGACATTCATATCACCCCCTGATTTGAATTATGTTTTTATTCGATAATGTCTATTCATATGAATGATTAGATCATGTTCACACTTTACCATTAAATCTTAAACACGTACCGCTCCCTATGGAATTCGACCCCAACTCACTTAGTTGGGTTATATACTGATTAACGATCGTTGATGCATAGAATTGGATGAAGTGTCTTTGAAACATTATTAATCAATATGGTGCCGCTGCCGGGGAGTGATGTTGGTTAAGATTCTTTGGTTAAGTTGAATTTTGTTCTTTTTAGTCATAGTTGAATATACTTATTTTTAGTTTTGGTTTGTGTGTTGCTGTTTTGAACAGAGGAAATGAGTGTGAACGGAAGCAATGATAGCCAAGTTGGCCACCAAGATGACATCGGCAACCTCAACGATGTCAATGAGTCGATGCTAATAGCCCTTATCTAATGGGTGGAATTGGTGCCATTCGCTTGCCTCTGGCTGAAAGGAACGCTGTGTTCCATATTACAAGTACCATATTGCAACTCTTGCAATTGAAAGGGTTATTTGATGGGTTGACTCATGAGGATCCCCACGAGCATATTAGAAACTTTGTTGATGTTTACGGGCCGTTCTCCTTCAAGAACATATCCCAAGAGTCGGTCTGGTTGAGGTTGTTCCTATTTTCTTTAATTAGAGAAGCATGTAAGTGTCTGGATGAATTTCCACGAGACTCAATCACTTTGTGGGAAGAGCTTATCACCGTATTTCAAGTGCAATTTTTCTCTCCTTCGAAGATCTTCGGGGCAGCATCCAAAGCTTCAAGCGTTTGGAGGGTGAGCCAATTCATGAGACTTGGCTACGATTCAAGAAGTTGGTGCTGCAATACCCAACTCATGGTTTGCCCGACAACGTTTTGCTACAGTATTTTTACTGAAGCCTTGATTCTGTGAACAAGGGTGTAGCTGACTAACTTTCTCTGGGAGGTTTGATGCAACAACCTTACATTATAGCAGACCAACTCTTGGATGGTAATGACCATAATCAATCGGGCTTGGTACGCCCACGAAGATTAGGTCTCCCCTCTCACGTTTAAATTGACCAAGGAGCAGCTTGAGAAAGACCAAGAGAGGGACCAGAACATGGCAAAGATTATGACCTAACTTGACATTTTGTCCAAAAATGTCATGGGAGCTGGTGCTAGAAGTGTCAATGCTGTGGGTGTTGAGTGTGTAAACTTCGATGAGGCCAAGTTTGAAGCGTTGTACAATGAAGAGGTGAACTTCCTAGCCAACCAAGGAGGTGGTTATCGTAAAACTACCCCAAGGCAGGGTGGTAACCAAGGTTGGAATAGGGATGAAGGCTGGAAGGATCGTGATAGAGAGTGGAGGGATCGTAACCCCACTTGGAAGGAAAGAGATGGGGAGAAAGATGGGTATGTTCCTCCCCACGAGCGCCAAAAGGCCAAAGATTCTGAGGGTGGCTGGTCTGAGGATATGCTTTCTCATATTCTCAACAAGATTGAGGGGTCCGAAAAAATCTTGAAAGAGATGAAGGAAGATGTGTCGACCCTTAGCCAGATGGTTACCTCTCATTCCATCTCTATCAACCAGTTGGAGATCCAAATGGGTCATATTTTGTCTCATTTAAACCCGAGACAACAAGGGGGGTTGCCTAGTGACACTATGGCCAACCTCAAGAATGAGGTTTGAGCGAGGACTTGCGTCGTTCCACGACGTTAACTAAGGCGCTGCTTGGGAGGCAACCCAAGTTTTTATTGCTTTCTTTTTGCTTTTGAAATAATCATGTGTTGATTTTGCAGGTTAAAGTGTTGAATATGTTTGAAAAGTGCAGATTGGTGAGCAAAGATGTCCAGTCGGTGACTCGCCGAAGAGGTCGGCGAGCCCGTCTTGGACCGCCGTTGGGCTCAAGAAATTCTAAGTTTGGAGTCTATAAAACTCGATGAGCCCTAGAGAAAATCGGCGATCACGACTTTGTCCGCCGTTTGGACCCCACGTTAACTGGAGATCTTATAAAACTCAACGAGGTAAGTGCCCACTCGGTGTGTCGCTGAGTGGGTCGGCAAGCATAACTAATATCGCCGAAAGGGCAACAACTGGACAGTTTTAAAGGACAAAGGTTCAAAAGTTCAAACTCTTTCACATTCCCTCACTTTTTAACTTTCCTAAATCACACCCGCACTATATTTTTCTATATTTTTGCATTGTTACCGCTTGTTAGTCGTTAATTGTGTGCTCGGAGTTGGAATTCTTTGCCGCCTAGCTTTTCAAACTAGTTATTCGGCATTGAAAGTTGGTTTTATGAACCCCGAACTTGTATTTAGCATTTTTTTCACATTTGCAATTATTTTGATCTTAGTGATGTGTGCTGGGCCTCTTTGAATCGTAAATGTGTGCTTGTTTTCCTGTTTTAAATTAGTAATCTTGCCTATATTGCCTAAATGTTGATTTCCCAAATTTCGTGCTTATAAATTGATCTAAGTTGTTGGGTTGTGCTAAAATATTGTTGGGTTTAGTCGGGTGAAGTCTGAGTAACCCACGTTTGTACCAAATGACGTTCTTTGCCCAATGATGGAGCGGTTGACGTCATTCTTAAGGGCTAAAGTCATCAAATGGCCAAATTTTTCCAAACCAGGATAAGTCTGAGTATCCCGGGGGCATGGGTCTTATGGGTATGAGTCTAATTGAGCTAGTGTATGTTTTGATTTTGTTTTCGGGGGTTGCGGGGTTGATTTTTGAAGTCAGGGTAGAAAGTAGGCACGTTAGGCAGTTTGGCGAGCTGGGTTGAGCTTGTTGAACCACTCGGCGGTTCGCCGAATCCCCCTTGATCAACTCTAATTTCATGTTAATATTGAGTTTGGGTTCTGTAACTTTTGGCGAGAAGCCTGAGTTCACCAAGTGCACTCGGCGTCTCACCGAAAGTCTTCTTTGATCGCCCTTTCTGTGCCCTTAACCCTTAAAATACACTGTAACTTTCGGCGGACTTGTCTTTGCTCGCCGAATGCTGTCAGTGATTTGCCGAAAGGCTCCTCCCATCTCTGACATGCCAATTTTTCTTAGAATTTTTGAGCCAATCCTTTCGGCGAGCCCGATCTAGCTCATCAAAGTGATTCGGCGAGTCTGTCTGCAACTATTTTTCTGCATATTTCTTGAACTATTTCTAAATTTCCCCATTGTTTTTGCAGATATGGCTTGACCAAAAGTGGCAGGTAGAGACATGCCGCCCCGCAAGAGGGCTAAGGGAATAAAAATCAATGAGGATGCGGCTGCATCCCGGGCCAAGGCAACCAAACTTCCCACTACAGGTGGGAAGGGAAAAGGGAAAGGCAAGACACCTGCTCCTGCATCACAGAAGGTCAGCTCTGACAGTGACGAAATCTATACCACTCACCTCACCACTTCTGAAAGTGAGGGTGAGCACCAGGACCATCAGGCTTCAACTTCTGAGCCTGAAGATGAGTTATTGTCAGCCTAGAGAGCTGAACTACGTTCCAAGAGGCTGAATGATTCGTCTAGGATCAGGACTCCCCAGACCACTGCTTCTCCTCCTGCTCCAGCATAGGCTATGGTCCTAGCACCACAAGTACAAGGTCCTCCTCATCGGTCTATGAACAGATTGAAGACTGAGGGACTGAGGACCATTATTAAAGAAAAGAGGCTGTCTACTAATTACGTAATTGACAGATACCTAGAGATTATGAGCTACTTGAGGTCTCACAAGTTTCAGCTTTTCACTAAACCCCGTGGCCCTTATGTTCCTAATTGGGTTTGGGAGTTATACACTACCTAT
The DNA here is from genome assembly GCA_035578085.1 of Solanum pinnatisectum. Classification (NCBI taxonomy): domain Eukaryota; kingdom Viridiplantae; phylum Streptophyta; class Magnoliopsida; order Solanales; family Solanaceae; genus Solanum; species Solanum pinnatisectum. Next base: position 24,924,766 of record CM069086.1, on the reverse strand, counting down.
GGAGCTTTAGTGCCACAAGGGAAGAAGCAGGCCGCAAAATTTAAGCTAGTAGACTATGTGGTTGTCAGGGGTAAAAAGGTGAAATGTGATAGTGATGCTATCAATGCAGTCCTAGGGGTTTCAACAAAAATTGAGGATGACTGCCAATACAAGATCAGGACAAAAACATTAGAAAATATGAAGAAATGGTTTGCTCCTTTGATATCTGACGGTACTCCCAAGTGGCTCGAGGTTGGAGCACCCATTAAAAATAAGGACCAAAATATAGCAGCAAGGTTCTGGTTTGGCTTCATCAGCAGTACTATCATGCCATCCTAGAACAAGTTGATTCTCCGACACAGAATAGTAGCCTGTCTTGGTTGCATCATTGCTGGGACAAGGCTGAACTTGGGGATGATCATTACATAGGAGATGGTCATGAGGGCCAAGCAACACCAGACTTCTCTTCCCTTTTCGGTGTTGATCATCAAGCTGTGCAGACAAGCTCAGGTGCCTCGAGATGAGAAGAAGGGTGTGGAAGTGATTCCCACCTCTTCTACCAACATCCGGAGGATTGAGGCGAAATACTTAAAGGATGAGGCCGAGAAGAAAATGGTAGCCCCGGTGGACACATCGTGGGTTATGGATACTGATGCATTACCTACAGAAGCACTTTGCCTACTCCAGTCCCTGGGCCTTCAGGTATATCGAGCACTGCCCCTTCTATGACACCAGTTCCTCTATAGCTCCCTTGACTCCTATGTCTGGTGCCTCTGCTGTTGCTGCTTCCCGACCTTCACTCAGTCAGGCTTCATTACTACGGATGGGGCAGCTAGCCCATTCTGCTGATAGACGCGCCTCCAGACTTGAGGCCACCATTCTAGGCATGATCGAGAGAGCCCTTGCTAATGCTGTGACACCTTTTAGTTCTACTATTGATGCCCTTGCGGTAAGGATAGTGGTGTGCGAGTGTGGCCAAGGGGTCACTGAGGAGGTGACAACTCTAAATGCCGATATTGCTAAGCTGAGAAGAGATGTGGACCAGCTGAAGTCCACTGACATGTCGATGATTTTCGGGACTGTGGAGATCCCCGATATGCCAGCTGATATAAATGTGCCTTTGGCTACCATTGGAGATGAGATTCGAGTTGAGAAGGTAGATGCTACCGAGTTTGAGGCTAAGACCGATGAGGAGTAGCTGGGTGTTGATGAGGATGCTTCTTATGAGGGCCTTACAGAGATTGAGGAGGCGATGATAGATTCAGCCGTACAGATTTCTTTGGCAGATACCACCATGGCCGGATCTATTGTTATTGATACCCCGGGCACGGATGCCCAAGATCAGAGTGTTGCACCGGGCACTGATGCCCCGACAGATGGAGCGACTACGTAGACAGGGCTTTCTTTACCTCCCTCTCTGTCAATTTTATTGAAGTTTTAGTATTTTATTGCATTTGAGGAAAAATTGCTTTTTGTTTATGGTGGGGTGAGGTATTTCCATACCTAGCTCTTATGATTATTACTTTTGTCTATATATTGGGTTTTGTGCTATAAATTGTGTTTTGGCACTATTTTGTGGATGTTTGAACTTGTGGCTCCTTGTTTTAATTGCAAATGATTTTTGGACCCTTCTGAAAATTTTTTGCCACCTCTTGATTGTGTTTGAATGTGGCTGTTCTTATGCAACTATGAGTAGCGGTCATGATCAATACCGATGACTTGAATAGTGCTCTCAATTTAAAAAAAATGAATGTGCGGCTATGATAAGGCCAAATGAAGTTGCATATATAATATGTGAACTTTTTGCATCTCATTTTGGCTAGCCAATTACTAAATTGAGTCTCTTGTGATGAACATTGCACACTAGCAAAGTGTGGAGTCTTGTTTGATATTGGTGCCAATGCCTTGTGTGATGAGCTTATAGTGAACCGTGTGTGATGACTCTTAGAATTTGCCCCGTTGGTCCGGTTGACTAAGTGATGCAAACTCTTGAAATGATCTTAGGCAACAATTTTAAAGAGTGAAACAATTTGACATTCTACCTCTTTTGTGGCCAACCTTGTGAGTGTGTGAACTTTGCTTGAACACCTTTTGAGCCTTACCCTTTTTCTTGGAAGAAACTTGATGCAATTATGACCTTTCTTTATCCATTCAACCATAATCCCCATGAATTGTGGTTTGTTTGAATTGCCAACTTAGGCTAAAAGCCTAAGTTGGGGGTATGGTGAAAAGATAAGGTAAATCAAGAAGTGCAATGAAGACCCCCTTGACTCTTGGTATTGAGAACAATGGAACCCCTCCATACAAAAAAAAAAAAGAGAAAAAGAGAAAAAGAAAAGAAGAACGAAAAAGAAAAAGACTGAAAAAGTTGTGAAAATGCAAAAGAAATGGGGTGTCCGGTATTCCATGAGAAGTAAGTAATGGGGTGGATTTTGAGCATGAATGAAAATGATGAAGAAAAGGAAAGAAAGTGTTTTTCATACCAAATTTCATGAGGATAGTAGCCACTGAGCCATTGAGTATACAATTGATCCTTTCATAAGTAAGTTGAGTCTATTTGTGTGCATTCATGATTGCATCTTGTGTAGCACTTTTGAGACATCCTTTTTGAACTACTAAATTTGAGTTTTACTTGAGGATAAACAAAATTTTAAGTTGGGGGTATTGATGAGTCCGAGATTTGGACTTATTTAGGGCATTATTTATAATGATTTAGTGTCCTCAAATGCTTATTTTGTGCCAATAACTGATGTAAAACCCTTGATTTCTAGGTATTGGATTGAGGAACAAAGCAAGGACACTAATTTGCAAAAAGGAACAAAGTGAGCTAAAAAGAATGAAGAAAAGTAAGCCTGGTGATCGCCAAGTCTACGCCGAGTGACTCTTTGCAACACATTTTTGGCGATTATAAATACATTTTAAATATCAATTCTAGTATCATTGAATCATTTTTCATTTTGAATAGTATCTGTGTTCATATTTGGAGAGTTTTCCTTAGCTTTTGAAGAATTAAAGCTTTTCACTTTTGAGAAATTGAAAGTGGGTCTTTGAGATTCTTCAATTTGGACCTTGGTAAAGACTAAATCAATCTTACCCAGTTGATGGAAACTCAATTTGGTAACAATTTTTTATCTTTTTCTGATGTCTAGCTAAAACCCCAATTCTTGGGGTGTGATTATATGATTATTGGCTGATTTAGTTTATGGGTATTGCTAATTTTTAGTTTAAATGTTGTTTAGAAGTGATTTCAATCAATAATTGTGGTTTAATTTAAGAATTGTAGTTGCAAATACAATTCTACCTTTGTGTTTTTGGCTCGAGTCGTGGGAAGGCTCGTGGAAGCTAGGTAGAGTCATCATGACTTAGGGGGTGGGACCACAGAGGTCACCATGGGCCGTGGTCCCAAAGACAGGCCATGGAGAGGTCTGTCACCCAGAACTAGTAGACCCCAACCCTAAGTGGAGAACTACGGTGTTCTTCACGGTCCGTGTTCCTCCACACGGTTCGTGAAGTGGGCCGTAGAGGGGCCTCCCAGATCCAGTAGACATTGGGCAGCAAACCACGACCCACTTGATGGACCATGGTCCCTTTTACGGTCCGTTAGTGGCGCCATGTCTGCCCCGTCAGATGTTAAGTTAGGGTCATTTTGGTCTATTCCCATATGCGTTGGGCAATTAAACTACACGCTTAACCCCTAAACTACACCGTTTTACTCAATTTAAGCCTAATAACCTAGCCAGAACATAACCAAAATCATTATTCACCAAAATTCATCGAAATTAGAGCCAAAAAGTAGAGGAAAGTTGACCAGTCCTCTCAAGAACATACAACTTATTTTCTTGAGTTCCAGCCCCAAAATTGAAGGATTTCTTTGTAGATTTTGTCACGAGGTATGTGGGATTTCACTAGTCGATTCCTTTCATCCACTAGTTCTCTAGAATTCAGTGAGATTCTTGATTATCTATATCTTGTTTATACCTAGGATTTTTAAAACCATAGAAATTGTTCTGATTTAGCTGTTATAGTATTCCAAATCAAACTATCATGTTTTCGTGGAATCGTTGCTTAGTCTTTTGCATGAAACTCAGAACCCTTGTTGTGTAGATTCTCCTAGTTCATGAATTACACTTGCTAGGTCAGTTAAACAGATAAACATGCTCCAGTTTTTGAGTTTTACATTGTTAGTTCTCAAATGTTATATTCTTAGATTTGCATGTCAGAACCTTGAGCTATCTAACATTTCAGTTATGATGTGTCTTAGATATTTCCAATTGGGAGATGGCTTAGAACCAAGTTGGACTAGGGTTCAGCGTACCCTCATAGTCCCAAAACTACCTTATAGATTTATCCCCTCTGTGGGCATCATATTTAGTGATCATGACATTCATGCCTCTATACCCCTAACAAGAAATATTGGGTCCTCTTGATGAGGCGTATACATCAGACTCCACGTTTGTCTTACATAATTTTATGTTGGTTAATAATAGCTTCCACAATCAGAATCTAGTGCATTTGACTAGGTTTTCAATTTATACTTCAGTATTCAGTCTCAGAATGTCAGGTTCATGATTAGTACTTGGTCATTGCATTTAGCTCAGTTTACAGTTATATTTCAGTATCTATGTTTCTGTTCATATTATATCATTGCTTAGTTATGCTTTGCTCAACTTATATGTTTGTTCAGCTATTATCTATATCTTGCATGCTTAGTATATTTCATGTACTGATGCATACTCTGCGCTACATCCTTTCATGATGTAGGTTAGGAACTTAGCATCCAGATCATGCATAGATCGGTTCCCAACCCGTATTGAGCAGCTTCAGTGGTGAGTCCTTATACTTTGAGGACAACAACCATGTTTTTCACATCCAGTCTTTCATTTCAGTTTTTAGTTTTGCTAGAGTTAGTTGGGGGGATGTCCCAGCAACTCTAGTCAGTAGAGGCATTTTCAGACATAGTATTAGATTCAACTTTAGATTTTGAGTGATTGTTCAGTATCGCTAAACTCATAGTACATTATATATATTGATGTGTCCATGATTTGGACTCTTTTAGGGCATTATATTAATGGATCTAGTGTCCTCAAATGCATATTTTGTCTTAATAACTGATGTAAATCCTTGAATTTCAACTATTTGAACTTAGAGACAAAGCATGGACACTATGGAGCAAAAAGGAATAAGGTAATTGACAGAACGAAGAAAAAAAGGCCTGAGGATCGGCTAAACCATTGGGTGAGTCACTGAATAGCCTTGGTCTCGCCCAATGTTCCAGTGTGCCAAGTCTTGAAGGACAAAAATCAAATAAGCGATCGAAAGGAGCAGTCATCGAGTCGTCGAACGGTTCCGCAAACTAGTGCCGTATCGCCCAAAGTTACAAAACTTGAAATTGCTGAAGGACAATGTAGAAAGGTGATGAACCAGACCAAAGGGCGGATTGCCTAGTGGATCGGCGATCTAGACTAACTGCTTCGAGTGATCCATCGCAACACATTTTTTGACAACTATAAATACCTGTTTGAATTTTTAGTTTAGAAGGAAGTTTTACATTTTAGAAACCAGTTTTTTAGAATTACTCAGTTTTATAACTTAGTTTTTGGAGACATTTCCTTAGCTTTGAAGAGTTGAAGATTCTTCATCCTTGACGTGTGTAAAGACAATATTTATTGTACCCATTTGATGGAAACACTTTTTAGTATCGATTTCTATCTCTTTACTATGTCTAGCTAAAACCCCAATTCTTGGGGTGTGATTTTGTGAATATAGGTTGAATTTACTGCTGGGTATTGCTAATTGATTTTTTATTCGCTGTTTAGAGGTGATTTCGTTCAGTAGCTGTGTTTGAATTAAATGGAGTTGTAGTTGCAAATACAATTTTATCTTCGTGTTTTTGACTTGCTCGAGAGAGAAGTTTTAAAACCAAAACTACTGAATCGATAGTCCATGGTTATTGGGTTGTCGTGGGTTCAGCTCGAGAGAGTGAATCGTAAACCCTCTCACACACATTCAGCTCGAGAGAGTGAATGGACTAAGGCGAAGGCTGTGCTTCATTGCCGCTTATCGGTGTTCAAGAGAAACTGATTTGATTCGGGGTAAATTGTTCGAGAGAAAATTTACCGCCACTAAAGTCTAGCCTAGTTACCAATTTGCAGCTAGTTACTATCAATAACATTTACCCGATTGTGTATTTTAGCCCATATTCCTATCATATCCCAAGAATCTTGTCTCCAGATTTGCATTTTCATTTTAGTTGTCAATTTAGTTGATGATTGCTTATAAAACCCCCTTTGATAGTTGACACTTGTGTCACCCTTTAATATATCATATATTTCTTCATAAATGTCTATAACTATGATTACAAACCTCTCACTTGGGACTCGACCCTAACTCACTAGTTGGGTTATATTACTATTGAATGACCATGGACACTTAGTATTGGATGAAGCGCCCGGATACATCAAGTCATATATTCAGATCAGTTTTGGGTATTCCCCACTTTCAGTCATCTACTGTTTTAGCTTTTGCATAGTATATGTTTATCCAGTTGTTCTTAGTATGCTTATGATATGCCAGCTTTTGGGTTAACTTGGGGTTATTCGTGATCCTAAGTCCCGTGTTACGTCAAACGGGTAACCGCGGGGTGTGACAAACTTGGTATCAGACTATTAGGCTCAAGAGTCATAGGATGTCTGAAAGCCGCACTAAGTAGAGTCTCTTTCATGGGTGTGAAGTGCACCACATCTAATGAGAGGGAGGCTACAAAGTGTTTTAGGAAAAACTTCACTCTTTTGCTACTCTTATCGTGCAAGAGGTATGAACCAATTTCTACACTCTAATCTATCATTATGCATTTCAGATCATTCCTCCTCGTAGAGCTTACGCAAGGAGTGCTAATGCCCGCAACGCTAATGCAGTTTCTCCAGACCCTGACCATGAGGTGACAAACGCGAAATTTCATAATGCGATCCAACTTTTGGCTTAGACTGTAGCCAACCAGAATAATCAGTAGGTCCTAGTACCTACTCACACCAACAGTGGATCAATGGTAGTTAGGGTTTGAATTTTGTTCGAATGAATCCGCTTGAGTTTCTAGGGCCGCAAATTGGTGAGGATCCACATAACTTGATTGATGAGGTTAAGAAAATCTTTGGAGTGATTCAAGTGACTAGTAATGATAGGGTGGAGCTGGCATCCTTCAAGCTTAAGGATGTGGCACACATTTGGTTCACTCAGTGGAAAGAAAACATGGGTGTGGATGCAGCTCCTATGACTTGGGAATATTTTACCGAAACTTTTCTGGATAGGTTCTTCCCAAAGGAGTTGAGAGAATCTAAGGCACAAGAGTTTAAGAATTTAAAGCAGGGTATAATGTCTGTCCAAGAGTATGGGCTGAAGTTCACTCAACTCTCTAGGTATGCTCTAAACATGGTTGCCGATTCAAGGGCACAAATGATTAAGTTCCTATTTGGGGTATCCAATTTGGTGAAGACAGAGTGCAGGAATGTTATGCTGTTAGAGGATATAAATATCTCTAGGCTTATGACTCAGGCTCAGCAGGTTGAGGGAGATAAGCTCAGGGAAATGGCCAAGGACAACAAGAAGGCTAGAACAGGCAACTATGAGTACTTTCAGCATAAGTCGGGCGGTGTAAGTCCCTCAGTTTTATTAGAAATCTTCAGCCCTAACACCTTCATCAGCTAGTGCTCCATCTCCCAGGTTGTGACAAGATTAGAAAGGTAGGGAATCAGGCTCTAAATCTCAAGGGAGTACTTCAGGTAACAAGACTTACCCAACTTGTCCAAAGTGTGGTAAGAATCATCCGGGCGAGTGTCTTGCATGCAAAGAAAGATGCTTTGGTATGGTCAGTCCGTCTATAGGTTGAAGGATTACCCTTCTACCAGGCAGGGGCAAGGATGTAACAATAATTGGGCTAAGTCTACAGTTCCAGCAGCACTATTAGGTTGCCCAACTTAGCAGGGTGCTTCATCTGGTACAGACACTGATCAGCGCCAGAATAGGTTCTGTGCTCTCCAAGCTCGCCAGGACCATGAAGATTCTCCTGATGTGGTCACTGGTATGTTACGAGTCTTTCATTTAGATGTTTATGCATTGTTAGATCCAAGGGCTACTCTTTCCTTTGTAAATCCCTATATAGCAGTAAACTTCGGTGTTAATCCAGAAAATCTTTCAAAACCCTTTTCAGTCTCTACTCCAGTTGGTGACCAAGTTATAGCTCGACGGGTATACAGAAATTTCCTGTCAAAGTCTCTCAGAAAGTCACCTCAACAGATCTTGTAGAGTTAGAAATGGTAGATTTCGATAACATTCTAGGCATGGATTGGCTACACTCTTGTTATGCCTCAGTCGATTCACTCGATTGTAGAGTTATGATCGTTTGGTTTTAGTTTTCAAACGATCCAGTCTTAGAATGGAAGGGTAGTAGCTTAGTGCCTACGGGTCGATTCATCTCTTATTTTAAGTCCAGAAAGATGATATCTAAAGGGTATATTTATATTCTTGTTCGGGTTAAGGATTCAAGCTCCGAAACCTCAACTCTTAGTCAGTCCCAGTAGTAAATGAATTTCCAGAAGATCTTTTTGGAGTTCCTCCCGAAAGGGAAATCGACTTTAGAATAGATCTCCTTCTGGATACCCAGCCCATTTCAATTCCTACTTACAGAATGGCTCCAGCCGAGCTTAAGGAATTGAAAGAGCAGTTGAAAGACCTTCTAGATAAGAGATTCATCAGACCTCGTATGTCTCCATGGGGTGCTCCTGAGTTGTTCGTGAAAAATAAATATGGTTCTTTCGGAATGTGCATTGACTATCGCTAGTTGAACAAAGTCAAAATCAATAACAAATACCCTATCCCCAAGATTGATGACTTGTTCGACCAACTTGAGGGTGCTAGTTATTTTTTGAAGATAAACCTCAGATTAGACTATCATCAGCTTAGAGTAAGAGAGTGACATTCCGAAGACAGCCTTCAAAACTCGGTAGGTCATTATAAATTTATAGTTATGTCTTTCGGACTAACAAATGCTCCTGTAGCTTTCATGGATTTAATGAACAGGGTGTTCAAACAGTATTTGGACTTGTTCGTCATCATTTTTCTTAATGATATCCTTATTTATTCTCGAAGTAAAGAAGAGCATTCGATTCATCTGAGAGTTGTTCTGCAAACTCTCAAAGATTGCCAGTTATTCGCTAAGTTCAGCAAATGTAAATTTTGGTTACAGTTAGTCGCTTTCCTTGGTCATGTGGTATCTAGCGAAGTAATCCGAGTGGATTCTCAGAAAATAGAGGCAGTGAAGCAATGGCCCAGAGCCACCTCTCCCACATATATCAGAAGTTTCATAGGTTTGGCTGGTTATTACAAGAGATTTTTTGAAGGATTTAGTTGACTCAAAAAAAGGTCAAGTTTCAGTGGTCAGATGAGTGTGAGAAAAGTTTCTTAGAACTGAAGAGTAGTTTGACTACAACTCGTGTATTGACTATACCAGATGGTTCAGATGGGTATGTTATTTATTGTGATGCATCCAAGGTCGGCCTAGGTTGTGTGTTGATGCAGTGAGGTAAGGTCATAGCTTATGTTTCTAGACAACTTAAGGTACATGAGAAGAACTACCCGACTCATGACCTTGAGCTTGCAGCTGTAGTATTTGCCCTAAATGTTGGAGACATTACTTGTATGGAGTTCATGTAAATGTGTTCACAAATCATAAGAGCCTATATTATGTGTTCACCTAGAAAGAGTTGAATCCTTGTCAGAGGAGATGGCTTGAATTCCTCAAGGACTATGACATGAATGTGCTTTACCACTCTGGTAAGGCCAATGTAGTGGCTGATGCTCTCAACAAACTATCTATAGGTAGTGTAGCATATGTTGAGGAAGGAAAGAAGGAATTAACAAAAGATGTTCACTGACTTGCTCGCTTAGGAGTTGGTCTTACGGATATGCCAAATTGTGATGTGATAGTTCAGAATAGATCCAAATCTTCATTGGCAGCGGAGGTTAAGGAAAAATAAGATAGTGATCCTATATTTCTTTGGTTGAAGGGTGCAGTTCATCAGCAGAAAGTTGAGGTTTTCTCCCGGGGGAGATGGTGTGTTTCATTACTAGGGTCGCTTATGTGTTCCTAATATGAATGAGTTGAGGCAACATATCCTTATAGAAGCCCATAACTCCAGGTATTCCATTCATCCATGTGCCACTAAGATGTACCGTGATCTGCGGAAAGTCTTTTGGTGGAACGGCATGAAGAGGGACATAGCAGATTTTGTGGCTAAGTGTCCAAATTGTCAACAGGTTAAGGTAGAACATCAGAAACCAGGAGGTATGATTCAAGGGATTAACATTCCTACATGGAAGTGAGAGGTGATAAACATGAACTTCATTATGGGTTTACCTCGTACTCAAAGACAACATGACTCCATTTGGGTGATCGTAGATAGAGTTACTAAGTCCGCTCACTTCTTGGCTATTAAGACTACAGATTCAGTGGAGGACTATGCTAAACTCTACATTAATGAGATAGTCAAATTTCATGAGGTTCCCTTATCTGTCATCTCAGATAGAGGTCCTTAGTTTACCTCTTATTTCTGGAGATCATTTCAGAAAAGTCTTGGTTCTCAGGTAAGTCTCAGTACATCATTTCATCCACAAATGGATGGTCAGTAGAATGTATTATTCAGACCTTAGAGGACATGTTGAGAGCTTGTGTGATCAATTTCAAGGGGAGTTGGGATTATCACCTACCTCTCATACAGTTTGCCTATAATAATAGCTTATATTCCACTATTTAGATGGCCCCGTATGAGGCACTATATGGGCGTAAATGCAGATCTCTAATTGGTTTGTTTGAAGTAGGTGAAGCAGCATTGATTGGGCCAGATTCGGTTCATGAAGATATGAAAAAAGTTTATCTCATTAGAGATAGACTTACGACAACTCAAAGTCATTAGAAGTCCTATGCAGATGTGTGGAGAACGGACTTAGAGTTTGGGATCAATGATTGGGTTTTCCTGAAGGTATCACCTATGAAGGGGGTGATGAGATTTGGTAAGAAAGGGAAGATCAGTACCAGATATGTAGGTCCTTATAGAATCCTGAAAAGGGTTGGTAAATTGTCTTATGAGTTAGAATTGCCAGCAGAACTAGCTCCGGTTCATCCAGTCTTTCACATTTCCTTGTTGAAGAAGTGTGTGGTTGATCTGGCATCCTAGTACCATTAGAGAGTGTGGTTATAAAGTATAGTCTCTCTTATAAAGATGTGCCAGTTGAGATTCTTGACTGTCAGGTTCGTAGGTTGAGAAATCAAGAAGTCACTTCAGTGAAGGTTTTGTGGAGGAGTCGGTCTGTATAGGGAGCTACTTGGGAAGCAGAAGCAGCCATGAAGGCCAAGTATCCTCATCTCTTTCCTTCTGATCAGCTTCAGGTAATAGTTCCTCTTCATTCTTTCAGTTTACTCTTGCGTAAATTCAACCTTAGTATCTTGTTCCTTCAGTTGTTCTTGCATTTTCAGCATATTTGCATGCTCTTAGAACTCAGTTTAGTTAGATATCAATTACTAGTACTTAGTAGTAGGGATTAAAGCTCCTTCCTTCCATACTCAGATAGTTTAGACTTCATTCGAGGACGAATGATCCCAATGGGGAGATATTGTAACACCTCAGAATTCAGACTTGGATTTTTTTGCAGAAAAAGGTGAACCATAGAGGGGTTCATGGGCCGTAATCAGGACCATGGTCTGTCACCTTCATTGTGGTTCACACCCACCCATAAGTGGTGGACCACGGAGCCTTTCATGGGCCATGAACCACCACACGAGCCATGGGAAGGCTCTTGGAAGCCAGGCAGAGTCACCAGGACTCAGGGGGTGGGACCACAGAGGCCACCTTAGGCCATGGTCCCAATTACGGGCTATGGAGGGGTCCGTCACCTAGAACCAGTAGACCCCAGCCCCAAGTGGAGAACCACGGTGGCCTTCATGGTCCATGGTCCTCTACACGGTCTGTGAAGTGGACCATAGAGGGGCTTCCTAGAACCATTAGACACTGACCAGCAAACCATGACCCACTTGACGGGCTGTGGTCCCTTTGACGGTCCATCAGTGGCACCGTGGTCGGCCCCTTCAGATTTTAAGTTGGGGTCATTTTGGTCTTTTCCCCTATGCGTTGGGAAATTTAACTATGTCACTTAACCCCTAAATTACGTCGTTTTACTCACTTTAAGCCTAATAACCTAGCCAGAACATAACCAAAATCATTATTCACCAAACTTCATCGAAATTAAAGCCAAAAACAGAGGAAAGTCGACCAGTCCTCTCAAGAATACACAACATGTTTTCTTAAGTTCCAGCGCCAAAATCGAAGGATTTCTCTGTAGATTTCATCACCAGGTATGTGGGATTTCACTAGTGGGTTCCTTTCATCCACTAGGTCCCTAGAATTCAGTTAGATTCTTGATTTTCTATATCTTGTTTGGACCTAGGGTTTCTAAAACCTTAGAAATTATTGTGATTTAGGTGTTATTATATTCCTAATCAAATTATCGTGTTTTCGTGAAATAATTTCTTAGTCCTTTGCATGAAACTCAGAACCCTAGTTGTGTAGATTCTCCTAATTCATGAATTACACATGCTAGGTCAGTTAAACAGATAAACATGCTCTAGTTTTCAAATGTTACATTGTGAGTTCTTTAATGTTGCATTCTGAGCTTTGCATGTCAGAACCTTGAGCTATACAGTATTTTAGTTATGTTGTGTCTTACATATTTCCAATTGGGAGTAGGATTAGCACCAAGTTAGACTAGGTTTCAGTGTACCCTCATATTCCCAGAACTACGTGCCCCCATAGGTTTATAAGTCCCCTCTATGGGCATCAAATTTAGTGATCACGCTAGTCATGCCTTTATACCATGGCAAGGTATATTGGGTCCTCTAGATGGGGGGTATACATCAGATTCTGCGTTTGGCTTACGTGGTTTTATGTAGTTAATAGTAGCTCCACAATCAGACTCTAGTGCATTTGAGCAGATTTTCAGTTTATACTTCAATATTCAGTCTCAACATGTCAGGTTCATGATTAGTACTTGATCATTGCATTTAGCTCAGTTTACAATTACATTTCAGTATCTATGTTTCTATTCAGATTATATTATTGCTTAGTTACACTTTGTTAGCTTATATGTTTGTTCATCTATTATCTATATCCTGCATGCTCAGTACATTCCAAGTACTGACGCATACTCTGTGTTACATCCTTTCATGATGTAGGTTCATGTACTCAACATCCAATCACACATAAATCGGTTCTTGATCCGTATTGAGCAGCTTCAGTGGTGAGTCCTCATACTTCGAGGACAACATACATGCTTTTCATATCTAGTCTTTCATTTCAGTTTTCAGTTTTGCTAGAGTTAGCTGGGGGATAGTTTCAGCAACTCTAGTCAGTAGAGGCTTTTTCAGACATAATATTAGATCCAACTTTAGCTTTTGAGTGATTGTTCCGTATCACTAAACTCGTAGTACATTATATATATTTAGATTAGTTTTGAGTATTCCCCATTTTCTGTCATCTACTGTTTTAGCTTGTGAATAATATATGTTTTATTCAGTTTTTCTTAGTATGCTTATGATATGCGAGCTTCATGGTTAGCTTGGGGTTACTCGTGATCCTAGGTCCCGTGTTACGTCAAGGGGATAGCCTCAGGGCGTGATAGGCTTGTAGAACTTTATACAGTCTGTCCTAGGTCCTAGTAAAGCTGAGACCTAATTTTCACTTCTCTGAACTATGATTTAGACCACGACTCTTAGAATAGCTCGTAGAATGACCAATACTTTACTACACTTCTAAATTCTATCCTCAGCTGCCAAAAACCTGTTTTCCTACAAAACCAAGACAAAACACATCACATCTACTAAAACACACCAAAATATAAATGCATGTCCATCGATATTGTAACATCCCGCCTTAGAAAGAGCTAAATTTAGAAAGAACCAATTTGGAAAGAACCAATTTGAGTTTTGTTCAAGTTAACTTTAAGTTGTGATTTTTGGATCAACTTATAACGACCATAACTTTCAGTTAAGGATGAGTTAGCTGTCCCATAAGATATCAAATGAAAGGTCTTGGAATCCTCTTTCCAACACCACTAAGTTTGCTTAATTTCGAGCTCGTATGAGGGAGATATGCCAATTTGAAGTTAGTCTATCCAGAGGAAAGTTACCAGAATAGTGAGGGGTATTTTGTTTTTCCTTACCCCATCAAATTAAAACATTTTTCGTAATACTTTTGAGGTCAAATCTGATTTGGATCAGTTTTACAATCCTAAACTACACTTAGGGTTTTGAGAGGAGTTCAACAATAGGAAAAAGAGGAGAAAAGAAAGAACGAACAATATCTCGTGCGAATTGGGATTTTGTTTCGCCAAGTCGAGATATATAAGCTCTCATAGTGTTGGGTTTGTTTACCCACACGCCAATCATGATTTAAAAATTCAAATTCATCCATGAAGATAGATTATATTTGAGTTCTTGATGAATTCTTGATGAGTTTCTTGAAGTTTGTGATCTATTCTTTAAGTATGAGGTTTCGTTGAGTTCTTGTGATGAGGATCTTATGTTTGAGTATTGTTCTTGTGTAATTTAGAGTGAATTTTATTGTAATTATGTTGGGTCTAAGAATCTAGAAGATTTTTGTTGGAAATCATTCGATTCTAGAGGAGTTAGACACGAAATTAAAGCAAGAAAATTAATCAAAATTCTGGAAAGGGGATGGGGCTTCGCACCACTCAGTGCGCCCAAATAACTTTCTGTAGGTTGGGGTCTGTCACACCACCACTCAGTGCGCCCCAACCCAGAGTCAGTAGTTCAGGAGGTGGTGTCCCACACCACTCAATGGACCAGGGTCGCCAGGTCCCCTACCTTTCCGACCTTCTTTCCCTGTGAGTTCCCTTAAATCGTACCTATGTTTTCTACTTGATATCCACATTCAAAAATACATTTAAAGAGTAAGAGATCATTCATAACATGAATCATAACCCTTGAATTCATAATTCAAATTCAAGGTAGAGTTAACAGTATAGTCTTGAGAGTTCTTTCCAGTCATTTTGAGAAGTCTTTTACAATCTTTTAAAACTTCTTTTAAGACTTGAGTACTTGAGTTTGAGGAAGAGTATATTTGAGTTTCATTTTTCAAAATGAATATATAGGAACTAATTATTCCCAAGAGTAAATATTTTACCTTCAAAATAAGGGGAAACACCGATTTCCAAAGGAGTTCATGAGAAGTTTTGAGTACTATCTCTTTTAATAGAAAATATTTTGAGTAATAATCTCAAAGTTGAGGATGAGGAAATGTTTTTAAACATATGAGCTAAGTTATATTTTGGGAGTAGTATTGAGCACCGATCTAGGGACAAATTCAGATAACTCCAAGTCCTCACTAATCATGTAGATAACATGGGTAGAAAGGATCATACTTTTTAGATGACTCCTTATTGATTTTTAAGCATAGATTAGTGGATCCACTTAGTTGAGGAGTTGTATACCCTAGCAAGGTATATGACAGTTCTGGCAGCATAGGCGAGACGTTGTATTATCACATAGCTCATAGTGATGGTTGTCGGTTAGAGAATCTCCCAAATAGAGTTATTTTGTATCTTTACATACAAATTGAGTTATTATTGTATTTTTAAATACATTGAGTTGTTATGTACTATTTTAAATATTGCATATAAACTGCACTTTTATCGTCATTTTATATTGCATTGAGTTGAGTATCTACGAGTTGAGGTTGAGTTAAGTAGAGTCGACGTGAGTATGTTTCCTTTTTATAAGTTCAAGCTTGCAGATTATGTTCAGTATTCCCTTTACATGCTCGTACATTTAATGTACTGATGCCATTTGGCCTACATCATTTCATGATGTAGATATAAGAGATCAGGGTTTTCAACATATGATTCATTGATACCAATAGTAGTTCCAGAGTTGTTTGGTGAGCCTCCTTGCTTTCGGAGGATCCCTTATTTTTTTTATCTATTTCAGTTTTGTTAGGATGATCAGGGGTCTTGTCTTGACATCCCTCATAGTAGTAGAGGCTTCATAGATAAATTGACAGTAGTAGCTCATGAGTCTTGTTCATTTCAATTGTTATGTTCTAGACTTGAGTGCCTTTTTTGGCCAGTGAATGTTTTATTTCTAAAATATTCTGAGTTTATCTTTTGAGATAGTTGAGTAAAGTTTACTTTTGAGTTCATGTGTTGTTGAGTAAGTCTTTCGCTGAGAGTTGAGCTAGGCCAGGGGTTCGCTTGGGGTGAAAAATGGTTCTTGAGTGCCGACCATGTCCTAGATATAGGCTCATGGCGTGACAAACTTGCTATTAGAGCACAGAGGTCAGGAGTCCTAGGGTGTCTATGAAGTTGTGTCTGTAGACTCCTAGTTATCGGTGTGAAGCACACTACATCTATAATTAGGAGGCTGCAATATTTAGGAACTATCTCACTTCTTTCATACTCTTTTCGTGCGATAAAGTTTAACTCTATAAAGTTTCTTTCTAATTTGTGATTGTGCGTATCTTTCAGATCATGCCTCTACGAAGAATAGTCTGAGGCCGTCCTGCTAGGAGGAATGTTGATCCTTAGGATCAAGGGGTCCCCATTGCAACAGAAGTGTAACCCCAATGAAAGGTCACTAATGTTGAGTTTTGGGATGCTATCCAGATGTTAAGCCAAGTGGTGACCAACAAAGCTGGGAAACAGAGAGAGAATCGATAGGATGTCGCTGATACATCCAGAATCTATGAGTTCTGAAGGATGAATCCTCTAGATTTCACCAGTTTAAGTGTCACTGAGGATCCAAAAAACTTTACGGAGGAATTGCAGAAAGTGTTTGAGGTGATGCATGTTGCTGATGCTGAATGAGTGGAACTAGTTGCATACCAATTGAAGGGTGTTGCTAGAATCTGGTTTGACCATTGGAAGAAGATTAGAGCTGAAGGAGAACCGATTGTGAGCTGGGGTATGTTCGAAGGTGCCTTCATGGGGCGTTTCTTTCCCCATGAGCTAAGAGAGGCAAAGGTAAGAAAATTTCTTACTCTTAAGCAGGAATCCATGAGTGTGCATGAGTACAACCTCAAGTTCACCCAAATTTCCTGTTATGCTTCGTAAATGGTTGCTGATATGAAGAGCAAGATGAACTTATTTGTGTCTGGGTTGTCTCGTCTGTCAAGCAAAGAGGGTAAGGCTGCAATGTTCATATGGGACACAGACATAGCAAGGCTGATGATTCATGTGCATCAAGTTGAGGAAGATAAACTGAGGGATAGAGAAGAGTTCCGAAACAAGAAGGCCAAGACAACATGAAATGAGTCCAGGCAGCATAAAAGCAATGCGACCGATCATCTTTTCAGCAAAATCCAAATAGACATGCTCCATCATCTACTAATGCACATGCACCAAGGAACAACAGTGAGTTTAAGAATCAGAATTCTCAAAACTTCAGAGCTAGACCTGCATAGTCTCAAGGTAGTATCGTACAAGGAGGTAATGGGACTGTGCATGTGCTAAGTGTAGTAAAAATAACCTAAGAGCATGTCTTGATGGATCCACTGGTTGATTCAAGTGTGGTCAAAATGGTCACTTGATGACAGAGTGACCAATGAACAGGCAGGGATGTGGTGATGGGTCAAATAGAGCTCAATCATCTTCAGCAGCTCTGCGAGACAGAGCTGCACCTAGAGGAGCTGCTTCAGGAACATGCGGAGGAGCAAACCATCTATATGCTATCACTAGTCGCTAAGAGAAAGAGAATTTGCCAGATGTTGTCATTGGTATGATCAAAGTCTTCACTTTTGATGTTTACGCATTGCTAGATCCAGGTGAGAGTATCATTTGTGACTCCTTATGTTGCTATGAATTTTGATATCGGAGAAACTTCTTGAACCCTTCAGTGTTTCTACACCTATTGATGAGTCTATTCTAGCTGAGAGAGTTTATCGTGGTTGTATAATTTATGTCAATCACAAGGACACGATGGCTGACTTAGTCGAGTTAGACATGGTAGATTTTGATGTTATTAAAGGTATGGACTGGCTTCATGCCTGTTATGCCTCAGTTGATTGTAGAACTCGAGTAGTTAAGTTCAAATTTCCTAATGAGCAAGTTATAGAGTGGAGGAGTAGTTCAGTAGTGCCTAAGGATCATTTTATTATGTACCTTAAGGCCAGAAAGTTAGTTTCCAAGGGGTGCATCTATCATTTAGTCCGAGTTGCTGAATCTAGTGTTGAGACACCACCTATTCAGTCAGTTGTAGTTGTGAGTGAGTTTCCAGAGGTCTTTCCAGATGATCTTCCCGGAGTCCCTCCTGAGAGAGAAATAAAATTCGGTATAGATATTCTTCTTGATACTCATTATATCTCTATTCCACCATATAGAATGGCTCCAGCTGAGTTAAAAGAGTTAAAAGAGCAGTTGAAAGACATTTTTGATAAATGTTTCATTCGAACAAGTGTCTCACCTTTGGGTGTTTTGGTCTAATTTGTGAGGAAGAAAGATGGTTCTCTTCAGATATGTATTGATTATCGCAAATTGAACAATGTTACTATCAAGAATAAGTATCCCCATCTGAGAATTGATGATCTTTTGATCAATTTCAGGGTGCCACCTATTTTTCTAAGATAGACCTCAAATTCGGATATCATCAGTCAAGAATAATGGAGAGTGATATTCCTAAGACTTTATTCAGGACCCGTTATGGTCATTATAAGTTTCTGGTCATGTCATTTGGTTTGATTAATGCTCCTACAACGTTCATGGACTTTATGAACAGAGTGTTTAAGCCGTATCTTGATATATTTTTTATCGCATTCATCGATGACATTCTGATTTATTCGAGGAATGAGGAGGATCATGTTAGTCATCTCAGAGTTGTTCTTCAAACTCTCAAGGATAGAGAGTTGTATGCATTCTTAGGCCACACTGTTTCTAGTGATGGAATTTGAGTTGACACTTAGAAGATTGAGGCAGTGCAGAACTGTCCTAGATCCATATCTCCAATTGATATTAGGAGTTTCTTGGGATTGGTTGGCTATTATAGGAGGTTTGTCGAGGGGTTTTCATCTATATCAAACCTATTGACAAAGTTGACTCAGAAAATAGTTAATTTTCAATGGTCTGAAGCTTGTGAGAAAAGCTTTGAGGAATTGAAAATGAGGTTGACTACTGCCCCAGTGTTGACCTTACTGGAGGGTACACATGGCTTTGTTGTGTATTGTGATGCATCCAGAGTTGTATTGGGTTGTGCGTTGATGCAGAATGGCAAAGTTATAGCTTATGCCTCCAGACATCTTAAGATTCATGAGAGGAATTACCCAACCCATGATCTAGAGTTGGCTGCTATAGTGTTTGCTTTGAAAATATGGCATCACTATCTTTATGGTGTTCATTTAGATGTGTTTACTGATCACAAGAGTCTTTAGTATGTATTCTGTAAGAAAGAGCTTAATCTCAGACAGAAGAGGTGGTTGGAGTTACTCAAGGATTATGACATGAGCATTCTCTATCACCCAGGTAAGGCTAATGTTGTTGTTGTTGCTTTGGGCAGGTTTTCTATGGGTAATACTTCCCATGTTGAGGAAGATGAAAAAGAGTTAGCTAAAGATGTGCACAGACTTGCACGATTGGGAGTCCGGTTAATGGTTTCTAATGAAGGAGGAGTAGTTGTGATGAATGGGGCTGAATCATGGTTAGTGTCTGAAGTGAAAGAGAAACAAGACCAAGACCCTGTTTTGCTCGAATTGAAGGAAAATGTTCATAAGAAAAAAGTGATGGCTTTTGAACAAGGGGCAGATAGTGTATTAAGGTATTAAGGTAGATTGTGTGTACCAAGGGTGGATAAACTCTAAGAGAGGGTCATGGAGGAAGCTCATAGCTCTATATATTCTATCCATCCTGGTTTCACAAAGATATATCGTGACTTGAGAGAAGTCTATTGGTGGAGTAGTATGAAGAGGAGTATTGCAAAGTTTGTTGCTAAGTGCCTTAACTGCCAACAAGTCAAGGTAGAGCACCAGAGGCCCGGTGGTATGGCCCAGAATAAAGATCTTCTGGAATGGAAGTGGGAGATGATCAATATGGATTTTATTACTGGTTTACAATGGTCTCGCAGGTAGCATGATTCGATTTGGGTAATTGTAGATCGGATGACTAAATCATCCCATTTCATACCGGTAAAGACTACCTTTTCAGTAGAGGACTATGCTAAGTTATATATTCAAGAGGTAGTCAGACTTCATGGAGTTTTGGTGCCCATCATTTCAGATAGAGGTGCTCAATTCACCGCACAATTTTGGAAGTCTTTACAGAAGGGTTTGGGTTCAAAGGTGAACCATAGTACAACTTGTCATCCTTATACCGATGGTCAAGCAGAGCGTACAATTCAAACTTTAGAGGATATATTGAGGATGTGCGTGATCAATTTTACGGGTAATTGGGATGATCACTTAGCTCTCGTTGAGTTTGGTTACAACAACAACTATCACTCTAGCATCTAGATGACTCCTTATAAGGCTCTTTATGGGAGGAGATTCAATTCTCATGTTGGATGCTTTGAGGTTGGTGAAGCTGGGTTGATAGGACCAGACTTGGTTTATCAAACTATGGAAAAAGTGAAGGTCATTCAAGAAAGGTTGAAAACAACGCAAAGCCGTCAGATATCCTATACAGATGTTAGGAGAAGAGACTTAGAGTTTGAGGAGGATGATTGGGTGTACTTGAATGTGTCACTCATGAAGGGTGTTATGAGATTTGGTAAAAAGGGGAAGCTGAGTCCCCGGTATATTGGTCCTTACAAGATATCCAAGAGAATTAGCAATGTAGCCTACGAGTTGGAGCTACCGCCAAAGTTTTAGCAGTAGTCCATCTGGCGTTTCACATTTCTATGTTGAAGAAGTGTATGGGCAATCCTTCACTTATAATACCAACTGAAAATATTGGTATTATGGACAACCTATCTTATGAGGAGATTCATGTTGAGATACTTGATCATCAGGTTCACAAGTTAAGAACCAAGGAGGTAGCATCAGTCAAGGTCTTAAGGAGGAATCAGTTTGTTGAGGAAGCTACTTGGGAGGCTGAGGAGGATATGAAGAACAGATACCTACATCTCTTTTCTTCCAGAGAAACTCCAGACCAAGGTAATAATTTTTGTAAAGCACTCTTTTAATTGATATGTTGTGCTGTGTTAATTTGCGTGTTGGGTGTTTGAGTTAGGTGTTATATGTTACCACCCTTAGTCTACTTAGAGTAATCTCATTCGAGGACGAATATTCCCAAGGGTGAGATATTGTAACATCCCGCCTTAGAAAGAGATAAATTTAGAAAGAACCAATTTGGAAAGAGACAATTTGAGTTTTGTTCAAGTTAAGTTTAAGTTGTGAGTTTCGTATCAACTTCAAACGACCATAACTTTCAGTATAGGATGAGTAGGTGGCCCATAAGATATCAAATGAAAGGTCTTGGAATCCTCTTTCCAATGCCACCGAGTTTGCTAAATTTAGAGATCTTACGAGCTAGATATACCCATTTAAAGTTAGCCTGTCCAGTTAAGGAAAGTTACCCAAATTAGTGAGGGGTATTTTTGTATTTTCCTTACCCCATCATATTAAAACGTTTTTAGTATTATTTTTGGGGTCAAATCTGATTTGGATCAATTTTACAATCCTAAACTAGCTTAGGATTGTGAGAGGAGTTCAAGAAGAGGAAAAATAGGAGAAGAGGATGAACAAGATCTCTTGCGAATTGAGGATTTGTTTTGTCAAATCGAGGTACATAAGCTCTCATAGTGTTGGGTTCATTCACCCACACGCCAATCATGATTTACATATTCAAATTCGTCCATGAAGATAGAATATATTTGAGTTCTTGATGAGTTTCTTGAAGTTTGTGATATATTGTTTAAGTATGAGGTTTCGTTGAGTTCTTGCAATGAGGATCTCATGTTTGAGTACTTTTCTTGAGTTATTTAGAGTGGATTTTATTGTAATTATGTTGGGTCTAAGAACTGTTTGAGGAAAATCATTCAATTCTAGAGGAGTTAGACACGAAATTAAAGCAAGAAAATTTGTCAAAATTCTGGGAAAGAGGGTGGGTCACCACGCCACTCAGTGCCCCCCAAATAAGTTTATGTAGGTTTGTACCTAGCGCACCGTGCCACTTAGTGCACCCCAACCCACAGTCAGTAGTTCAGGAGCTTGCATCCTACGCCATTTAGTGCGCAAGGGTTGCCAGGTTCCCTACCCTTCCGACCTTCTTTATGTGTGAGTTCCCTCGAATCGTACCTTTGTTTTCTACTTGATATCCACACATTAAACTACATTTAAACGTGAAGAGATTATTCATAACATGAATCATAACCCTTGAATTCATAATTCAAATTCAAGATAGAGTTAAGAGTAAATTCTTGAGAGTTCTTTCGAGTCATTTTGAGAAGTCTTTTACAATCTGTTAAAACATGTTTTAAGACTTGAGTACTTGATTTTGAGGAAGAGTAGAGTTGAGTTTCATTTTTCAAAATGAATATATGGGAACTAAGTATTCTCAAGAGTAAATGTGTTACATTTAAAATAAGGGGAAACACCGATTTTCGAAGGAGTTCATGAGGAGTTTTGAGTACTATCTCTTTTAAGAAAAAATATTCTGACTAATAATCTCAAATTTGAGGATGAGGAAATGTTGTTAAACATATGAGCTAAGTTATATATTGGGAGTAGTACTAAGCACCGATAAGGAGACGAGTTCAAATAACTCAAAGTCCTCATAAACTATGTTGCCAATGTGGGTAGAAAGGGTCATACTTTTTAGATGATTCCTTATTGCTTTTTAAGCATAACTTAGTGGATCCACTTAGTTGAGGATTTCTATACCCTGGCAAGGTATAGGGTAGTTCTGGCAGCATGGGCGAGACGTTGTATCATCACATAGCTCATAGTGATGGTTATCGGTTAGAGAATCTCCCAAACAAAGTTATTTTTGTATTTTTACATACAAACTAAGCTATCATTGTACTTTTAAATACATTGAGTTGTTATCTACTATTTTAAATGTTGTATATAAACTGCACTTTTATCATCGATTTATATTGCATTGAGTTGAGTATCCATGAGCTGAGGTTGAGTTGAGTAGAGTCGAGGTGAGTATGTTTCCTTTTTATCAGTTCAAGCTTGCAGGTTATATTCAGTATTCCCCTTACATGCTGGTACATTCAATGTACTGATGTGATTTAGCTGCATCGTTTCATGATGCAGATACAGGAGATCAGGGTCATCAACAGGCGATTCGTTGATACCAATTGCAGTTTTAGAGTTGTTTGGTGAGCCTCATTGCTTTTGGAGGATCCCTTGTTTATTTTTTTTAATCTATTTCATTTTTATTAGGATGATTAGGGGTCTTGTACCGACATCCCTCATAGTATTAGAGGCTTCATAGATAGATACACAATAGTAGCTCATGAGTCTTGTTCATTTAGTTGTTATGTTCTCGACTTGAGTGCCTCTTTTGGCCAGTGAATGTTTTATTTCTAAAATATTTTGAGTTTATCTTTTGAGACAGTTGAGTAAGGTTTAGTTTTCAGTTCATATGTTGTTGAGTAAGTCTTCCGCTGAGAGTTGAACCGGGACAAGGGTTCGCTTAGGGCCGGCAATGGTTCTTGAGTGCCGACCACGTCTAGGGTGTAGGCTCGGGGCGTGACAAACAAGACGAATGATGCTCCATCGAAAGGATGATCCATCGATAGGATGATCCATCAGTAGCATATTTTGGAAAAATAAATGCTTGTTCATTACCACCTATGATAATGGACATTACCATCTCCGATAATGTAATATGAATAAACACTACCACTTCCGGTAATATAATATGATGAATACTACCACCTATGATAATGTAATATGATGAATATTATCACCTCCAATAATGGACATTACCACATTCGATAATGTAATATGACTGGTATTACCTACATCGGTAATGGACATTACTACCTCTGATAATAAAGTATGGATGAACACTCTTGGAAATTCACACTACCTCCTCCGGTAGTGATGTGTCTCACGACTATCCTTCAACGTTAGCCTCATATGACTTCAATTTGAAATATATAGGGTGCACATCTTTAACCTCCGAGTTGATGCGACTTATAAATATCCTTCAATGTCTAACTTCTCTGATTTCAACATGGAATAGATAGGGAGCATATCTTCCACCTACGAATTGAAATGAATTGTAAATATCCTCCAAATGCCAACTTCCTTCGACTTTAACGTAAATATGGATATTATAACTTCGGCAAGTTGCACTTCAAATCCTCTCTGGTATTTGACGTGTCCTATGGATTCCCTTTATATGTCTTTGACGCTGGTATCATGATGGCCTTCTTGGTGAAGTAATGATGCAATGTCCCTCTCAGGGAGTGCAATGTCATCCTTTTTGATGATTTGAATAGTGCACGACACTATCGGCTATGCCGGAGATCATTTGAATTTGACTTTGAACTTTTGACATTAGTTGACGTCTTCCTCAAAAATTCTAACCCATATAGATTTCTTGGAAGGATATACAAACTTAACTTGTTGGATATAAAATCTTTATTGCAAATTATTTAGATCTTCTCAAAAATTCTGGCCCTGTTTTCATTATAAGGAGAAATGAAAATCACACAGGATACATGAAGAATCTTTTGTGGCGCTTACAAATATTGTTGAGCTAGGAATCATGTCAAATGTAGTTTCAATCTTGTAGATGATGGATGCTCGAGATCTAATATGCACCCTTCGTTTAAGAATTAACTGACCCGCGATTAATTACTTAGGGAGAATTTTGATAAAATAAAGGTTGTTGGAGATTTTGTGAGTGGAGAGGACTATGAATGTGATTGAATACTGAAGGAGAATTGAATGGATGGACTGAGAAAGGATGTAGCAATTAAATGAAGGGGATGATGAGAGGTAGTATCGGTTGGGGAAGGGAAATATTGAAAGGGTTGTAATAGTTGGGAATTAGGATAAAAGGAATGTATTATGGGTAGTTGGTGAGGGGAAGAATGTGGGAAAAATTGAAAAAAGTATTTTTAAATAAAAGGGATCGCGGGTTGGGTATTATTTATTGAACTTGGGCATCACGAAGCTCGTCTATGAGCTATAAAATGTTCTATAGTTCGTGAAAGGGCTTCATGGAATCATTTTTTTAGTTAGGAATTAAAACAAATGTACCTGAGATCGACGAGCACAGAATATGGAACGTGGTTAGTTACACTACCTATATTGTGTAATTGTAGATCTAAATCCGCAGGTGGTCATGTACTCTGATTTCTATGATCATCATCTACGATCAGTAAACTTAACCATGACTCATAGATGGGGCTCAAAGAACAAGTACTGCAGGGTATAAAAATTATCCTAAGAATCACGAACAAAGTCCACGGTCCGTGAATTGAACCACAACCCTAAACCATGCTCGTAGAGCCTTCTACTACTTTAAATTTTCTAGATTTTTGTGTTGTTACCTGCACACTTCACACCCATTAAACTACCCTATTTTTTCCTGGACTCTTAACAAAAACTAACACTTATATAGCCAATCCTATACTAAGAAGAAAGATTAAAAAGCTAAAATTACAAAGGAATAAATACAAGACATCTTAGATTGCCTCCCAAGAAATAGTTGATTTAATGTTACGACACGACGCAGGCTCCTTGGTTACTTAGACATCACCAAGAGCCCATGCTTCAACCATCTTGATTTCTTCAGAAGTACCCATGTAAGCTTTTACTCTCTTCGTATTCACTTCGAACCTCGTTCCATCATTGTTTTCCAATTCCACTTCTCCATAAGGGAATACTTGAACCACTTGGGCTAGTCCCATCCATTCTGACCTAGCTTGCTAGAAAATAAGTGAAGCCTTGAATTTAATGGAAGGATCAAATCCTTGAGCGAAAATTATTAGTTTTCAATCTCTTAGTTGTGATACCTCTTCATCCTCCCGTTGTACAAGTCTGAACTTTGATACGCTTTTAGAAGAAACTCATCAAGCTCATTTAGTTGATTCAGCCTCTGATTTGATGTATCTCCCTAGTCTAGATTTAGTTTTTGGAGAGCCCACATGACTTTGTGCTCTAGTTCTAGAGGCAGAGGAAAAGATTTACTAAACACGAATTATAAAGGGACATAACTATGAATGCAATTTGATATGAGTATAAGGAATCATTAAGCTTTCACCAATCCGTTCTATGAGCATCACAATCTTTGCTAGAATTTGCTTGATCTCACGATTTGAAACTTTGACTTGTCCACTAGACTACGGATGATAGGGAGTTACTACACTATGTCAAACCCTATATTTCTCAAGCAATAATTTAAGAAAATCTATTACAAAAGTGAGAACCTCCATTGATAATAATTTCCCATGGCGTACCAAATTTGGAGAATATATTTATTTTAGAAATGTTGTGACACTCTTTCCATCATTATTAGGAAGCGCAACGGCCTCCACCCATTTGGACACATAGTCAACAATCACAAATATGTATTTTGTCCCATTAGAACTCACAAAGGGACCCATAAATTCAAGGCCCAAACAACAAATAATTCAATTACCAGTATAGGAGTGAGTGGGAGTTTATGTTTCCTTGAAATACCTCTTCTTTTTGACAACGATCACAAGATCTGGTGAAATCATAAGCATCTTAGTGTATAGTAGGGCAGTAGTACCAACATCATAAAATATTATGGGCGGTCCAAATACCACTATGATGACATCCAATAGGAGACGAACGACATACTTCTAATATAATCATCATCTCTATCTTAAGTATGCAGCGACAAATAATCCCATTAGCATAAACACGGAACAAATATTGCTCTTCCCATGTAAAGTTCTTCACATTAGATATAAACTTTCAGTGGTGGTGAAAAGACAAATTTGAAGGTACCACATCACTCACCAAATAATTAGCAAAATTAATGAACCACAAAATCATATCATGAGGCACTGCCTCATATGGGAAAGTGTCATCTCTCTCAACCCCATCTACCAATTTCAGTTTCTTATTCTAGTTTTGACAAGTGGACAACAACCTTATTTTTCGGTCCCTTTTCGGTCTCTAACCTCAAAATCAAACTCTTTCAATAAAAACACCCAACGAATCAACATTGTCTTAACATCTTTATTTTACATAGGGTACTTCAATTTTTCATGATCAGTGTTCATAATGACTTTGGTGCCAAGCAAATATGATTTGAACTTCTCAGACGCGAAGACCACGACAAGCAATTCTTGTTCAGTTGTTGTGTAGCTTCTTTGAGCCACAATGAGAGATTTTCTAGCATAGTATATGTGATATTAAATCTTCTCATGCCTCTGCCCTAACACTACGCCAAAATCCACTTCACTTGCATCACACATAACATCGAACATATGGGTCCTATATTGTGAAATAATGATAAACCTGTGAGTGTCTAATATGATAAGAATAGTGTGTTATGAGGTATTATAATATCACAAGGTTCGTATGTTAAGTTTTGAAGTCAAGAAAATTAGCGAAACTAAGGCCGGCAAAAGTTATTGAAATAATATTTTCTTAACTTTGGGTCAAATGTCTTGGATGTTTTCTCCTAATATATAAAGATATAGAAGTCCCATGACCTATCAAATTGAAGGTCTACAAGTCTAGTTTGCAACGCACAAAACCTCGTACACAACTGACATCAGAGTAAAAAGTTATAAGGGTTTTACCACGGACTGCTGGGGTAGAATCCGGGTCGGGTAAAAAATGTGGTATGTTGGCTTACTCAACGTTTTAAGCCATGAAAATATTTCTTTTCACTCCATAACCAGAAAGAAATCTTAAGAGAGGGTTCTAATGGAGTTCTTACATGATAAAGGTTAGTTTTTGACAATTTCTACCATTAAAGGTTAGTTTTTGACGATTTCTACCATTAAAGGTTACCCCGTGCCTAGAAACGTGATCTCTCCACTTGGCAATCATTTTCCCCTTCTATTAGCTGCGTTTGGAGCTAGTTTGTGAAGATATAAATTTGTTGATATTGGTGTTTCTTCAGGGTTTACACTTGGTTTGCTAAGGTAATCATCTCGGGACTCTTTTATGATTGTTTTTATGAAGTTCTACGAACATTTCATCAAGATGGAGCCATATGGAAAATCTACCGATTAAAGCTCAATTATGAATTTTTTGTAGGTGTGTCCCAACTGTGTATATATATATATATATATATATATATATATATATAAATATAGTGTTTGCAAAGCTTAGGACATAAGGAACAACTTTCATGAAGAAACTACGGGCATTCAATCGTTCATTGGAAAGGTATGTTAAGGCTATGCTCCGTCCCTCATTTTAGCACCACTCCTGGGAAATTCCTAGAGCGTCTAATGTGATATTTTGCTATTCTCTTGATAGAAATACCTTCAGTGAAAGACATTGGGATCTCAGCTGAATTATTTTCATGATTCTATTATTTTGATATTCCACTCGTTCGGATAAGTAGAGTATTTGACATTTACATGTCATTTTATTGGTTTCCTTGATTATCTATCTGCATGTATGAATTATTATTATTCTTTGGGTGATGTGACATAAAATATCACGGGAGACCCTTATTACTAGTAACCAACCCTGTTTCCCCACTAAAGTTATTATGAAAAATCATTAAAGTAACTCACGATCTTCAAAACTCTCAAATATAACTTAAATGTTTAAACTATTAGAACACTAGGTTTTTGAAATACTTCTTCTATCTATTATCTAGGAACCAAGTTAGGAACTATGTAAACCATCTTAAACTTGTTATGAATATCTGTAAGGTTAGGTTATCTTTCTAAAATTCGAATTAACTTTTCAAGCTTATTTAGAAGAACATATGAGGTTCCATGAAATGGTTACATGTTATAAGAAAGTGATTATGGGGTTATGAGAACAAGACTACAAACAGGCCAAGATTGGAAACATGACAACAGTAACACATCGATGGCCACATATTGGCATATATGATGCCGGTTAGCAACCGAAAAGCACCACCATTGCTAGCATTTGGTTGGGTATGTCATGCATTTGCATATATATATATATATATATATATATATATATATATATATATTCACAACATACGATTACACGAGCATACCATGCATATTTAAATAGTAGGAGGCCAAATGTCAGCCATAGAGATTATTTGAGTTTTAGTGTCAGGTGGTATCTCTATTACCCTTTTTCAGTAACTATTTATGATGCTACTTTTCGCTTTACATACTAGTACATTTTTATTCGTACTAACGTCACATTGCCTGGGGACGCTGCTTTTTGTTTCATGTGAGCAGGATCAGGTAGGGATTCTGATCCACCCACCCACTAGGATTCATGTTCAACTATGAGTCGGTAAGCTCTATCTTATCCTGGGGATTTTAGAGGATGTTTACTTTTGTTGTACAGTTTGGATATAGTCGGAGCCTTGTCCCAACAGTCCTTATGTCACTCATGGAGGCTATTGTGGACATAATATTCTGGTTTTCTTTTGTATGTTTCAATCTCTATCTAATAGACATGGCATGTATATATGTGTGTGTGTGTGTGTGTGTGTGTGTGTGTGTAAGTATGTATGTCTTCAGTTGTGGCGCGTCGGCTAGCTAGTACATCTTTATTTTTTTGCCTTGTCTACCATTGTTTGTATGGTTTCGTCTCATTCAGGTCATGACCTTCAAGGTCCAGGCTTCAC
>CM069086.1:24697500-24890000 GCA_035578085.1 Solanum pinnatisectum | reverse complement strand
TGAAGCAAACCTGTGGCGCATATGCACCAAACACCCAACAAGAGGTGGGTGGGTCCGATTTCTTGGAACCAGCTAGATCAACACTAAGAACACCCTCAGTAGCGCCTTTATCAACAGTAGGAACACCATCAGTAGTGCTCCTCAAATCGGAAGGGCCAACATCAACCTCACGGGCTCGTTGATGCCGCAACTCCTTATTTATAATCAACTACCTCTAGGCTGCCTCAAACTACTGGCACTCCCTCTTTCTTTCCCGTCGGGCCTCTTCAGTGTCGGAAGTGTGATCGGAAGAGCGGTGGCGCTTTCCAGCTGAACGGGAAGGGTTGGGTGGTGGCTTAGTGTCACTAAAAAGTGCAGTCATCACCATATCATCCGCCTCATCCACAGGTGCAGTCTCCGGTACAATCTCAGTAGGGGTAGGAGAGTATCAACATCAAATCGGAGCCTAGCCAACTCCATCTTGAAAGTGGTGACATCGATGGTAGATGCAGGCCTCTCCAAGACACTCAACTCAAATGCATCTAGGAGCTTATGGACCGCCTGAATCTTCTCGTCCATTATCTTCTCCATACGAGCCTTGGACTCCTCTACAGATTGCTGCATCCAGGGCCTCATATGTTGCAGAAAAGTTTCCATCTGGGCCTCCAACTTCTAGACTCGAGCCAGAGGAACTAAAGTGGACCCTAAAGGGAGAGTGGCTCAGGATGAGCTAATAGCTTGGCTGGTGGCGGTGGAAGGGGGAGCCTGGGCATCAACAGAAGTGGGAGGTATGGTAGTGTCATCAGCCTGAATATGCTCCATATCAGCAGCATGATCAGCACCTAAGGGAGGTAGGTCCACCTTTGGTTACCTCTGCGGTACAGCAAGATTGGCATAAACTCTAATAAGGTTGATGTCCACAGTCTTGGTCACCTCTGTCAACCTATCACAGTGCCAAATAGGCACCGAAGCTTCCTTGTACAAATGAAATAAGAGACAAGGAAAGGGTAAAGTAGTGGTGGTCTTAAAGGCCCACACATGAATTTTCGCGATCAGAATTTGGGTAAAGTCGAGCTCAAGTCCTAACATAAGTGCTTCCAACATCATCGCCTTATCCTATGTAACCATGTTGTCCGCCTGTGTAGGGGACAATCTAGTATGCACAACAGCCCAGAAAAACATTGCAATGAAGCTTAGAGTTGCCTTTAGGATAGGCAAAGAAGTATTTCACACCCACTCGGTGCTCTCCCCATCCTAGGCAATATGACGGGCCATCCAACAGAGTAAAGTCTCTCTCTACTTGGCATCCCTCTAAAATACCGCACTCTGAACCACTCCCATCCTCTAGTCATACTCCGCTGTATTAATCGGTAGAGTGTGGGTTGGGCCATAAATAAATCGGTGGATAGTGATCTTGGAGATGTCAATAGAAATGTTCTGCACCAAGGTAGCCTGATGTGGGGGCTGAGCTAGTGGCTTAGCCCGTTTAGGAATAGGATTTCAGACGGTGGAAGCGTAGGAGGCGTAGAACTATCGAGTTATCTCCTCGCTGAATTTTCCTAGACTTCATGCCATCCACTCACATTTGTACTTCTTAAACAGCTCCTCAATAGTGGGCACAGTGTAAAGGCTCCCAGTAAGTACCCGACGCTCCTCAGTAATAGTTCTGGGCATATTTTGGTGTTCATTCAACATCCTCCCATTAGTATAAATCTGGTACTGAACCTCGACACACCACATATTCAGCTCCGTGACACTGTGAATCAACTCAGCTCTGGGTGGGTTTTGGGCATCTATCGGCATTGGAGGAAGAAGAAAAAGTATCGCTGGAATTGGAGCTGGACTGCGACTCTCTTGTAGGTGAAGCCCCCTCCTCAGACTAGGGGGCAGTGACCTCGACCTTTTCACTCAATGAAACTAGCTTCTTCGCCCTTTTCCTCATAGTTTGGGGGGCAGTAGGGGAGCCTCTGGTAGTACCCGGGAATTATTTGTCCCCACTGGACTCATCAAGCAGGCGGTGGGATGGGGCAACAGATTTGGACTTGCATTTCTTTACGTACTCGGGTGCTTGTTTAGGTGCCATGGTACCTCTGGAAGACTTATTAGTACTTAAAGAAGTCAAAAAGACCCAAGAAAAAATTTTAGAATGCCAATTGGACTTGGACAAAAAATATTAAAAACATCTGGTAGTAGTTTTTTTGTGACCCACGGTGGTTACCTACGGACCATCAATCCCCTCTGTAGGTCAGGAAGTCAAATTTATGAGTTTCTGATGGGGAACCACAGATGTGCAGAACGGTTTGTCGATCAAACGATGGACCGTAGTCCACACTATGGTTCTTGACTTAGCCAATTTTTGTGTGCAATTGATTGACGGACCACGACCTACGGTCTGTAGGTTGAACTACGATCCGTAGGTTGAGGTAGTCGATCAGTGTTGTGCAGGCTTTTGTTCCAAATTTCATACAATATATCAATCAAAAACTATTTTGAGTCTAAACATGCATTTCAACATATTATGCGGTAGTCTATGATTCCTAGGTTTTCATTCATTCAAATTGCACGTATAATCAAGCAAGTGTTTAAAACCTTAAGTCAAGACATCCACTTAGACATCGAATCCCCTTTTATTTCATTAATTTTAGCAACACACCCTAAACACCATCATCCCAAGGGTAGTTTTAGGACTAGATTACACCAAATTATCATGCAAATTCCTACCCAAGGTCAAGTACAACTTCATTGATATCAAATTAAACAACGAAGACAAATCAAAGTTTTGGTGAGATAGATTACCTTACAAGTAAAACGAAGTTAAAGAGTGTGTTTGTATGACTTCTTTTTAAGACCCAAGCACAAGGGCCACCGAACCCGAACTTGAATGGGTGTTTGTGGAAGAGAGAAAGTGAGGGGTAAAAATGGAGAATTTAGGTAGAAATGAGAAAATATGGGGGAATGATCTAAAATGGAAAATGGGAATTGTTTAGGAGTGATGGGGGGATTTTAATGGGAGATTATGGGGTAATTGGAAGGTTTTAAAATGGTTAGTTAAAGGTGGGAAATGGGAGATGTTTTAAAATATGGAAGGTCTTAACTTTGACCCATGAAACCCCGTCAATGGTCTGTGGGTCAACTTACGGTTCGTCGATGGGTACCGTAGTTCACTTCAACACTTATAAAAAATTAAAACACATACCTAGGATCTACGGATGCCATCCAAGGTCCGTGGTTAGACCGACGGACCGTCGATGGAATCCGTAGACCACTACATCAGCTAACTTTCTACAATTTTTTCTTATTTTCTTCCCTGCACACATAGCAAACATGAGGACTTCCTTTTACATTTTATGGACACTTTTTAGACACGGAACCTATTCTATCTTTATCTAGCCAACACTAAACGAAAAATGAATAAACATTTATCTTAAAAAAACACCAAATTAAAAAAACTCCCTATGTCGTAAAAAAAAATCCAATAGTTGGCTAGATTATACATCTTGGGTTACCTCCCAAGCAGCGCTTGATTTAACATCGCGGCATGATGCATACATCTTGATTACTCAGACTTCATCAAGACCCCACTCCTCTATCACCTCATTGACACTCTCAGATTTTCCCATGTAGATCTTTATTCTTTGGCCGTTCACCTTGAACTTTGTTCCATCCTTGTTCTCTATTTCAACCGCTCCACGTGGAAACACTTGGGTTATTGTGAATGGTCCGGTCCACTTAGACTTGAGGTTGCTAGGAAATAAGTACAACCTTGAGTTAAATAGTAGCACCTGATCACCGGAAGCAAATTCACGCTTTTCGATCTTCTGATCATGGTACCTCTTCATCTTCTCTTTGTATAAGGCTGAACTTTCATATGCTTTTAGGTGAAACTCATCAAGCTCATTCATCTCATTCATTCTTTGACTCGATGTCGCGCCCCAATCCAAATTCAACTTCTTTAGTGCCCATATCGCTTTATGCTTTAGCTTTACAGGTAACTGACAAGACTTCCTATATACAAGTTGGTAGGGGGATATAACTATGGGAGTTTTGAATGCAGTGTGATAAGCCCATAGGGCATCATCAAGCCTTCTTGACCGGTCAATTCTATTGGCATTGACAGTCTTTGCAAGAATTTACTTTATCTCGTGATTTGACACTTCAACTTGCCTACTCCACTGCGGATGATATGGGGTTGCTACGCTATGGCGAACACCATACTTCTCAAGCAACGCCTTGAACAATTTATTACAAAAGTGAGAACCTCCATCGCTTATGATTGCCTTTGGTGTACCAAATCTGGAGAAGATATTCTTTTTTAGGAATGCTATGACACTTTTTTCCTCATTATTTGAAAGTGCGACTGCTTCCAACCATTTCGATACATAGTCAACAGCCACAAGAATGTAGTTCGTCCCATTCAATCTCATAAACAGACCTATGAAGTCAAGACCCCAAACATCAAAAATCACAATCACCAGTATAGGGTTCATTGGTAGTTCTTGCTTTTTCAAAATTCCTCCCTCACACTGGAAAAGATCACAAGACTTGGCGAAATCATGAGCATCTTGGTGGATGGTAGGCCAATAATACCCACACTACAATTCTTATGGGAAGTTCAGATACCACTATGGTGCCCACCAACAGGCGATGAATGACATGCCTCTAGTATACTCATCATCTCAACCTCGAGCACACAGCGACGAATAATCCCATCAGCACATACACGAAACAAATAAGGCTCATCCCAAATTAATTTCTTCACATCTAACATGAACTTTTTCTTTTGGTGGAATGACAAATCCAATAGAACCAAATCACTTGCCAAGTAGTTAGCAAAATTTGTGAACCAAGGGATAAGATCATAAGACGCAGCCAATACCTATTCATCAGGGAACACATAATTAATCTCAACTCCATCCTCTAACTTGATCATAACTTCCTACTCTAGTCTGGAAAAATGATCAGCAACCTGATTTTTTGTTCCCTTTCTATCCTTTATCTCAAAATTGAACTCTTGCAGTAGGAGCACCCATCTAATCAACCTTGGTTTTGCATCCTTTTTAGCCATCAGATACCTCAATGCAGAATGGTCGGTATGCACTATGACCTTAGTACCAAGCAAGTAGGATCTAAATTTCTCAAATGTGAAAACCACAACAAGGATTTCCTATTCAATCACAGTATAGTTCTTTTGAGCCACATTCAGAGCTTTGCTAGCATAGTAAATCGGGTGAAGACTTTTTTCTCGCATTTGTCCTAATACTACACCAAGCGCCAACCCACTCGCATCACACATCACTTCAAACGGCTGCCCCCAATCCGATGAAATAATGATAGGTGCTGAAGTTAACTTTTCTTTCAACTCTCCAAATGCTCTTAGACAAGCATCATCAAAATCAAACTTACACTCCTTTTCGAGTAGCTTGCACAATGGCGTGCAATTTGAGAGAAATATTTTATGAACCTCCAGTGGAAACCTGCATGCCCAAGAAAACTTCGAACACTTTTTACAGAGATGGGTGGTGCCTCAACTTTAGCTCTATCAAAATCATACCTTTTTACGAAATTTGATGACCCAGAACTATACCCTCTTTACCATGAAGTGGTACTTTTCCTAGTTGAGCACAAGATTGCTCTCTCCACACCGTTTTAGTACCTCAGCCAAATGTTTCAAACAATCATCAAATGAGTCACCTACCATAGAGAAATCATCCATAAACACCTCTATCATGTCTCCACTATATCAGAAAATATTGACATCATACACCGTTGGAAGGTCGCTGGAGTATTACATAACCCAAATGGCATCCTCTTGAAGGCGAAAGTCCCACACGGACAAGTGACGGTGGTTTTCTCTTGGTCTTCCCAAGCTATAAAGATTTGATTGTAGCTCGA
The DNA here is from genome assembly GCA_035578085.1 of Solanum pinnatisectum. NCBI lineage: Eukaryota > Viridiplantae > Streptophyta > Magnoliopsida > Solanales > Solanaceae > Solanum > Solanum pinnatisectum. Next base: position 24,884,129 of record CM069086.1, on the reverse strand, counting down.
ATACCCATCTAGAAAACAATACCAACCCTTACCCGATCTAGCATCTGATCCATGAACGACATTGGGAAATGGTCTTTTTCAGTCCATGCATTTAACTTGCGGTAGTCCATACACACTCTCCAACCAGTCACCGACCTTATTGGAGCAAGCTCATTTTTAGCATTGGGGACCACAATGATTCCTCCTTTATTTGGCACACACTGAACTGGGCAAACCCAACTACTATTAGCAATAGGATATATGACTCCAACATCTAACCACTTAATGATCTCTTTTTTCACAACCTCTTGCATAGGGGGATTTAGTCTCCTTTGATGCTTAATACTTGGCTTACTGTCCGGCATGAGTTGAATTTTGTGAGAACAAATGTTGGATGAATCCCAATAATGTCCACAATAGTCCATCCTAAAGCCCTCTTCAACATTGATATCAAAGCCTCTATTTGCCCTTCACTCAAGTGAGTAGCAATAATTACGGTCAAGATGTTATTTTGTCCTAAGAATACATATAGCAAGTGAGATGGAAGACCTTAAGTTCTAGTTTTGAAGGCTCATCAACAGACGGTTTTGCAGGTAGGGTGTCTCAATTCTTTATGTCTAATTCCAACCATTTTGGTTTGAAGTGGAACTCGAACCTATCAGGTGCAACAACTAGCTCAGCATAGTCATCAATACCATCACTGTCAAAATTCATCATCGTTGCTACTAGTGCATCAACACCTAACCTCTCTTCAATAGACACTTCATATTCTCACTCCACAATATGATTTACCACCAATACCGACTTAAGATCACTCTCATGAATATTGGTGTGTGATGTGTTGAGAATGGTTTAAAAGGCTTATTGATTAATTGTTGATGTTGTATAACGATTGGGTTGTTGTGAATTGTGCATTGTTATGGAAATGATCATCTACTCATTATTTTTGTAACATGTCATTTGCATGGGTTTTGAGACATGGTTGAGACAAGGGTTATGTGATTTGAGGAAGAATAAGAAATTAAAGAGGATATACTATTTTGAGGGACGTGTGGTGCACTGCAATGGATATTATTATTCTAGGAACGTGTCGCACACTGCGATGGATTCTATTATCGAGGGACATGTCACACTCCGTGAAAAAATCATTTTATCGAGGGTCGTATCACACGCTGTGATGGATGATATGTCCCCCAAGGATCCCAGACTGAGAGACAGTGGGTGTGTATCATTAGGTAAGACATGCATCACTATACTTGACATTGCGTTGCATATCTGTATCATTTGTGAACTTATGAGTGCCTTTTGTGGAACTGGTGATTGATGAACTTGATCATGTGTGCTGCCGATATGTTATTATTAGAGTGTTTTTATTGAGCTATGTGTTTTGTAAATTGTAAACTATTAAGTTCGACTAGTTTTTATGCAGGTTGTAGTCTTGGAGGTTCGGTTGGTGTGTAAGGAATACCCGTATTATATTCCTTTAGATTGTGTTTAGAAGTTTACTGATTGAGAATCGTGTGTTTTGGTACTCACCCCTTGCTTCTATATTTTTGTAGGTTACGAGCCCAGATTTTCGTGATACTTTTTATTCTCTTCTTTTTCGAGGTTTCCTGTCGAGATTTGTGAGGTAGTTATTTGTCATCTCACCAGACCTTCTTACTTCTATTGATGATGTTGTTCTACTTTAGTGACAACAACATTTGAGACTTGTGATTTTCCTTCAAATCCATTGTAATACAATAGAGGTATGTGCACGTGACAATCAGGTTTTGGGAATTTTGTTAGATTGACTTGTTATCTGTACTATTACTTATTATTAAGCTTTTAATTATAGCTTCATTCTGTCTTTTATCGTAATGGTTGGGTTTTAGGCTGACTTGTCTTGGTGGGATAAGACGAGTGCCATCAGATCCATTTTTGGGTCAGGACAAAAAAACAAAAGGAACTACTTTTTTCTAAATCTATCATTTATACATATATATATATATATATATATATTATTAAAGTGCCCTTTTTGTTTCATTGTAAAATTTAGGTAACTTGCTATGTATTCACAACTGTTGCATCTATGTTGCACGATACACATTGGGAGTTTGGGGACCGAATCTTTTTGAAATTTTGTTTGATCTATGAAAGAAGTCAATTCTCTACGTCAAGTTATTTAAGTCAGAATTTTAGGTATTTTAAGGAAAAACTCTCTTTTTTCATATCACACAAATTCAAAAAATTACAAATCTATCAAATGAGTCATTTTACTATTTTATTGCTAGGAAGATCCTCTGTGAAGGGCATTGTGATGTTCGCTGATTTTCTTTCATTGACTTTATCGTATCATTATTGTACTTGTACTATTATGAATTATGTTTGGTGGTTAAATTTATCTTTTTTGTAAAGTTTCTTATTCCGTATGTCTATTAGCTAGCTATTAACCTAAGAGTGAGGCTAAAACGATAGAGATTTATTATATTGTATCTAATGTGATTGTTAAACCATTCCTTACCGTGAGAAGTTCTTACAAAAATGTTATTTGAAAATTATATTCTTACTAAATCTCTTACAAAAGTCTTTCGGTTATGTACCAGTCAAACGACTTTGTTTCTAAACAATCTCATGTTATTACCAACTTGGAGTCGTTTATAATAATTCAAGTCAAGCATGTCAATCTCATTTTGAGTTCCTAAGTGATTAATTTTCTAAGTTGATGTTGAGTCAAGAGCTTCAAATTTATTATAATTTATAGTCCTAAATGGTCGTATGAAAGTAATGAGATCACAAGGAGATTCACCAAGTACCTTAAGGTCTTTGCGAACATGCTTAGTTTTCAATACCTTTCTGAAATCGAGTTAAGTGTTTAGGTATATTCTAATAGCTTATGAGATTCTATAAGACATTGGTATGATATGCATAAGTGATTATCGGATTGTGAGAACAAGAGTACCAAAGGGACAATATTGGCAAAATGATTATGGTAAAAAGTATGCATTACGAGTACATAACATGACATGCTATGCATTCTACTCCCTAGCTATAATCGGGAGGTATGGGGCCTACTGCCTATATTTATGTGTATGAGATACATATGGCCACAAGTTGGTGAATATGATATCGTTTAGGTACGGAAAGGCACTGATAACGCTCAAATCATTCCTCAAAATGAATTAAAAGAGTGAGTGATCATTGTCAATTAAATCTCCCAACTAAGAATCGATGTCGAATCCCACAGGAAATGCTATGAGGTTAAGAATTTAATTAGGGTATTAAAATTCAATTAATTCATGTGAAGTTGAGTTAACAATTAGGTGAAGAAGTCCACCAACTTTAATGACAAGGTTTCAATCACCAAGTTATCAATGCAGAAATAAGCAACAATTCATGAAATTAACTAACTCAAGGGGTGTGGGGGTCAAATGTTGATTCCAATTTAGGGATTCATAGAATTGCTTGTTACAACTATTAAATCATAAACAAGATAGGTCATCATAGTTGACGCTAATCTTCTTTCGATCTTAAAGCATCCTTGTATAGAATCTTTTTTCGGTTTCATCTAATTACCATTCAAAGCAACATAAGACTTTAGACTTGCAATCAAGTACCCTAAATTATAGCTATTGAATAGATTACCCACATATATTAGTCTCTTTCGAGTACCATCACAAAATCAAAAGTAGAATTAAGCTGACCACCTCAATTCGTAAATTACATACTCGGTAATTAGTCAAATATGTGATTGATGGTCATAAAATAGAGAAATTCAATGAATACACTAGATTAAATCAACACCCAACTCCATAATCACACCTCAAGAGATATGGTTTTAGCCACCTACCCATCACAAAAAGTAAATAGATTATACCTTCCATGAAAGCAGCCATGAGGCAACATGAAATCAAGAAATTAAGGGTAAAATCCACTTTGGACTCAACTTCAATTTTCCAAATTTAAGTTTACAAAATTGAAATCTTCAAACATAAAAATGTTCTTCTTCAATAGGAATTGTTTCTCTATCTAAAATGTTCGAAAATTTCCCTCTCTATTTTTCTACCCTCTTTCTCTCTCCTCTAGGCTATTTATAGTTTCCCCAAATTTTGCCCAAAATTTAGTTCTGTGTCTCTTTTGATGACATTAGCTCAACTCGCTGACCTAATTCAGCGAATTGCCTTTTTTTCTTGGGTTCACCATTTTCTTGTTTCTAGCTTTAGGTGTTTGGGTCTCGTTAGGTGATCCCATATAACTTAGATTTTGTCACTTTGTCAAGTCATCAATTTCCTCCTCATGCCACCGTTTGAATCATCGTTTTATCTGTCAACACTGTCAACTTCAGCGACATCCACTCACTTTGGCGTATGTCTTTCGGTGGATCACCCTTCTTACTTCACTTCACCGATTGACCTTGAGGCTTGACTCAGTGCTCTGTCATTTTGGGCAGTCTCAAATTACTTTGGAGACTCTCCCTTCCTATTAGGCGATCTACGATCCGTAGTGTGTAATTCTTTTTGTGTATTTGGCCATTCTTTCACACTTCAGTCCCTGTCTTGTCCAATTGCTTTCATAGCTAAAAATCAACAATATTGTATTAGAATAGGAAAAAATTAGCCATTGAGGACACTAGGTATTGAGCTAAAAGGACCTTAAATGAGTGCAAATTTGTCGCTCATCAACACCCCCAACTTAAACTTTTGCTTGTCCTCAAGTAAATCAAGAACACAATAACCTCAATAAGGGTATCTACAACGGTACTCAATGAGAGCTAACATGCAAGCGTCATGGAAAGACTACTCTCAATAGCATGTTACCCTAAATCATGATCAAAGAGCTTCAAATGATGACTAGCAAGTCTCAATACAAGCTCAAACTCACTTTATGCTTCTTGTTTAATGCAACAACAAGTTTCAACAAATGCATTCAAGTGCCCTCACATCAAGAATGATTACATGCTCTCATGAAGCAAATCAACAAAGGTAATGAGAATCAATGCAACTCTCACTCTCCCAAAATAGAAACACATTCAAACTTTGTCCCATAGGTTTGCCCATATTATCCAATCATCACACAACTTAATTCATGTAAGATCTCAAGAGTCTTTTAGGCTTGTAATAGGTTTGAGGGTTAAGGCATGGTCAATTTGGATTAGTAACTTATACCTTTCCAAAGCATTGTTGCAATCCTCATAATCTCTTCAAGTTTTGTTTCTATATTTCATTTGAAAACTTAAACCTTGACTTGTCACTCAATTTATTTGGAATTCCTTTTTATTTCCTTCACTTCTTCTTTTTTTATTTTCATTTTTCCAAGTTATTTCCATCACAACGATGTTACATTTTTTTTTATAAAGAGGGGTTCTTTCTTTTTTGCAAAACTTTCAGATTTGAGTCTCATTTCACCTTTCTTTGTCCTTCACTTGACTTTCATCCATCCTTCCTTTCCACACCCCCAACATAGGCTTATGGCCTAAGTTGTCTATTAGAACATTACAATGCTTCTAAAAGGATTTTTGGTGAAAAGGCAGGAATAATTTGGTTTAAGAAGCTTCTTTCGGTTGTTCACAAATAAGGTTAGGCTCAAGCGGGGCCAAAATGGATTCACACCCTCATAAGGTAATCACAAAGGTTTTATGGAAGATTTGGTTCCCTCATTGAATTGTTTCCCAGATCATGTCTCACATTCACCAAGATTCACACAATTGGACTAACAACACAAATTCTAGGACTTCACATGCATGCTTTTACGTAAAACATCACAACATATGGCACTTCGAAATACAGTCATTTAGCATATCTCAAAAATATCAAAAGCGTACGTGTAAAGTTCATGACAGCAAGGCTCACATTAAAGTGTAGCTAGTCAACAAAATATTCAAAGTGATCGCTCAAAGGTGTAAATACATCGATTTCATTCTCACAACACCAACACAATGCATCATGCTCATCAAGAGTACTATTCAAGACATCGATATTAAACACAATCGATACTCAATTTTTTATCAATGAAAACTTCAAGCATTTCATGATTTACACTCATGGGGGGTTGCAACATTAAGAGAGAACAAAATAGAAGTAAAGAAACAAACATTTACCCAAAAGAGCACTCTAATATAAACAACTAATATAAACAAACACAAAAAAACAACAATTGCTCAAAACGCTAAATAGCAAAATATAATTAAAAGGGGATATTAGCACAAAGGCCCTCGCCACACTAAAAAGAGATTGTGTTGTACTCAATGCATAGAGATGTTATAAATGAATAAAGGTAAAAGCACTTTATGTTCAATCACTGGTCGGTGAATTGCCGAGTGGAATCAGATCACCTAATGGGTTGCAGTTTAGGACAATATTTTATTCACTTCGGTGGGATACATTACGCTTGCCCAATGTGCATAGGCAAATAACCCAATGTATATGAAAATCATCGAAATTACCAATGAGGTACCCGTATTTCATGCCTAGTTAGGTGGACTGGATCGGGTTCGCTCAATGGAGTCAGTGCATCGCCTAGTAGGTCATGGACGTCACTGAAGTAGACAATAAGGACCTAAAGTTAAGCCTCCCATTGGGTGAACTCATTAGAGCTTCGCTTACTTTACTCGACACATAACCGAGTTAGTCGTTCCATCGCCTATTACACAACACATGCACACGTGAACACCCACATTATTAAAAACTATTAACACTTGGGTTGCCTTCCAAGAAGCGCCTAATTGAATTTCGCAGCATGACATGTACATGTTTTTCAAACATAATCCAAGTATACCACTTCAACTAGTCTCACATCCTGACTTTCTCCAAAGTATGCTTTCAATTGTTGCCCATTAACCTTGAAGCTTACCCTCTTTGCATCTTCAATTTCAATCACTCCATTTTTATACACCCGGGTGACAGTGTGCGGACCAGTCCACTTGGACTTGAGCTTACCTAGGAATAACTTCAACCTTGAATTGAACAATAGGACCAAATCTCCCAATTGAAATTCATGAGGTAGTATCTTAGCATCATGCCACCACTCAACCTTTTCCTTATATAGAGTTGAGCTTTCGTAGGCTTGAAAAAGGAATTCATCTAACTCAAGGATTTTGTGTACACGACCTCTATAAGCAACATCCTAATTCAGATTTATCTTCTTCAATTCCCATAAAGCTTTGTGTTCACTGAAAGATGACAAGTTTTGCCAAACACTAATTTACAAGGCAAAATTCCAATGGGAGATTTAAATGTTGTATGATAGGCCCAAAGAACATCATCAAGCTTGCTCAACCAATCAGTACGTTCGGCATTCACAGTTTTGTCCATAATGCTCTTTATTTCTCATTAGACACTTCAACTTGTCCGCTCGATTGTGGATGGTATGACATTGCTACCTTGTGCTTAACTCCATATTTTGAGAGGAGGGCCACAAAATGACGATTGTAAAAGTGTGGCCCTCTATCATTTATGATGGCCCTTGTGTTACCGAACTTTGTGAAGATGTTCGTTTTAGGAACTTTGTGACACTACTCCCTTCATTGTTTGGTAATGTTATCGCTTTCACCCACTTGGAGACATAATACACTGCCACAAGGATATAATTCATGGCTTCAAGATATGCTTCTTTGTAATTAACATTGAACAAAACACTTGCAAAATGCAAGAGCATCCCTAAACATCGTTGGCCAATAGTAGCCGCATTGTAAGACCTTAGAGGTTGTATTAAAGCCCCCATGATGACCACCTGTTGGTAAGGTGTAACACCTCAGTTTTTGAAAGAACTAGATTTAGAAAGAAACTAAATAGGAAATAGCAAAATCTAAAATTTTGCAAGTTATGCTTAAGTTATGAGTTTTGGGGTCAACTTCAAACGACCATAACTTTTAGTACATGATGAGTTAGGTGGCCCATAAGATATTAAATGAAAGGTCTTGGAATCCTCTTTCCAACGCCACAAAGTTTGCTAATTTTTGAGCTTGTATGAGGGAGATATGCCCATTTGGTTGTACAGTTAAGGAAAGCTAATAGGATTTAAGAGGGGTATTTTCCTAATTTTCCTTACCCTATCAGATTTAATTCATTTTTAAAAATTAATTAAAGGTCTAAACTGATTTGGTTCAGTTTAAACAAACATAATTCACGCTAGGATTTTAGAAAAGAGTTCAAGAAGAGAAAAGAGGAGAAAGGACAAGATTTCGTCAAGTTCTTGAGGATTTGAGTGCGGATTTCGCCAAAAGTTTAATCCCTAAGAGGTATGTGACTTCACATAGCATTGGATTCGTTCACCCACACACAAATCATGTTAATTTCAGCGTAACTGTCATCCTAAAAAGTTGAAGGTTTGATGTTCTTGATTAGTGTTATTGAATTTGCTTTCGTTCTTGAATTAGGATGGGATTGATGAGTTCTTGAGATAATTGTATCAATTTTAAGAGTTGTTTTTTGAGTATATTCTTATGTACATGTATTGGGTAACTGAATCTAAAGAGAAATTGAGAAAAAGAATCGAATCTAGTAGAATTAAGGTCAAAAAATGAGAAGAAAAATTTGTCTGATTGATCTGGGAGGGGTGGCGCGGCGCACCACTGATGCACCAGCAGGGCGGGCATAGCATACCAGCAGTGTGCCAAAATTGAGTCTCTGAACTTTAGGGGCTGGCTCCCCGTGCCAGCAGTGCGCCAGGGTAGCCTGCCCCCACCCGTTTTCCATCATTTAGCCCGTCTGAGTCCTTATAAAGTGTACTAACACTTCTTTTCGATTCTAACTACTATAAATGACTTCTAAACATCTAGAAATCATACATAAACATGAATCATAACCTTGAATCCATAAATTCAAGGTAGAGCTAAGAGTCCAGTCTTGAGAGTTCTTTGAGTCGTTTCAAAAAGTCTTTTACAATTGTTTTAAACTTTTTTTAAGACTTAAGCATGGAGTTTGAGAAAGAGTAGAGTCGAGTTCATTTCTTTAAAATGTTATATGGAAACTAAGTATTCCCAAGGAGTAAATATTTTACACATTTAAGATGAGAGGAAACATCGATTTCCAAAAAGAGTTTTCATGAGCAGTTTTGAGTACCATCTCTTTTAAGAGATAGATTTTGAGTAATAATCTCAAACCACAGAAAGAGTTACATTTTTATACATTTGAGCTAATTACATTTTGGGAGTACTATTGAGCACCGATATGGGGACGAGTTCAGATAACTCAAGTCTCCATAAACTATGTAGCCAACGTGGGTGGAAAGGATCATACTTTATAGATGATTTCTTATTGATTCTAAGCATAGCTTGGTGGATCCACTTAGTTGAGGAGTTCTATACCCCGGACAGGTATAGGACAGTTCTGGCAGCGTACCGTTATATCATCACATAGCTCATAGTGATAGTTGTCGGTTAAGAGAATCTCCCACAGAGTTACTTGTATTTTCATATACAAAACTGAGTTATTATTGTGTCTTTCAATACAATGAGATGTTATTTACTGTTTAAAGCTTTTCTTTATACTACATCTTTATTTGCTGCTTTATATTGAAATGAGTTGAGTAGAGTTGAGACGAGGCAACTGTTTCTTTCAGTTCCAAGCTTATGTCTTGGCTAGATTTCCCTTCACATGCTCGTACATTCAATATACTAACGCCATTTGGCCTGCATCATTTTATGATGCAGATACAGGTAACCAGAATCAGCATCCGATGCTTCATTGATCTAGTTGAGCTTCAAAGTTGTTGGTGAGCCTCCTTGCTTCTAGAAGATTCCTTTTATCATTATTTTGTCATTTCAGTTTGTTAGGATGATCGGGTGTCTTGTCCCGGCATCTCTCATAGTATTAGAGGCTTCATAGATAGATAGTTATAGTTCATTAGTATTGTTCATTTCAACTATTAATGTTTGAGACTTAAGTTGCCACTTTGGCTAGTTGAATGTTTATTTGTAAAACATTCTAAGTCTATCTATTGAGACAGTTTAGTTAAAATTTTATTTTAGTACATTTTCTATTGAGTAAGTCTTCCGCTAAGAGTTAAGCCGGCTAAGGGTTCGCTTGTGGCCAGCAATGTTCTCGAGTGTCGTCCACATCTAGGATATAGGCTCGGGGAATGACATACTAGATATTAGAGCACAGAGTTCAAGAGTCCTAGGGTGTCTATGAAGTTGTGTCTGTAGAGTCCTAGTTATCAGTGTGAAGTGTGCCATATCTATAATTAGTAGGCTGCAACATTGAGAAACTATCTCACTTCTTTCATACTCTTTTCGTGCGATAGATTTCATCTCTATAAAAGTTTCTTTCAAATTCATGCTTTCGTTATCTTTCAGATCATGCCTTCACGAAGAGCAGTTTGAGGTCGTCCCGCTAGGAGGAATATTGAACCACACGATCAAGGGGTACCTAATGCACCAGAAGTGGAACCCCAAGGAGAGGTCACTAATGTTGAGTTTCATGAAGCTAGTTAGATGTTGAGTTAAGTTGTGACCAACCAAGATGGGCAACAAATAGGGAATCGAGAGGAGGTGGCTGATACTTCTAGGATCCCTGAGTTCTTAAGGATGAATCCTCCAAGCTTCATTGGTTCAAGTGTCACTAAGGATTTGAAAAACTTTGTGGAAGAGTTGCAGAAAGTGTTTGAGGTTATGCATGTTCTTGATGCTGAGCGAGTGGAACTAGTTGCATACCAACTGAAGGGTGTTGCTAGAATCTGGTTTGACCAATGGAAGAAGGGTAGAGCTGAGGGTGCACCGATTGTGAGTTGGGCTATTTTCAAGAGTGCCTTCATTGGGCATTTCTTTCCCCGTGAGCTAAGAGAGGTAAAGGTTAGACAATTTCTCACTCCTAAGCAGGAATCTATGAGTGTACATGAGTATAGCCTAATTTTACCCAAATTTCTCATTATGCTCTGCAGATGGTTGCTGATATGAGGAGAAGGATGATTTTGTTTGTATTTGGGTTGTCTCGTCTGTCAAGCATAGAGGGTAAGGCAGCTATGTTGATAGGAGACATGGACATATCAAGACTTATGATCCATGTGCAGCAGGTTAAGGAGTATAAGCTAAGAGATAGGGAAGATTTTTGAAACAATAAAGCTAAGAATGCAGGAAATAAGTTTGGACAGTAGAAGAGTAATGCAAACTGGTCATCGCTCCAACAAAAGCAAAAGGGATCTGCTCCAGCATCTGCTAGTGCACCTGCAACAAGTAACAGAGGTGAGTTTAATATTCAGAATTCACAAACTTTCAGAGCTAGACCTGCACAGTCTCGAGGTAGTGTGGCACAAGGAGTTAATTGGACTCCTACATCTGTTAAGTGTGGTAGGAACCAGCCAAAAATGTGTCACGATGGCTCCACTGGTTGCTTCAAGTGTGGTCAAAATAGTCACTTTATGAAAGAGTGCCCTAAGAACAGGCAAGTTAATGGCAGTGGAGGCAATAGAGCCCAATCTTTTTCAGTTGCTCCACCAGACAGAGCTGCACTTAAAGGATCTACTTCAGGGACCGGTGGAGGGGCAAACCGCATATATGCTATCACTAGTCACCAAGAGCAAGAGAATTCTCTAGATGTTGTGAGTAGTATTATCAAAGTCTTTAATTCTGATGTTTATGATTTGCAAGATCCAGGAGCGAGTCTATCTTTTGTGACTTCTTATATTGCCATGAATTTTGATATTCTTCCTGAGCAACTTCTCGAGCCCTTCAGTGTTTCTACACCTGTTGATGAGTCTATTCTAGCTGCAAGAGTTTATTGTGATTATACCAATTTCGTCAATCACAAGGACACCATGGCCGACTTAGTTGAGTTAGATATGGTAGATTTTGATGTCATTCTAGGTATGGATTGACTGCATGCCTCTTATGCCTCAGTTGATTGTAGAACTCGAGTTGTAAAGTTTCAATTTCCTAATGAGCCAATTTTAGAGTGGAAGAGTAGTTCAACAGTGCCTAAGGGTCATTTCATTTTGTACCTTAAGGCCAGAAAGTTAGTTTCCAATGGGTACATCTATCACTTAGTCTGAGTTAATGACTCTAGTGTTGAGACACAACTTCTTAGGTTCATTCCAGTTGTTAGTGAGTTTCCAGAGGTCTTTTCAAATAATCTTTCCGGAGTCCCTCCTGAGAGAGAAATAGACTTCGGTATAGATATTCTTCTCGATACTCATCCTATCTCTATTCTTCCATATAGAATGGCTCCAGTAGAGTTGAAAGATTTAAAAGAGAAGTTGAAAGATCTCCTTGAGAAAGGTTTCATTCGACCAAGTGTCTCACATTTGGGCGCTCCGGTCTTATTTGTGAAGAAGAAAGATGGTTCTCTTAGAATGTATATATATTACTGTCAGTTGAACAAGGTTACTATCAAGAATATGTATCCTCTTCCAAGAAATGATGATCTCTTCAATCAACTTCAGGGTGCCACTTGTTTTTCTAACATAGACCTCAGATCTGGCTATCATCATTTAAGAGTAAGAGAAAGTGATATCCTTAAGACAGCTTTTAGGACCCGTTATGGTCATTATGAGTTCCTAGTTATGTCATTTGGTTTGACTAATGCTCCTGCAACATTTATGGACCTTATGAATAGAGTATTAAAGCCTTATTTAGATATGTTTGTTATCGTATTCATTGATGAGATCCTAATCTATTCAATTAATGAGGAAGAACATGTTAGTCATCTCAGAATAGTTCTCCAAACACTAAAGGATAAGGAGTTGTGTGCCAAATTTTCTAAGTTTGAATTTTGGCTTGAGTTTGTGGCATTCCTAGGGCATATTGTTTCCGGTGTTGGGATTCAAGTTCACACTCAAAAGATAGAGGTAGTGCAGAATTGACCTAGACCCATATCTCCAACCAATATTAGGAGTTTCTTGGGATTGGTTGGTTACTATAGAAGGTTCATCGAGGGGTTTTCATCTATTTCATCCCCGTTGACCAAGTTGACTCAAAAAACAGTTAAGTTTCAATAGTCTAAAGCTTGTGAAAAAAGCTTTCAGGAATTGAAAAAGTGGTGACTACTGCCCCAATATTGACCTTACCAGAGGGTACGCAAGCTTTTGTGGTATATTATGATGCATCCAGAGTTGGACTGGGTTGTGTGTTAATGAAGAATGGCAAAGTTATATCTTATGCCTCCAGACAACTTAAGATTCATGATAAGAATTATCCAACCCATGATCTAGAGTTGACTGTTGTAGTATTTGCATTAAAAATATGGCGGCGCTATCTTTATGGTGTTCATGTGGATCTGCTCACCGATCACAAGAGTCTTCAGTATTTGTTTAGTTAGAAAGAGCTTAGACATGGGAGGTGGTTGGAGTTACTCAAGGATTATGACATGAGTATTCTCTATCACCCATAGAAAGCTAACGTCGTTGCAGAAGTTTTAAGCATGTTGTCTATGGATAGTACCTCCCATGTTGAGAAAGAAAAGAAAGACTTAGCAAAAGATGTGCATAGACTTACACGATTAGGAGTTCTACTAATGGATTCCAACGAAGGAGTAGTAGTAGTGATGAATGGGGCTGAATAATCATTAGTGTTCGAAGTGAAACAGAAACAACACCAAGATGCTATTTTGCTTAAATTAAAGGTAAATGTTCATAAGCAAAAAGTAATGGCTTTTGAACAAGGGGGAGATGGTGTATTGAGGTATCAAGGTAGATTGTGTGTACCAAGGGTGGATGAACTCCAAGAGAGAATCATGGAGGAAGCTCATAGCTCCAGATATTCTATTCATCTGGGTTCCACAAAGATGTATCGTGACTTGAGAGAAGTCTATTGGTGAAGTAGTATGAAGAAGGGCATTGCAGAGTTTGTTGCTAAGTGTCCGAACTGCCAACAAGTCAAGGTAGAGCACTAGAGGCTCAGTGGTATGGCTCAGAATATAGATCTTTCAGAATGGAAGTGGGAGATGATCAATATGGATTTCATTACAGGTTTACCATGGTCTCGCAGGCAGCATGATTCGATTTGGGTGATGTAGATCGAATGACTAAATCAGGCCATTTCTTACCGGTAAAGACTACCCATTCAGCAGAAGATTATGCTAAGTTATATATTCAAGAGGTAGTCAGACTTCATGGAGTTCCAGTGTCCATTATTTTAGATAGAGGTGCACAATTTACTACATAATTTTGGAAGTCATTCTAGAAAGGTTTGGGTTGAAAGGTGAACTTAAGTACTGTTTTTCATCCTCAGACTGATGGTCAAGCAGAGCGCACGATTCAGACTTTAGAAGATATGTTGAGGGCTTGTGTGATTGATTTCAAAGGCAATTAGGATGATCACTTACCTCTCATAGAGCTTGCTTACAACAATAGTTATCATTCTAGTATCTAGATGGATCCTTATGAGGCTCTTATGGGAGAATATGTAGATCTCATATTGGATGGTTTGAGGTCAGTGAAGCTGGGTTGATAGAACCACACTTGGTTCATCAATCCATGGAAAAAGTTAAGATTATTCAAGAGAGATAAAAGACAGCACAGAGTCGTCAGAAATCCTACACAGATGTTAGGAGAAGAACTTAGATTTTGAAGTAGATTATTGGGTTTATTTGAAGGTTTCACCTATGAAGGGTGTTATGAGATTTGGTAAGAAGAGGAAGCTTAGTCCCCGATAGATTGGTCCTTACAAAATATCCAAGACGATTGGTAACGTGGCTTATGAGTTGGAGCTACTGCAAGAGTTATCAGCGGTCCATCCAGTATTTCACATTTCTATGTTGAAGAAGTATATGGGCGATCCTTCACTTATCATACCCATGGAAGATATTGGTATTAAGGATTTCTTATCTTATGAGGAGATTCCTGTTCAGATTCTAGATTGCCAGGTTCACAAGTTGAGAACCAAGGAGGTAGCATCAGTCAAGCATCTATGGAGAAATCAGTTTGTTATGGAAGCTACTTGGGAAGTTGAGGAAGATATGAAGAAGATATACCCACATCTCTTTTGAGTCCGGAGAAATTCCAAATTAAGGTACTAATCCCTTTTCTTGGTATTTAGTTTAAACCGGCATGTTGTGTTATATATTGCTTGTTAGGCGTTTGAGCTGAATGTTAGATGTTACACCCTTAACCTACTCAGAGTAATCTCATTCGAGGATGAATGTTCCCAAGGGGGAGATATTGTAACACCTTGGTTTTTGAAAGAACTAGAATTAGAAATAAACTAAATAGGAGATAGCAAAATTTGAATTTGCAAGTTATGAGTTTTGGGGTCAACTTCAAATGACCATAACTTTAGTATAGGATGCAGCAGGTGGCCCATAAGATATAAAATGAAAGTTCTTGGATTCCTCTTTCCAACGCCACCAAATTTGCTAATTTTCAAGTTCGTATGAGGGAGATATGCTCGTTTGAAGTCGGGCTGTCCAGTTAAGGAAAGCTACCCGGATTTAAGAGGGGTATTTTGGTCTTTTCCTTACCATATCAAATTTAATTCATTTTTAGAAATTAATTAGGGGTCTAAACTGATTTGGTTCAATTTACACCATCATAATTCACGCTAGGGTTTTAGAAAAGAGTTCAAGAAGAGAAAAGAGGAGAAAGGCCAAGATTTCATCGAGTTCTTGAGGATTTGATTGCAGATTTATCCAAGATTTTAATCCCTAAGAGGTATGTGAGTTCACATAGCGTTGGGTTTGTTCATCCACATGCCAATCAGGTTAATTTCAATGTAACTGTCATCCTAAAAAGTTGAAGGTTTGATTTCTTGATTAGTGCTCTTGAATTTGCTTTCGTTCTTGAATTATGATGGGATTGATTAATTCTTGAGATAATCGTATCGATTTTAAGAGTTGTTTTGAGTAGATTCTTGTGTAAATGTATTGGGTAGCTGAATCTAAAGAGAAATTGAGAAAAAGAATTGAATCTAGTCGAATTAAGGCTAGAAAATGAGTAGAAAAATTTGTCGAATTGATCTGGGGGAGGGCTGGTGCGGCGCGCCAATGATGCGCCAGAAGTGTACCAAAATTGAGTCTCTAAACTTTTGGAGCTGGCTACCCGCACCAGCAGTACGCCAGGGTCGCCTGCCCCCACCTGTTTTCCATCGTTAGCTTATCTGAGTCCTTCTCAAGTGTACTAACACTTCCTATCGATTCTAACTACTCTAAATGACCTCTAAACATCTAGAAATCATCCATAAACATGAATCATAACCTTGAATCCATAAATTCAAATTCAAGGTAGAGTTAAGAGTCAAGTCTTCAAAAAGTCTTTTACAATTGTTTTAAAGTTGTTTTAAGACTTAAGCAAGAAGTTTGAGAAAGAGTAGGGCCGAGTTCATTTCTTTAAGATGTTATATGGGAATAGAGTATTCCCAAGGAGTAAATGCTTTTCACATTTAAGATGAGAAGAAACACAGATTTCCAAAAAGAGTTTTCATGAGCAGTTATAATCTCAAACCACAAAAAGAGTTATGTTTTTAAACATATGAGATAGTTACATTTTGGGTGTAGTATTGAGCACCGATATGGGGACGAGTTCAAATAACTCAAGTCTTTATAAACCATATAGCCAACG
This sequence comes from Solanum pinnatisectum, assembly GCA_035578085.1. Taxonomy (NCBI): domain Eukaryota; kingdom Viridiplantae; phylum Streptophyta; class Magnoliopsida; order Solanales; family Solanaceae; genus Solanum; species Solanum pinnatisectum. The sequence continues at coordinate 24,867,686 of CM069086.1, read as the reverse complement.
TGGGTAAAGAGGATCATACTTTTTTGATGATTCCTTATTGCTTTTAAGCATAGCTTAGTTGATCCACTTAGTTGAGAAGTTCTATACCCCGGTAAGGTATAGGACAGTTCTGGCAGCGTGGGCGCGCCGCTGTATCATCAGATAGCTCATAGTGATGGTTATCGGTTAAGAGAATCTCCCATAAAGTTACTTGTAGTTTCATGTACAAAACTAAGTTATTATTGTATCTTTCAATACACTGAGTTGTTATTTAGTGTTTAAAGCTTTTCTTTATAGTGCATCTTTATTTACTACTTTATATTGAAATGAGTTGAGTAGAGTTGAGACAAGGTAAGTGTTTATTTCAGCTCCAGTTCAAGCTTATGTCTTGTTTAGATTTCCCCTCACATGCTCGTACATTCAATTTACTGACTCCATTTGGCCTGCATCACTTTATGATGCAGATATAGGTAACTAGGATCAGCATCCAACACTTTGTTGATCTAGTTGAGCTTGAAAGTTGTTGGTTAGCCTCCTTGCTTTCGAAGGATCCCTTTTATCATTGTTTTGTCATTTCAATTTGTTCAGATGATCGGGGGTCTTGTCCCGACATCCCTCATAGTATTAGAGGCTTCATAGATAGATAGTTATAGTTCATTACTCTTGTTCATTTCGGTTATTAATGTCTTTGACTTGAGTTGCCACTTTGGCTAGTTGAATGTTTATTTCTAAAACATTTTAAGTTTATATATTGAGACAGTTTAGTTAAGATTATGTTTCAGTACATTTTATGTTGAGTAAGTTTTCCGCTAAGAATTAAGCCAGGCAAAGGGTTCTCTTAAGGCCAGCAATGGTTCTCAAGTTCCAGTCGCGTCCAAGGTGTAGGCTCGGGGCGTGACATAAGGCATGACATGCTTTAAGGATCTCATTCAGTTCCACTTTCAGAACACAACTCTGAATAATATTGGTAGCATAGCTTTAAAAAGGAACGGTACATCTCACATGTACTTCTTCACATCAAATAGGAATTTTTTCTTTTGATGGCTACTTAAATCATCAGGTAACATCCCACACACAATAAAATTAGAAAAATCAGTATACCAAGGAACAGAGGGTGTAGACACTACCATTACCGATTTATTTTGAAAAGCATCATCAATGTCTATCTCTTCGATCATTCTAGTTTCTACCTCCAACCTTGAAAGATTGCCAGCTACTTGGTTCTCACACCTCTTTCTATCTTTTATCTCGAAGTCTTATTCTTAAAGAAGTAATATCCATCAGATAAGCCTTGGCTTAGCCTCTTTCTTTGCCATTATGTACCTTAAGGCTCCGTGGTCCTTGAGAACCAACACTTTGGTACCCAATAAATATTCTTGAAACTTCTCAAACCCATATACTACAGCCAACCACTGTTGTTCTATTATGGTGTAATTCTTTCGAGAACAATTTAGCATTTTGTTAGCATAGTAAATAGGATGAAAGAACTTGCTTTTGTGTTACCCAAGAACATCTCCTAGAGCCAAACCACTAGCATCGCACATCATTTAAAAAGAGAGATCCAAATCGGGAGCAATTACTATTAGGGTCAAAACAAGCTTCTCTTTAAGTGTTTTGAAAGCCATCATATAAGAGTCATCAAAAACAAATGTGCTTTCTTTTTCAAGAAGTCCACGCAAAGGATTAGCAAACTTAGAGAAATCTTTAGTAAACTGTCTCTAGAAACCAACATTCCCAAGAAAGCTCCACTCACCTTTTACCAAAATCGAGGGAGGTAATTTTTCAAACACTTTAATTTTTTCTTGATAGACTTCAATACCCTCCCTTGAAATTTTGTGCCCAAGCACAATTCCTTCTTTAACAATAAAGGGACATTTCTCCTAGTTGAAAACCAAATTCAAATCCATACACCTCTTCAACACCATTTCCAAATGCTTCAAACATTCCTCGAAAGAATCCCCCATGACAGAAAAATCATCCATGAACACCTCCATAAATTCTCTACCATATTTGCAAAGATTGATAGCATACAATGTTGAAATGTGGATAGGCTATAACACAGCCCAAAGGGCATTCACTTGAATGCGAAAGTGCCATAGAGGCATGTAAAATTTTCTTTTCTTGGTCTTCAAGTGCAATAGATATTTGGTTGTACCTAGAGTATCCATCAAGCAAGCACCTTTTTCCGGCAAGCCTATCAAGCATCTGATCAATGAAGGGCATGGCGAAATGATTTTTTTGGTCCATGAGTTCAGCTTCCAGTAGTCCATGCACACACACCACCCAGTGATGGATCTAGTGGCCACTAACTCAACCTTGTCATCTAGAACTATCGTGATACCACCCTTTTTCAGAACACATTGCACCAACTCACCCATTCAATATCCACAATAGGGGAAATGATTCCCGCATCCAACCATTTGATGATTTCTTTCTTCACCACTTCTTGTATAGGAGGATTTAATCTTTTTTGATGTTCAATACTTGGTTTGAAAATTTCCGCCAAGTTTATCTTGTGTGTACATACACCCGGTGAAATACCCACAATATCGGCAATAGACCACCTCAAAGCTTTAATATGTCTCTTTAACACCATAATCAACAACTCCACTTGCCATTGTTTGAGATCGCTTGCAATAATTACCGGAAGAGTGTTGTTAATCCCCAAGAAAACATATTTGAAATGAGACGAAAGCTCCTTTAACTATAATTTGGTGGTTCAATAATGGATTGTTTTGTCGATGGTGATTCTCGACTAGATAAATCGAGATCAAGTTTAGCGTGAAAAGAATTATGTGATCACATACCTAGAAGAGCAGCTACAAGCTCATCATAGTTGTTAATTTCATCTTGATCATAATTAAGTAGCACTTGAGCCAAAGATTATCTACAATAGGCTGCACTTCCAATACTTGCAACGGCTCATTAGATTGATCTAAATGAGACATCACATGCATATCACTCGGGTATTTCATTGACTTATGAATGTTGAAACTAACTACTTCCTCGTTCATCCAGAATTTTAACTCACCTCTTTCCACATCAACCAAGGCCTCGACCGTGGCCAGAAATGGTCTACCAAGAATAAAAGGCATCTCAACATCAATTTCACAATCAAACACAACAAAATTAACGGGGAACACAAATTTGTCAACTTTTACTAGCACATCATACACCACCCCCACTGATTTCTTTATTGAATGACCCGCCATTAAAAGCCTCACGCTAGTTGGTTTTGGTCTATCAAGCTCAAGCTTTTCAAATATCATCAATAACATCAAATTTATGCTTGCACCAAGATCACATAAAGCTTTTGCAAAGGTACACTTACCAATAGTACATGGGATTGTGAAAGCTCCCGGGTTATCTCTCTTGAGGACGTCATTTTTTTCCCATTACTGCACCACATGTTTGTGGTGCACAATAGTCTCATAATCTATAACCCTCTTCTTTGTCACCAACTCCTTCATGAATTTAGTGTAGCCCAGCATTTCAGTCAAGGCATCCATCAATGGAATGTTCACTTTCAAGTCCTTCACTATTTCCACAAACTTTCGGAATTTTGTGTTGTCATTTTTCTTTCTCAATCGTTGTGGAAATGGAGGTATAATCTTGATTAGAGGCAATGTAGATGAATTTTCAACACCACTTTTTAGCACATTTGTCTTTGGCACACATTCTACTTCTTTCTCTTAATCTTGATTCATTATTGGCAATCACCCTTTGATTATCCGGTTCGTCTGGCCATACTACCTCTTGCAATGCATTCTCACTTCTAGTCACAATGACTGAAACATGGAATGAATTTCTTTGATCCCCATTTCCATTAGACATTTCACACTCATCGGAATTAGCATATGCAAGAGCAATTAGATGCCCTGTCTTTTCTTCAAGTGTTTTGATGGACGATGCATGTGAAACGATAGTAGTGGATAAGGCTAAGACGTCACTCTTCATCTCTTGAAAAACCATATCTGAACCCTCCACCTTGTCTAGAATTTTAGCCAACAAATCATACGTGTGGGTCTTTAGAATTTTAGCCAACAAATCAACTATAGTAGTGGTCTAGAATTTTAGCCAACAAAAAACCATATTCTACGTCACTCTTCATATTTGACCTCTTCACCTTGTCCTCTGCATCACCTCTCATCAAAACCATTAGTCCAACCTTGATTTCCGGCAAGCTTAAAATGGCTTGCTGAAAACCCTCTGAGTTTCCACTTCTCATGTGCATCTCCTCTTCATACCCACTCCAGAATATTTCATTTATTAAGTTTCTGTCTCTGTGAACATGCTCTGATACGAATTCAACCTGGGTGGTTAACCAAGCAATGTTTTTATCATGATCGTGGTTCTTTTCTTATTTCTCTTTGAGTTCCCCCAAATATGGAAGTGATGCATAATCAGCACTCGTGTACCAAACTTGCTTTATTTTTGTCATCTCATGTAGTAACTTTGTCGCTTCAGTAAATGAATGTCTAATGATACCTCCTTGCACAAGAGGATCAACTAATCCCTTATTCAAAACTTCAAGACTTAGGTAAAAATATTCCAGTAGCAGCTCATCCGAGAAACCATGTTTGGGACCCGGGGACAATACTCGTTTGAACCGTATCCAAGTTTCATGCCATGGTTCCCTACTGATCCTCCTTTCAAAATTTTGAATATTCCTTCTCAATTTCCAATTCTGAATGGAGGAAACAACCTCAAAAATTTCTCTCAGCTCTTACCATGAGGTAATAGACATTCTCGACAACTCAATCAACCATCTAATAGATTCCCTTTCTAAAAAGAAGGAAAATAGTCTCAGTTGTATTAACTCTTGTGATATGCCTTCAGTTGAAAAAGGTTTACACACACTTTCAAATCTTTGGAGGTGCTCAATAGGATCTCCATGCTCTAAACCTCCAAACAACCCCTTTGCGTTGATGAGTTGTAACATTACTTTTGTGATGACAATGTAACCCCATTGTGCACCAGTGGTAGAAAGATTGCTCCCATCTCATTGGTGGTATGAGAAACCACCTCCTCTTCTCTTCTAACATCATTGTCTTGTTCATGGCAACTAGAATCATTACCATGGTGCGCATTTATCATCACACCTATCAAAAGGTCACTACAAGAACACAAGCGTAAGACCGTTTAACTACAACACAAATTAATATGCAAATTACTTCATAAACTAAATTTTGAACTATCATTCCCCGGCAGTGCCACCATTTTTGATAACACTCAATAATCACTCCTCAAAATGAAATAAAAGAGTAAGCAGTCGTTGTCAATAAAATCACCTAAATAAGAGTCGAGATCGAATCCCACTGGGAACAGTATGAGGTTAAGAATTTAATTAGGGAATTAAAATGCAATTAATTCAAATGAAGTTGAGTTAACAATTAGGTGGAGAAATCCACCAACTTTAATGACGAAGTTTCAATCACCAAGTTATCAATGCATATATAGTCAACAATTCAAGAAATTAACTAACACAAGAGGTGTGGGGGTCAAATGTTGATTTCAATTTGGAGATTCATAGAATTGTTCATTACAACTATAGAATCACAAATAAACTAGGTCATCATAGGTGACGATAATATTCTATCAATATCAAAGCATTCTTGTATAGAATCTCTGTTCGGTCTCATCTAACTACCATTCAAAGCAACATAAGACTTTAAACCTACAATCAAGTACCCTAAATTACAACTATTGAAGATTTCCCACTTATATTGGTGTCTTTTGAGTACCATCACAAAATCAAAAGTAGAATTAAGTTGACCACCGCAATTCATAAACTAAGCACTCAGTAATCAGTCAAATCTGTGATTGATGGTCATAAAATAGCACAATTCAATGAACCCACTAGAACAAATCAAAACCCAACCCTATAATAACACCTCAAGAGATTGGGGTTTTAGCCACCCATCACAAAAAGTAAATAGATTATACCTTCAATGAAAGCAACCATAGGAAACGTGAAATCAATCAATTAAGGGTAAACTCACTTTGGATTCAACTTTAATTTTCCAAATTTAAGTTTACAAATTGAAATCTTCTAAAATAAAAATATTCTTATTTAATGGGAATTGTTTCTCTCTAAAATGTTAAAAAATTTCCCTCTCTATTTTTCTACCCTTTTTCTCTATCCTCTAGGCTATTTAGTGTTTCTCAAAATTTTGCCCAAAATTTAGTTCCATGTTTCTTTTGACGACGTTAGCTCAGCTCGCCAACCGCATTTGGCGAATTGTCCCTGTTTCTTGGGTTCACCCTTTTCTTCTTTTAAGCTTCAAATGTTTGGGTCTCGTTAGGTGATCCTGTCTGATTTTTATTTTGTCACTTTGGTTAGTCTCTGAATTCTTCCTCATGTCCCTCTTTGAGTTAGCGTTTTATCTGCCAACATTGTAAACTTCAGTGACATCCACTTGCTTCATTGTATATATTTTGGCGTATTGTCCTTCTTGCCTCACTTTGCCTATTGACCTTGAGGGTTGACTCAGTGCTGTGTCATTTTGGGTGGTCTCAGATTACTTAGGCGACTCACCCCTCTCATTAGGCGATCTACAATGCGTCGTAGTGTGCATTTCTTTTTGTGTTTTTGGTCATTCTTTCACACTTCAGTCCTTGCCTTATCCAATTGCTTTCATAGTTGAAAATCAACAATATTGTATTACAATACGACAAAAAAAGGCATTGAGGACACTAGTTATTGAGCTAAATGGACCTTAAATAAGTGCAAATCTACCACTCATTAGGCACCACCATTGCTAGAATTTTGTTGGGTATGTCATGCATTTGTATCTATATATATGTGTGTGTGTGTGTGTGTGTGTGTGTTCAAGGCATACGACTACATGAGCATGCCATACATATGTGATTACTATGATGTCAGATGTCGGACATGGAGGCTATTTGAGTGTTAGTTTTAGATGGTATCTTTATTATCCTTCTTGATTATAATTATTTATGATTTAATTTTTCGTTTAACATACATTATATTTTCATTCGTACTGACTAACGTCCCATTGCCTAGGGACACTGCATGTTGTATTGCAGGTTTAGACAGAGGTCCTAATCGACCTTTGCACTAGAGGTGTCGTCTCAGCTGAAGATTGGTAAGCTCCATTCATTCTAGAGTTGTTGGCTGTCAGTAAGTTTTGCATACTCGAATTTTGTATTTAGTTTCTATTGGTATAGTTGGGGTCTTTTCCTAACTAGTTGAGTCATAGTATTAATAGAGACTTGTGGACATACTTTGTTGGGTCTTCTTAGCTTCTACTTATAGCCTTGTCGGATTATGGTATATATGATTTCAGTAGCTTTGTCAGCTGGCTAATACTTTATCAGCTAAGTTGGCATTGTCAACTCCTTTCATTATGTCTATAATATTATTGTGACCTTGCCGGTCCACTTATCTTATTTCAGCAGTTGATTGTGAAAGCGTTGTCGGCCCTTGTTGTTACCTTTTGGGTATGTTTCACTAGCTAGCTCGGTCGAATAAGGTATCGGGTGTCAATGGCACCTCTCTGGTTTTGAGGCATGACAATTAAGAGTATTTGATAATTATATTAAGACAATTGATAATTTAATAAAAATCATATTAACACTATTAAATTTTACACAGTAAATAATGTAATAAAGAAAAATATATATAAAGCATAAAAATTATTTGATAATCATATGATTTATTATCTGTGTTTATATAGAATCAATTATGGGGATGGGGAAGGGGGAGTGGGGTAAAGAGGGAAGGAGGGAACTAGATTTAATTAAGGAACAATACTATAAATAGACTTTTAAAATGTAATCTGTTTAATATGCTCGAACAAAATATTACAATCTAAAATGATTAAAAATAATATTTTAATATTATTTGTGCATCACGCAGGTACGTATATTAATGTATGCATAAAGAATCATAGGTTTGCTCATTATGTACATCTCCACTAATTAAGTATGCTTGAATAAAATCAAATAGGACTTTAACGGGTGTTGGCTAGGGGGCAGGCAGAAAATTATATAATAGTGACTTAAAACTTCCCTGAGCAATTTGCATTATTTTATTTTATTTTTTCATCACTTCTTTTTTTTCGTCCCTCTCTTCAATTATTTTCATAAGTAATTCTCATCATATCAAAAATGCTTCAATTATTTTTCTTTTTCAAAAAAAAAAAAAATTTCATGTCACACTCTTTCTAAGAGAGCCTCTCATAACAAGTAAATATCATTGTCACCCTTTTTTTACTCAACCATCTCTTTTCTTCATATTTAATAATTTTATCACAACTTATGCTACAGTGCTCAAGGAAGAAGGGTGCAAAAATTAAGAATTCAAAAAATAGTGGATAAAGATATATATATATATATATAAGCTAATATTACTAAATGAAAGGCTACATGCTCAAAGGGGCTACTAGTGATATAATATCTGAAAAGACAAATCAAAGAAAGTCTATTATCATCTTCTAAGCAAAGCAATACTTTTTTTTTCTTCAATAACATGCAATAAAAGTTCTAGATTAAGACATAAAACATGGAAGATATACAAACAACACCATACATGGTACAAGTCTCAATCAAGATGGATCAATTCTACTTCTAAGATGGATAGGTTCATTACAACGTATAAAAAGTCTATTTTAAATTTTATTCTCAAGCACTCAAAGAAAAGTACTACTCAACTAAGGCTTAAATTGATAAAAACAAACAAGTTTAAAATGGTCTTTTCTTTTATCTCCAAAAATAAAATAAAATAAAACAAAAGTTATTCTAATAAATTAATACCTGGTTCAAAGGACGCTTTCCCGGAAAAGAACCGAGGCCATAAGAAAAATCAAGAGGTGGATGAAATATGTCACTAAACACTACAATAAAAATAATGATAAAGAATCTTTTTGTATTTATTTTCAAATATAATAAAATCATATGGTATATTCAACCTTAAGCTCACAACTATTGGAAGAATTTTCACCCCACACTTAAAATCATGCTTTGTACCCAAAGAAATTTAGAGAAAAGAGAAGAAGAAGAAGAAGAAGAAGAAGAAGAAGAGGATAAGGAGGAGGAGAAGGAGCAGCAGGAGGAGAAGGAGAAGGAGAAGAAGGAGGGTGAGAAATATTTCCTCGGGCCCTCTATAGTCTAGCTAACAACATGTTTTCTCTCATTTCATAGAGGGTCACACACACCCCACATTTATATATATATATATATATATATATATATATGAAACTGAAAATATAAATTAATTTTCAATTTTTCTAATAATATAGCATATATATTTTATTTCTAAAATATTACTTCTTTCATTTTAATTTATTTGATCTACTTTTTTAGTCTACTTAAAAGAATGATTCTATCTCTTTTTAACAATTTTTTTAGTTCTAACATTTCATATAACATGTTTAAGACCATAAAATTAACTTTTTTTCTTCTTAAATTTCATACCAAATAAAAATAAACCAAACAAATTAAAAGAAAATAAATATAATATTTTGTCTATTATATCTTATAGATTAAATATTAATTAATGAAGTAATATTATATTTGAAGGCATAAGATAAAAACTTGAAAAACTTGTATGTGATAGAATGACCTGCCAACAAATAAGTGGATGAAATAGAAAGAGTTAGTAAAGGTAAATGGAAGTTAATGGGGCCCACAACTGTTAAAAAGCATATTCAAACAAAAAAAAATAGATAACCCGCAATTACATAGAAAAGATATTTTAAAAAATGATTTTTAAGTCCAACCAAAAAAAGTACACATAGAGGGCAAATAAATACAACCTTTTTAAAGGTCAAATATTATAAAAAAAAATCATTTATGTCCATGTCTGGAAGAAGGCATGTCGTCCATGACCTGCTTCCTTAGCTGTTTATATATAAGAGTTAAAATATATTATTATATTAAATTTAATCTATTAAGTTGCCTACTTGATTTCCTTTTATGATTTCTTGTTTTTAATTCATTTGTGCTCCAAATTATCTTCACATCATTTTAATCCTACAAATTAATTACACAATATAAGAATAATTCATAAAATTTATACTAAAAAATGAGGATAAAAAAGTTAAATGCGAGACAAATAATGATTAAATATATGTATTTTTTACCTCACATCTTAGCTTTGCTTATGGTGTAGATGATCATGTTTATCCTTGTTAGGATTGATACATTGTGGCCTTAGACTAGGTTTGACCTTAGATGCTTTGGGGTGTGTTTTATCATCCTTGTAGTTATGATTTGCTTCCTAAAAGGCTTGTAGTGGGTTGTTTTCCTTGTGTGGGTGCTTGTGCCTTGGTGGCTCGTCGTAGCCGTGGGTTGGTCCTAGCTATACACAGTCATAGACTAGAAGTATGATTGGGATAGGGTGTTTTCCCTTGAGTTGTTTCCCACTCTATTGATTTGAAATCTATTCTTGACCTCACTTGTTGTTTAGCAGTAGGCCAATTGTAACCTTATTTAACTTTTTATTATATTGTTGGACCCGATGCCATATGCGAGGACCAATTGGATCCCAAGTTAGTACTTTCCCCTTTGGTAGAATGGTTTGGTTGGTTGTATGGTTATTTGAATTGAGTGCCTTGTTTGAATGTTGGTGATGGCATGCATTGCACTATTTGTTCATTCTCACAGAATTTGTGGTATGATCCCGACTAATGCATTGGTATAATTATAGTTCATGAGAAGATATTCTTTTATTCAACTTTTCTTCTAAATTGGTTTTAATGAGACTCATACCACCTTATTCACTTGATTTTCAAGTTATTGAGATTACGAAGCATCTAGGACGTGCTCCTTTCCTACTTGAAATGCTATAGGCATTTGAGATGTGCTCAGTTTTACTTGACTATCTAGTGTGTTGACTGATAACGCTCAACTACACCTCTTATGATTCAAAGTGTACGTGGTCGTCAACAAGTATAAACTCAATGATAAGTTGGGGTCGATCCCACGAGGAATGGTATGGAAAATAATCCAAATACGAAGTATGAAAGTGTTCTAACTTCTCATAGAATGGAAATAAACAAAACGCAACATAATATAAAGCAATAAATTTCGATTATCAATGTTAAGAGGATCGAGTAATCTATAGTTAACTAAGACAATTAACGTGAGTTTTAAACAAGTAGAGAGGGGACCTTAGGAGTGTGCATGCAATCGAATACTAATTTTTCTTAATGGGTAATGACTAATTGCTTTAAGTCGTCAATTCTCAATGGGTATGATGGATTGTATTTATAAAAGCCATTTTCAATCAACTATTATGTTTCAAGCAAGTTCTTTCGAACCTCAGCAAGCTTACGATGCGAGGCAACCCAATTCCTTAATTTAACCCACTTTATCAAGCTGGGTTGTAAAGACAAGAATCAATACAACTATCAATTATATACTCCACCCTAAGAATATTTCACAAGCAAACCTAGCGAGCTAAAGCTAAAATTGAATTTGCAACTTCAATCCATAGGTGAAAACATGAGTAAATAACTGAACTCATTTCAAAACAACATTAAATCTAGCAATTAACAACACCCACAAGCTAATTTTGTGTATTTAATTACATAATTACACCCCTAAGGTAATGGGGTTTAGCTAAGCATAGTAAAAAGTAAGTAAGAGTTACCAAAAAGATGTTTCATCACAACACCAAAATATTCATTACTTAATGCCAAAAACTAAGACTAAAACCCTCCAACCTCAATATCTTAGCTCAAAATCTCCAATAGAACAGAAGTTTCTATCAGTTAAATATTCAATAATGTAAAGTCTCTTTTCACTCTCTTCAAAAACCAATTTATATGTTTTCAAAAACATCACAAAATTTCATCTCGAGCCCAAGTTGGCGAGATTATTCAGGTTCGCTGAATGACTCAGGGAACCACCGATTGGTAGGCCTTGTCACCAAACTTCTTCTTCAGCTTTTGAATTGTTGACGTCTCAATTGGTGAACCCGATGGATGTCGCCAAACGGTTTCGGTGACTCGCCTTTTGGATCATTTCTCGCTTATTAGATTTGAATTCCTTCTCTAGTTGTTCTATTCCTTTAGGCGATCTAGGTCGAGCTCGTCATTTCATTTGGCGATGCGCCGTTTTGCACTTGAGTTCGCCGAGTTGTCTTAGTTCATGAGCCAAACTCACTAGATCTTTTAGTGAGCTAAAACCTCACTCGGTGAGTCGCCGACTGACTTTTGCGAGCTCCAGCGTTACTTTTTGTAACATCCTGCCTTAGAAAGAGATAAATTTAGAAAGTGCTAAATTGGAAAAAGCCAAATTGAGAATTTTGCAAGTTATGCTTAAGTTGTGTGTTTTGGGTCAACTTTAAATGACCATAACTTTCAGTACCGGCTGAGTTAGGTGGTGTCACAGTCCGAGCCTACACCCCGAACGTGAAACAGCATACAAAACTCTGAAAAGCCTCATACAAGCCTCATAGCATTCATAACATAAGACATAAGAAAATAGTATGGAATTTAAAAATATTTATCCATAAAATCTAAGTCTTTATTCAAAAATAGTGGAAGTTTAACTTTGTCTCATATAGACATCTAATATAACTTTGAATCAATACTAGGGTCACAGCCCTTCAACATAGTTCGAAACGTAAAATGACATGAAAGAAACTACTAAACACTCTCATATGTCCTCGAATCTTGAGGACTCACCACTAGCTTAGAGAATAGTCAATCCAAGCTTTACTTGAAAGAAATCACCTTAAGATCCGGAACCTACACTTCGTGAAAATGTAGAAGAAATATGGGTTAGCACAAAAATGTACTAAGTATGATAGCCATGTAAAAAAATAATGCTAAAAAGGACATTTTTCTTGAAAACTATGCTATATGTCAAGTTTGAGAAACATTATGAAATTTAGTATAAACACATAAGACATAAACATATTCATCATGTAAGTCATTAGAACATAATAGAACCATCATGGAAGTAACCCTAAGTTATACTTGTGCAATGTATGAATAGCATCCCATATTACCATTCATACTAAGTACCACTTTGAGGCCACGATAACCTACAAACCATTCTTCATTCGCATCTTTAGTTAATACTCATGGATAAGGAACATTCACATTTACTAAGTCTTGACAAGGAAAGTACCTCATAATAACATTTCCAAGTTAAGCATTCATCATTACATTAAGCCTTTAAGTCAACATTCTCATTGGCATCATTAGGAACACATTCATTTCATTAGACATTATGACATTAGAGAAACACACCATAGCTCTCTCAAAGCCTACTATGCATGAATGGCATCCAATACTACCACCCATACTTCATAGAACATCTTGAGTAACCATAGCACATAACTCACATGATGGGAATAAGAATTAACCGACATAGACCATGGGAGCAAACCATGGAATCCGGTGTCTATCCCACACCGTAAAGGGTTAGTCTACTTGCCTAAGGTAGAATCGGTAACATTTTAGCTTAGGTGGATCCACTAGCTAATAACCTATGAGGGCATATAGTTATAGGATAAGGAATGCATTCATAGAAACCCAGTCTAATGTGGGGAGAGCTTCCACCTTACCATATCCACTTGGTGCTAAGCTTTAAATTCCCATAGAGTAGTTCATTCTCATTAGCATTATTATACTTGAGAGGGCTACCACCATTAGGTCTACCGACCTAAAGTATATTATTAGACACATGAAAGCGCCACCATCATTAGGTCTACCTATTCAAGGTACATTATGAGGATAGCTCATTGAATCCTCAAGAAAGGGCAATCACCATTAGGTCTACCGATTCAAGGTTCATCATTATAGAAGTTCATAGACTCATCATAAAAGGGCTACCACCATTAGGTCTACCAATTCAAGACAATGCCTTAGAATACTTCATTAATCATTTATGAAAAGGCTACTACCATTAGGTCTACCGATTCAATGTTCATTAAGTCAAGATACTTTCGATTACACAAGAAAATGATGCGCTAAGCCTACCAATTCATGGTATAACATTACATTGAAGAACCTTTTAACAACATGCCATCATCATTCACAAGTGTATAATTGAGAATAACCTTTCAACAATATCACAATTGCATTGTAGTCATGATCACATTGTTTTTATTGAAATCACGAAGCATAAACATAAGCATCATTATTATACATCAATCTTCATAATTTCCCCTTCAAGGCCATGAATCATAATTCACCAACACAAGTAGATTTACTATAATTTAGGCATGAATAATGACATAATTCAATAAACTCAATCAATATAGATGTAATTTATTCACACGTTTCCAGAATCAATCAACCCACATCATGAAGTCATAATTTAGTAATTTAGGAAATTCATGGGTTCTTGGGGGGGGGGGGGGATTTCATCATAAATAAACAATTAAACATCAATTCAATTATAATCCTTCATAATTATACCATTGAAAACGTTTGAGGAAGGAACCCATGACTTAGAGTGAAACCCTAACTTTTTTGGGGGAAATTTGAAGCTTTGAAATCTAGTTTTGAAGGAAGTCTATGGGTGAAAGCTACCCATAGATGAAAATCTACCATATCTTAATGGATTTTTCCCCTAAATTTGAGAAGAAATACCTTGGTTCTTCAAGCCCTAGCCTCCACTTCTTCTTCTTCTTCTTTGGGAACTTCTAGAGAGAGAAATATTGTGAAGGAGATGATCTGTTGGGTTTTCTTTTTGATTCTATAGAAGTGACTTAATTGGAGGAAATTGAGTCTAAAAAGCTTATATACTTACTAGGAAAAGAGTAAAATAAGGTGGGTTCAATTTTGGAATAATTATTGAAGACCCTAAGGCTTGAATTTAAAATCAGCCTATGCCATGTTTTAGCTCGCCTAATGGCACCTCGTAGGTCGCCAAGGGCACTAGGCGACACGCCCAATGGACCCTTGGCTAAATTCCTCCCCAATGAGGCAGCCTATTAGGCAATGGGGAGGACCCTTGGGCGATGCACCAACCAAGTAGGCGAGCCCTGACTTAGCTCTTCTAATTTTCCAGTAGCTAGGCCGTTGGGACAGCCCACTAGGCGACCCCAAGTGGACATGGGCGACTCCCCAAGTCCTCTGGGTGACCATGCTGCCTCTTCGCCAAAAGGTCCAAAGAAAATTCAAGTTTTCCTTCACTCTTTCTTGATAGTTTAGGCCCTTGCCCTCTTCCTAGACTTTTACCCCTTTCATTTTAGCTCTAGTTTAGTCTAAACATTTCCGGAATGTTATATTATCTCCCCCTTGGGAACATTCATCCTTGAATGACGATCTAGACACCTTACGAAATTAAAGACTTAAAACTAGCAGCCCATCATGCATGCAACATCAAAATAATACACAAAATAAGAAGGAAACATCAACTCCATTTCAATATACTCAATGCAACACAAGGAAGTAGGAACTATATCTAACAACCCATTATGCGTGAAAACTTCAACATTTCTCATTTTATTGGAGGAATTACCTTCTCCAACTCAAATCATGCTCATCATAACATCATGAAGCAAATTATGCAATTACTCTCAAAAGCACATTTAAGTATCTTCAACAATTTATCTCATGAAGCATATAGACAACTCATACTAAATGCACATCAACATGAGGAACACAATTCATGAAAACTCATCTCATTACTAAACATGAATTAAATCAAGAACATGCATAACATGATGAGACCATGGAAACTCATAAATCAAACATGACTCCAAAACATGAAACAAGCCACAAGGAACTCTTGGTCTCAAGCTTGAATAGGAATAGAAGAAAGTGATAAGGTTATGGGAACACTTAGCAACCTTGCCTTCAAAACATACCATCTCCCCTTTGGGAGTAAACCCATACTAAGGCTAACATCAAAATAACATAGGGACCTTAATAAAACATTCACAACCATAAGAAACTATCAACATACCGGTGCCTTCATCCGGAAGGGCTCCTTTGTCCTCTTTAGACTGGAGTGCATAGAAACGACCATAATTTGGAGGAATAGGAACCGTACCATTAAGAGAAGCTTGTTTGGCCTCCATTCTTTTGGCCGTAAGTGTAGGTCCACTAGATGATCACTTTTTCCGCAACCATAACACCCATTTGTACCGGCTAGGCACTTCCCATGATGCTTTTTTCCATAATTGGTACAAGTAGGTTTAGGAAATGGAGGTCCACTACCTTTCTCTTGGTTAAACCTATGAGCGTTTGAAGAATCTTGGTTGGAGGATCTCTTTTTGAACCTTGGTTGCCCTTGTTCATCGGACCTAGCTCTTTTTACCTCCCTATTCATTTGTTTGAGTTTTTTCTCCTCAATTTGTTCGACATGGACCATAAGACTTGAAATATTCATACTTGGAATAAGCATTGCCGAACGACATTCATCGACTACCAAGTCAGACACTCCCATCACATACTTATTCATTCTAGCCCTCGAGTTCACCACCATGGTTGGAGCATATTTGGATAGTTGGGTGAGCTTAAGGGAATCCTCTTTCACACTCATACCCCCTAATTTTAGGTTTATAAACTCTTGTATTTTTCGTTCCCTCAACTCTAGGGGAATGAACCTATCAAGAAATGCTTCCTTGAGCACCTCACAATCTATGGGACCCACTCATATTGGTCTCTCACACTTCTATTGTTCATACCAAATTTGACCTACATCCTTTAGTTGGTAGGCAGCTAGCTCCGCCTTATCCTTCGAAGGCACCCCCATGGCACCAAGTATCTTGCAAACCTCATCAATAAACCTTTGGGGATCCTCTTCCACCTTGGAACCAAGATACTCGGGGGGATTCATCCTAGCAAAATCCCTCAATCTCGAAGCCATAGAACTCACATTAGGATTCACACGAGGCCTAACATCCATATTTGCTTGATCCATCATAGCTTGGGCTTGAGTAGTCATGGCTTGAACCATCATTAGAAGAGCCGACCTAACTTCCTCTTCCGACATGGTCGGAGGGTTAATTGGACCTTGATTCCATTGAGGAGCTTCATTCTCTTAAGGAGCTTATTCATTGACACTGTTTCCCTCCATTCTCCTTGTGCTAGCCCTTCGTGTATTCATATCCTGAAGACACAAAAGACGGATTAGGAAATGGACTTGTAGAGTTAAACTCCATGGCACGACTCAAGAGTAATGAAAGAAGTGTAGTTTCCTAACATCTTATAGCCTCTCATTCATAAATGTGGCGCGCTTCACACTATGAACAAGACTCTACTAGATGTGGCTTGTGAGACATCATCCTAAAAACCATCCTAACATTTTGTGCTCTGATACCATATTTGTCACGACCCGAGCCTACACCCCAGACATGACACAGCGTACAAGACTCCGAAAAGCCTCATACAAGCCTCATAGCATTCATAACATAAGACATAAGAAAATGGTACAAAATTTAAAAACATGTATCCATATAATCGAAGTCTTTATTCAAAAACAGCGGAAGTCTAACTTTGTCTCACATGGCCATCTAATATAACTTTGAATCAATAATAAGGTCACAGCCCTTCAACATAGATTGAAACGTAAAATGACATGAAAGAAACTACTAAAGACTCTCATATGTCCTTGAATCTTGAGGACTCACCACTAGCTTAGAGAATAGTCAATCCAAGATGTACTCCAAAGAAATCACCTTAAGATCCGGAACCTACACTTTGTAAAAATGTAGAAGAAATATGGGTTAGCACAAAAATGTACCAAGTATGATAGCCATGCAAAAAATAAGGCTAAAAAGGACATTTTGATTGAAAACTATGTTATATGTCAAGTTTGAGAAACATTATGAACTTCAGTATAAACACATAAAACATAAGCATATTCATAATGTAAGTCATTAGAACATAATATAACCATCATGAAAGAAACCATAAGTTACACTTGTGCAATATATGAATAGCATCCCATAATACCATTCATACTAAGTACCACTTTAAGGCCACGATAACCTACTTACCATTCTTCATTCGCATCTTTAGTTAATACTCATAGATAAGGAACATTCACATTTACTAAGTCATGACAAGGAAAGCAACTCATAATAACATTTCCAAGTTAAGCACTCATCATTACATTAAGCCTTTAAGTTAACATTCTCATCGGCATCATTAGGAACACATTCATTTCATTAGACATTATGACATTAGAGAAACACACCATAGCCCTCTCAAAACCTACTATGCATGAATGGCATCCAATACAACCACCCACACTTCATAGAACATCTTGAGTAACCATAGCACATAACTCACATGATGGAAATAAGCATTAACTGACATAGATCATGTGAGCAAACCATGGAATCCAGTGTCTATCCCACACCGTAAAGGGTTGGTCTACTTGCCTAAGGTAGAACTAGTAACATTTTAGCCTAGGTGGATTCACTAGCTAATAACCTATGAGGGAACATAGTTATGGGTAAGGAAGGTGTTCATAGAAACCCAGCCTAACGTGGGGAGAGCTTCCACCTTACTATATCCACTCGGTGCTAAGCTTTAAATTCCCATAGAGTAGTTCATTCTCATTAACATTATTATACTTGAGAGGGCTACCACCATTAGGTCTACCGACCCAAAGTACATTATTTCACACATGAAAGGGCCACCACCATTAGGTCTACCGATTCAAGGTACATTATTAGGATAGCTTATTGAATCCTCAAGAAAGGTCCTCCATCATTAGGTCTACCGATTTAGGGTTCATCATTATAGTAGTTCATAAACTCATCATAAAAGGGCTACCACTATTAGGTCTACCGATTTAAGAAAATACCTTAGAATACTTAATTAATCATTTATAAAAGGGCTACCACCATTAGGTCTACCGATTCAATGTTCATTAAGTCAAGATACTTTCGATTACACGAGAAGATATTGCCCTAAGCCTACAAATTCAAGGTATAACATTACATTGAAGAAAACTTTCACAACATGTCATCATCATTCACAAGTGTATAATTTAGAATAACCTTTCAATAATATCACAATTGCATTTTAGTCATGATCACATTGGTTTCATTGAAATCACGAAGCATATATATAAGCATCATTATTATACATCAATCGTCATGATTTGCCCTTCAAGATCATGAATCATAATTCACCAACACACCTAGAATTACTACAATTTAGGTATTAATAATGGCATAATTCAATAAACTCAATCAATATTGACATAATTTATTCACATGCTTCCATAATCAATCAACCCACATCATGAAGTCACAATTTAGTAATTTAGGAAATTCATAGGTTCTTGGGGGGCGGTGGGATTTCATCATAAATCAACACTTAAACATCAATTCAAGCATAATCCTTCATAATTAAACCATTGAAAACGTTTGAGGAAGGAACCCATGACTTAGAGTGAAACCCTAACTTTTTTGGGGGAAATTGGAAGCATTGAAATCTAGTTTTGAAGGGACTCTATGGGTGAAAGCTACCCATAGATGAAAAGCTACCATACCTTAATGGAGTTTTCACCTAAATTTAAGAAGAAAGACCTTGGTTCTTCAAGCCCTAGCCTCCACTTCTTCTTCTTCTTTGGTAACTTCTAGTGAGAGAAATATTGTGAGGGGGATGAACTCTTGGGTTTTCTTTTTGATTCTATAGAAGTGACTTAATTGGAGGAAATTGAGTCAAAAAGCTTATATATGCTAGGAAAAGAGTAAAATAAGGTGGGTTCAATTTTGGAAGAATTACTAAAGACCCTAAGGCTTGAATTTAAAATCAGCCTATGCCACGTTTTAGCTCGCCTAATGGCACCTCTTAGGTCGCCAAGGGCACTAGGCGACACGCCTGATGGACCCTTGGCTCACCTAATTTTCTAGAATGCCTCCCCAATGAGGCAGCATGTTAGGTGATTGGGAGGACCCTTGGGCGATGGGCCAACAAAGTAGGCAAGCCTCGACCTAGCTTGCCTAATTTTTCCAGTAGCTAGGTCGTGGGGACAACCCACTAGGAGACCCCAAGTGGACATGGGCAACTCACCAAGTCCCTTGGGCGACCATGCTTCCACTTCGCCAAAAGGTCCAATGAAAAATCAAGTTTTCCCTTTCTCTTTCTTGATAGTTTAGGCCCTTGCCCTCTTCCTAGACTTTTACCCCTTTCATCTTAGCTCTAGTTTAGTCTAAACATTTTCGAAATGTTACAGGTGGCCCATAAGATATCAAATGAAATATCACTGAATCCTCTTTCCAATGCCACCAGGTTTGCTAAATTCTGAGTTCGGATGAGGGAGATATGGCCATTTAAGTACAGACTGTCCAATTAAGGAAAGTAATCCATTTTAAGGAGAGGTATTTTGGTCTTTTCTATACCCCACTAGTCAAAAAAGTTTTGCCAACCTATTGTAAGGGGTCTAATCAGATTGAGTCAATCAGGATTCATTCTAAAGCGTTCAAGAAATTAGGGCAAAGTTCAAGAGGAGAAAAAGGGAGAAAGTTCACGCGTTCTTCAAATCTAAGTATTTTTTTCAAGGATTCAATTCCTTCGAGGTATGTAAGCTTCCATAGTGTTGCATTTTTTCACCCTCACGCCAATTACATAATATTTTACCCATTAATTCATTCTTGATGTTGAATTGTTGAGTTCTTGAAAGGTTCTTCAATTTAATTAGTAATGGAGTGTTGTTTTGTGTTCTTGAGGCGAGGGTTTGCGAATTGGTTGAGTAAATTGATAGTTCTCATGTGGTTTTCGCTGAGATTGTTTTGGGTTATAAGAATATGAGAGTTTTGACCTTATAATTTCAGTGGTTATGAGTTGAATCGAGTTTGGGAGAGGAAGAAAAGATCGGGGCAAAAATAAGCGCCCAGGTCTACATCACGGACATGCTTCAAATTCTGGCCCTTAGAAAATTTCCTCCTTCTCTGTGTCACGGAGAGAACACGGACTCCACTGTTTCAAAAATTATTTCGCGACCAAAAAATTTAATTCTTCTCCACGTCGTGCCTTTTCTCCCTGGTCAGTGTCTTCACTCATTTCTTATTATCAACTCTCTAAAACCCATTTAATTGTCACGAGATCCTTCATATCATAAATCATAATCTTGAATTCATAATTCAAATTCAAGATAGAGTTAAGAGTCAAGTTTGAGAGTCTTTCGAGTCATTTTGAGAAGTCTTTTGCAAACTTTTAAAACTTGTTTTAAGACTTGAGTACTTGAGTATGAGGATGACGAGAGTTGAGTTTCATTTTTCAAAATGAATATATGGGAACTAAGTATTTCCAATAGTAAATGTTTTAACATTTAAAATGAGAGGAAATATCAATTTTCAAATGAGTTCATGAGGAGTTTTTGAGTATAATCTCTTTTAAGAGAATCTTTTGAGTAATAATCTCAAAGTTAAGGATGAGGAAATGCTTTTGAACATATGAGCTTAGTTATATTATTGGGAGTAATATTGAGCACCTATATGGGGACAAGTTCAAAAAACTCAAAGTCCTCATAAACTATGTATCCAACGTAGGTAGAAAGGGTCATACTTTTTAGATGATTCATTATTGCTTTTTAAGTATAGCTTAGTAGATCCACTTAGTTGAGGATGTCTTATACTCCAGTAACGTATAGAAAAGTTTTGGCAGCATGGGCGAGACCTTGTATCATCACATAGCTCATAGTGACGGTTGTCGGTTAGACAATCTTACAAATAAGAGTTGTTATTGTATTTTTAAATGCATTGAGTTGTTATCTACTATTTTTTTAAACGCTTTATATAAACTGCATCTTTATTGTTGTTTTTATACTATATTGAGTTGAGTATCCATGAGTTGAGCGGAGATGAGGTGAGTATGTTTCATTATTTCCAAGTTAAAGCTTTTATGTTATGTTCACTGTTACCCTTACATGCTCATACATTCAATGTACTGAAGCCATTTAGCCTGCATCATTTCATGATGCTGATACAGGAGATCAAGCTCATCAATAGGTGCTTTGTTGATACCACTTGTGGTCCCAGAGTAGTTTGGTGAGCCTCCTTGCTTCTGGAGGACCCCTCATTTATTTCTACTATTTCAGTTTTATTAGGATGATTGGGGCAATTGTCTCGACATCCCTCATAGTATTAGAGGCTTCATAGATAGTAGTTTTTCATTTCCATTGTTAATGTTTGAGACTTGAGTTGCCTTCTTTTGGCCAGTTGAATGTTCTTATACATTTCAGAATTTATTATTTTGAGATATTTGAGTTAAAACTTTACTTTTAAGTTCATCTAATGTTGAGTAAGTCTTCTGCTGAGAGTTGAGCCAGGCCAAGGGTTCGCTTGGGGCCAGCAATGGTTCTCGAGAGCCGGCCACGTCTAGGATGTAGTCTCAGGGTGTGACACTTTTCTTTAACTTTTCTAACTTTTTTTCTTTTTTTCATAATGTAACGTCCTTTCCTTATTCTTAAGCCTTCATAGCTGCACATAAACAATTTAACATCAGTTATGAACACAAAATATGCATTGTGGACACTAATTCATTAAATAACAAGACCTAAATTAGTCAAAAATCCTGACTCATCAACACCCCCAATTTAAAATTTTGCTTGTCCTCAAGTAAAACACGAGATCAATCAGGTCAACAGGGATGTCTACAAGTAGTGCTCCTTGAGACTCAACATGAAAGTGCACACAAGGTTCAATCGAAACATACAATGTTTAATTGTGCACTCAAAGTTTCAGACTATGACTAGCCATCATCAATTAGAGTTCATGTGTAACACCTTGCAACTTTACTCTTAGAATCTGAATCGTTCGTCTTAAGTATATGAGCTTGAACTGGGTGATGTACTACTTGCTCATGTGTTTTAAGGTCCGTTACCAAGTGCATCAAGGGTATCGTAAGTGATCTATGGTCATAAGGGACCTATAACACTAAGTCAAGTCCAAAGTCTTTCTATCAGCTAAGTTTTTCGCATTAGTTGACGCTAGAGTCAACTTCAAATGACCATATCTTTCAGTAGATGAAGAAATAGGTGAACCAAAACTTATCAAATTAAATATCTATGAGCCTTCTTTCCAACACCACCAAGTTTGCATAAATGTAAGTTCAGAGTAAAAAGTTATGTCCCTTTTACTAGACAATGTCTTGCCACGCACCGGCCGCACGGCCTAGGCAATTTCCGCGCGAATGCGTACCGAGGCAATAGCTACTGTGTTCCTACATAGTTGGCTGCGCGCCTGAGGAATTTTCTGTGAGGGTGCGCGGGCGCCTAAGGCTACGTGATTCACCTCCATAATTCATAAAATTACCCTAGAAAGAAAAGTTTTCAAGAAACTAACTTCCTTCAAGGTTCATACATCATTCCAAGGTAAGATTTAACCACAAAACATCTAAATTTCTTCATCCAAGAATTTATGACTCCTACCCATGAAATTCATACATTTTTCAAGAAAGCTCCTCAAGAACTCATCTCCAAGATTCAAGAAAGGTTTTGTAGGTCTTCTACTTCCAAGATCATTCTTTTCTTTGGTAATTGGAGCGATTAAGGTATGTAAGACTTCAATGAGGAATTCCTTTCATCCTCATATCCAAGATTTATCAATGTTCATGAACGAAATTCCATAATTAGGGTTATCAAACCCACTTTCGAGTTCATCCATAATCTTGACCCGAATTTCACGATTTATTTGAATTAATTATTCAAGATTAAAGATTCTTGACCTATGTACTTCCTTTTTATACTTAGTAAGGTTTTACATTGTTATTCTCGTGAGTTGTTGACATGACATTGTTATGATTTCATGAAGCTTATATTTCAAAGCATGATTTTAGAGTCTTTATGTTATTATGAACATTAATTAAAAATATTTATGAGCTATGGAAGTTAGAAAACTTTCTCATAATTTAAGTTATATACATGACTTTGAAAGATATATTTTAGAAAGATTTGAGCTTTGACTCACAGATTTGAGCTTGGTCTCACCCTTTATTGAGACAGATAGATAGTTTATCAAACTATTAGCATATTATACAAGAATATTATTTTGGAAGTAGTATTGAGCACCGATATGGGGTAAGAGTTCAGAAAACTCAAATCCCATAAACTACGTAACCAGCGTAGATGGAATCATACTGTAAGACGGGCGACTCCTCACCTACCTTAGGAACGCTTTTTAATAGATCGATCAGTACAGTTGTGTTCTATACTCCGGCAAGGTATAGAGCGGCTCTGGCAACGTGGGTAAGATGTTGTATCATCACAAGGCTCATAGTGATGGTTGTCGATTAGAGAAACTCCCCAGTAAAGTAAAGAGTATTTATGTACATACATACATACATATATATATATATATATATATATATATATATATGTATATATATTCTAGTTTATTTCAGAATTTTCTACTAAAGCATTATATTTGTGAAGTTTAAATGATTTTATCT
This sequence comes from Solanum pinnatisectum, assembly GCA_035578085.1. Taxonomy (NCBI): domain Eukaryota; kingdom Viridiplantae; phylum Streptophyta; class Magnoliopsida; order Solanales; family Solanaceae; genus Solanum; species Solanum pinnatisectum. Next base: position 24,843,366 of record CM069086.1, on the reverse strand, counting down.
CATATTTATGCTTTACTTTAGTCTAGTTATATTTCAGTCTTTCAGTCCAGTTATTGTTTCACTCAGCCTTATTACATACTCTTCCATTCAATGTACTGGTATCGTTTGACCTGCATTGTCTTATGATAAAGATACAGGTGTTCAGAATCATCAACAGGTGCATCATTGATATCACCCAACTTCTTACCAGCTTTTGGTGAGGCCTCCTTGCTTTTGGAGGACTCCAGTCATTTATTTGCTTTAATAGTTTTATTTAAGGTTGTCGTGGGTCTGTCCGGTCGCCTATATCAGATAGTAGAGGCTTCATAGATAGACAACGTTAGAGGGTCTCTCGATATTTATCTTCAGATATTTTGTTAAACTATTATTGTTTACATTCAGTATTCTCAGACAGTTTAGACAATATTTTGACTTAAATATTTTCCCCTTCAGTTATTTAAAACTAAAAATGCTTGAATAAGTCTTCGGCTAGGTAGTTAGTCAGGCCAAGGGTTTGCTTCGGGATCACCAATGACTCTCGAGTGCCGACCACGTCTAGGGTGTAGGCTCGGGACATAACATCATGCTCACAAATGCTTACTTCAAATGCAAATTTATGCCCAACAAAAAGTATTTGAATGCCCGCACATTAAGAATGATTTCATGTTCTCACAAAGCCAATCAAGGACGAAAATTAAGTAATCGAAATAAACTCTCACACTCCTAATGAGAAAAACATGCATGATTTACCCATAGGCTTGCCCGTATTTTCCAACCAACACAACACTTGGCTTATGCAAGATCACAAAGGTCTTTCAAAGCTTTCAATTGGGCTGAGGGTAAGATATGATCATTTTGGTTTAATGACTCTACCTTCATGAAGCAAGACTCAAATTTTCCTTCTTTTCCTTTTCTATCATTCTTTTCATATTCACAACTCATCCTTGGCTTATTCATAGCACATAAAATTATTATTATTTTGGTATAGCTCATCGGATACCCCTTTTATTTCCACAACAATGCACAACAAATACAAATTATTCATTTCTTTCTTTCACTTTTTTTATATGGAGGGGTCCCATATTTTTCAGCACAAATTTCCAAGGACGAACTTCTTGATCAGTTTCTTTCCTCATTCTTACCAAACCCAAACTTAGGTTTTTGGCCTAAGTTGGTTGTTCAAACAAACCAAAGCTCCACGAAGGTTATAGGTGGGAAGGATACGGTGATTTTGACAACCAATTTAAACATTTGTACTCATATTTCATCCAAAGAAAAGGTTAGGCTCAAATGGTACCAAGATAGATTCACACACTCACAAGGTGGTCACCCAAAGGTATAACAATTAGGTTCACTCTCAACATTCATGCCTAAAACCATTTCTTTCATAGACTCCACATTAACTATCGGAGAAATGTCCACTGGAGTTTTCTTTTATTTCTTCACCACATCTCTCAAGTACTCCGCTTCAATCTGACGAATATAATAAGATGAGGATGGAGTGACCTCAATATCCATCTTTTACCGCAAAGGGCACATTTGCTCGGTGACACAAGGCACTGATCAATACCAAAATGGCAATAAGGTTTGATTTTGTTTGGCCCTCATAGCTATCTCATGTGCAATAATTGAGCCCAAATTCAGCTTTTCCCAGTCGATGATGCACCCTAGCAGCACAGCCTTTGGATGCCTAATAATGGACTCATTTCATGATGGCATCAACGTGCTACTGATGAACCCGAACCAGAATTGTGCTGCGATGTTGAGGTCTTTATCTCAATAATATCCCCCACATTGATCCATGGGGGCATTGCATCACTCAACAAATGGGCTAGCCACCCCTTCAAATTATCATACGTCTGAGTTTTGATTTTACCGGCCAAAGAGTGCCGAGTTTGTACTGTGCAATACAAATCATTATTGATGTCTGTTTCACTACATTTCACTTTCTTGCCCCGCACCTCTACAAAATCAATAAGGTCCATAAAACTAGCCTTTTTTCATTGTTGGGATTAGCTTGGCGTAACTTTTGTATAACTCCTGAACCCACGTAGGAACATATGGGCTTTGAGGTTTTGTGAACTACTAGAATTTGTGATACCGCAACGTCTCCCAAACATTTGAATATCTATCCACTACTCCATTCATGGACAACCTCTTCTCCTAAAGTATGGTACACCATCCAGCAGCCTTTAAAAGATTCATTGATCGAGGAGAGTTAGCCAGAATGGAGGGTACCTTTGGTGTCTGTGGTAGCGCCAGTGTGTAACACCCCAGATTTGGAAAAGGAAAAGTACTCACTTTGTAGTCGACTAGGCGATCCTCCGAGCCGACTTGGCAATCCGCCAAGTGGGATCTCCTCACCTTTTGGCTTGATCTCTGATGGCTAGAATTATGTAAAATTGGGTGAGCCAAGTCGGGCTCGCCGATCCAGTCAGCGCCTCACCAAAGCCCATTTCCCCATCACCTAGTGGTCTGCCTCTTAGGAGTGGGTTTCTGTAAATTTAGGCAAGCCAAGGGCTCACTTGGCAAGTCGCCAAGGGCCCTTCGGCGAGCTCCAGTGTGAGGGTCTGCAGATTTTAAGTTGGGGTCTTAAAGGTCTTTTCATTTTTACTTCAGTCCTAAACTACGTCGTTTTACCCTTAAACTAAAGGCCTATATAAGAATTCTACTCTCAAATTTCCCCCAACTTAAGTCCTTCTGAGAACCCAAAAAGAATACCAAAACTCCTCTCAAATATTCTCTCTCTAGAAACTTGAAGAAAGAGAAGATTCAACCTAGGGTTTCAATTCAAGGGTTCAATTCATCCATTGAAGAATAGAATTTGGAGTTAAGGTATGATAGTTTTCATCAATGGAGTTCCCAAATTCCTCGATTTCAAATAGTAGAATTCCCCAATTGAGTTAGGGTTTTCTTCAATTAGCATGGGTTCCTTTCATTATTGATTTAAATGATTGAATTATGATCTATTATGCATGAATTTATGAATTGAAATGCTTTTATGATGAATTCCCCATGAACCCATGTAATCCGTATGTATTCAACTTGTGAATCATATAATGAGGGATATTGAGTATAAAGCAAGTGTTTTATGAAATTAAGCATGTATTGTAAGCTTTACATGTATTTATGATGAAATCCATATCTAACCCAAGTTTACTAAGAGTTTATGATTAAAAGTGGGTTTTGACCTCAAGAGGTAAATTATTGACTCATGCATCGATTATGAGCTTTATGTTAATGTTTTAAGGGTGCTTTGAGGGTAAAGTACCAATGATGATGTTCTTGTTGTATTGTTGAAAGGACATTCTCATAAACACATAACTAGTATGATGTGAAAGTTTTTCTCACATAGAAAGGATTTTTGGGTTGAAAGGCTTTCTCACCTAAATGAATCAAGAGTAAGAGCTATCCTAATGAACTAGCTTGGATTGGTTGTCCAAGGACACCTTTTCATGAGTAATGAAGTCAAGTAAGAAATGACTATTCTGTGGGAATTTATGCTTAGCACCAAGTGGATATTGATAGTGAGATGGAAGCTCTCTCATAGTAGAGGTCGTGTTTCCAAAGAAACTCATGAGATGAAAGTTCCATCGTTAGTAGAGGTCGGGTTTCTAGTAGAAATCTTCTTATCCCATAAACTATGTGCCCTCATAGGTTGATTATCTAGTGGATCCACTTAAGCTAGATGTTCATGGTTCTACCTTAGGTAAGTAGAACAACCCTTTTCGGTGTGGGAGACACCGGGGATCATGATATAGCTCACATGCTCTCATGTCGGTTAATGCCAATTTCCGCACAAGTAATAATGAACTAAGGTTACTTCAAGAAGTATCTCACATGAGTTCAAAGGTTTTAAAGATGGAGTTATCTTTCATGACCATGATTTTATGACTTATGTTTAATAAAGCTTTATATCATGTTTAACTTGGTCAATTGCATGTCATGAAATGAAATGTCCCTTTTAGCATGTTTTAAATGTTTTATGCATGGCTATCATACTTAGTACATTGTCTTGTATTAACGCATACTCTTTCCTACATTTTTCCCAAATGTAGGGTCCGACAGGCAGGTTTTCGAATCTCGTGGCTAGTAGTTGAGTTTGTGATTTTCCCGAGCTTTGGTGAGTGCTCATGCTTCGAGGACGGAGTTATTGTTTTAGTTTCTTTCATGTATTTCTATTTGAAACATGATATATGGGCTAGGCCCAATTTCATTCTATTGTATTAGATGGCTATGATGATACATGAGTTTAGACTTTCGCTTTTCGTTTTATAAAATGATTTAGACTTGGACTATTGTTTTACTTTTATTGTTCTATTTCTTATGTTATGAGAACTAAGTGGCTTTTATGGAGTCCTTCGGGGTTCTATACACCATGTTACATCTAGGAGGTACCCCTGGGTAGTGACACAGTCGGTCATGGGCTGCTTTAGAGCGAAGCTTCGAATGCATCATCTTAGTCAATTCAGCTTCCGACACTAGTGTATGGATTGGAGTCTCGAACCCCTCAACCTTTTTATTCTCCAACTCAGAGTAGGTGAACTATATTAAATCAATGTCCAAACTCTCGTCCGAGCTTGTGTCATCCACCACCTGTTGTTTACCCTTACCACTCTACTGTGAAGGTTGACGATAAAGGGTTTGGGTATGTTAACCTTCCTCTGAAATAACAACCCCTTTTTTTTCTTACGGGGTGGTGGGGCCTATGGATTGGGCCTCCTCCGAGATGGAGGGCAACCCTCATCGAACATAAGCTTAGCTGGGACCTTAGGTCGAGCCATACCTGCAAACGCACACAAATGAGAACATTGTTCATGAAAGGTTAGTGAAACAGAATTTATAAAAAATACTGAGAGACTCAGTAAAGTAGTTTGGCAAGTCACCGAGCTCACTAGGTGAGAAAAAAGGGCTTCACCAAAATTTATATTGAAAAGGGGAAAATTACTAGGTCATAAAGGAGATCTCAAGACCATTCGAAGACTCATCGAATTCACTTCAGTGAGCTGAAGAGTTATCACCAAAAATGAATAGTGGCTCCTCTTCACAAGCCTGACAAGTAGTCGATGGGGAAGGCTTTTGGCGACTCACCGAGTCAATTAGGCGAGCTCAACAAAGCTCGTCAAAATGACTGAACTCCCCAGCCACTATCTCAATTCACAAACAACAGTCCACGACATACCAATTTAGACACAGTTGCAAACAATTCACAGCTACCCACGATGAATTCACAAGTCGGGGTACTCAGACTTCCCCCAATTAACAGCAATTCAATCAAACAGAGTTCAGTTAGATACGAATTTGTAGTACTTAGTGGTAAGGATTGCAGCTCATTTCCATACTCAGCTTGTTTAGACTTCATTCGAGGATGAATGTTCCCAAAGGGGAGATATTGCAACACCTTTTATTCGAGAAGATGGAAAAATGCAACTTTCCAAGATCTGGGGTCAGAACCAACAGATGCCACCGACAGACCATGTGTCAGACCACGGATCATAGGTAGGGTCCCATCATTTAGTCCCAAACTTAGGGGAATTTCAGCATCAAAAGATGAGACCTACAGTCGTGGTCCACAATCCATTGATGAACCCACGGACTATAGATGGGGTCCCATCATTGAGGTCCAAGACTCATTGATCTATGATCCTACCCACAGCCGACTAGTACAATTCGTGGTTGTACCTACGGACCGTAGGTCTGGTCGTAGGTGCGGGTCAGCAACTACTTAAAGGAAAATGGTTTTGGGTCAACTTCAAACAGTCATATCTTTTAGCAAAAATGAATTAGTTGTCCCATGACCTATCAAATTAAAAATAATTGAATTTTCTTTCCAACGCCACCGAGTTTGCCAAAATCCAAGCTCGAAGTAAAAAGTTATGCTTATTTTAGTAAATCCATGTCTGGCAAGCCACGAACCATGACCCAATTGATAGGCAGTGGTTTAAATGATGGCCCGTCAATCCACTCGTGGGTGGCACTTCGTCAGCTTTAAGTTATGGTCATTATTTTCCCTTCCCTATGTGTTGGGGCACTTAAACTACATCATTTAATGCCTAAACTACATCATTTTACTAAGTCTAAGACTAATAACCTACGTAGACATACCCAGAACCCTCATTCTCCAAAAATCATCCAAATTAGAATGGAAAGAAGAGAAAGAGGCACAGTTTCTTTTAAGATCAAGCAGCAGTGTTCTTTAAAGTTCATCCCCAAAATCCAAAGGATTTCTCCATGGATTTTGTCACAGGGTATGTGGGATTTCACTAGTGGGTTCCTTTTATCCACTAGGTCCCTAGAATTCAGTCAATTCATTGATTCTACATAGCTTTTTTAGATATAGGGTTTGTAAAATCTTGGGATTTTATTGTGATTACAGTTGCTATAGAATCCATAGTATAAATAACATGTTTTATTGGAAACGTTGCATAATTCCTTGTATAAACCTCAGAAGCCTAGTTTGTGTAAATTCTCTTAGTTTATGAATTATACTTTCTAGCCCAGTTAAACAGAAAATCATGCTCCAGATTTTGAATGTCACATTCTCAATATATAAATGTTGCATTCTCAGTTAGCATGTCAGTATTGTGAGCTATTCATAATTTAGTGCATTTTAGCTTTATATGTATTCAGTTGGGAGTAGACTTAGCACCAAGTTGGACTTGGGTTCAGCGTACCCTCATAGTCCCAGAACTATGTGCTCGCGTAGGATTATAAGTACCCTCTATTGGGCATTGGATTTAGTGATCACACCACAGTCATGCCTCTATACCCCTGTCAAGATATATTGGGTCCTCTCGATGGGGCGTATACATCGGACTCCACGTTTAGCTCACGTTGTTTATGTCGGTTAATAGTAGCTACCACAGTCAGACTCTTAGCAAATCGACCAGTTTCTAGTAGTTACTTCAGTATACAGTTCAGCATGTTATCTTCATTATTAGTACTTGTTCATTGCATTCAGTTTATCTTTCAGTTATACTTTAGTACATAGTTATATCCTTGTTCAGATTATATCATTAGTCATGAGTTATGCATTGTTCAGCTTATATACTTTGTTCAGCTTAGCATATCTATATCATGTATGCTCAGTACATTCCAAGTACTGATGCATACTCTGCGCTATAGCCTTTCATGATGTAGGTTTAGGTACTCAGCATCTAGATCACACTTAGATCGATTCTCGGTCCGCATTCAGCAGCTTCAGTGGTGAGTCCTCATATTTTGAGGATAATAGACATGTTTTCATTTCGTTTATTATTTTTAGTTTCAGTTTTGTTAGAGTTAGCTGGGGGCATGTCCTAGAAACTTAACTAAATTAAAGGCTTTTCAGACATAGTAATAGATTTAGATTGAGTTGTTAAGTGGTTGTTTCAGTCATCACTAAACTCTTATGGTTTCATATTTACTTTCAGACTAGTTCGGTTTTTCCCCATTTTTAGATATCCATTATCTTCAGCTTCCACATAGTACATGTTTTACTTAGTTATATTTTTAGTATGCTTATGATATGCCAGACTCAGGGTTAGCTTGGGTTACTCGTGATCCTAGGTCTCATGTTACGTCAAGGGGGTAGCCTCGGACATGACAAACTTGGTATCAAAGGATTAGGTTCAAGAGTGCTAGGGTGTCTGAAAGTAGCACTTAGTAGAGTCTTTTTTATGTGTGTGAAGCGAGCCACACCAATGAGAGGGAGGCTACAAAGTGTTTTAGGAAAAACTTCACTTTCTTTGCTTTTCTTATCGTGCGTGAGGTATGATTCAACTTCTCCTTTATAATCCATCGTAATACATTTCAGATCCTACCTCTTTGTAGAGCTAACACATGGAATACTAATGCACGCAATGCAAACACAATTCCACTAGTCCTGACAAATGAGGTTACGAATGCAGAATTTCAAAATGTGATCCAGTTCTTAGCTCAGAGTGTAGCCAATCAGAACAGTCAGCAGGCCCTAGTTCCTGCAAACATGAATGGTGGATCATCTACAGCTAGAGTTCGAGACTTTACTCGTATGAATTCACCAGAATTTCTAGGGTCAAAGGTTGGTTAGGACCCGCAGAACTTCATTGATAAGGTTAAGAAAATTCTTAGAGTAATGCAAGTGACTAGAACTGAGAGTGTTGAGCTAGCACACTATTAACTTAAAGATATGGCTCATATCTAGTTCACTTAGTGGAAAGACAACAGGTGTACGGATGCAGCTCCTATGACTTGGGATTATTTTACTGGAGCTTATCTGGACAAGTTCTTCCCAAGGGAGTTGAGAGAAGCTAAGGCGCAAGATTTTATAAACTTGAAGCAGGGTTCAATTTCAGTCCAAGAGTACGGGCTGAAGTTCACCCAGCTCTCCAGGTATGCTCCACACATGGTTGACGATCCAAGGGAACAAATGAGTAAGTTCTTGTTTGAGGTATCCGATCTGGTGAAGACCGAGTGCAGGAATGCAATGCTTCTAAGGGATATGTATATCTCCAAACTAATGACTCTTGCTCAGCAGGTTGAGGGAAATAATCTTAGTGAAATGGCTAAGGATAACAAAAAGTCCAGAACAGGAAATTATGAATACTCACAGCAAAAGTCAGGCGGTAGGAATCAATCACAATTTCAGCAAAGGTCTACAGCCCCAGCACCTTTATCAGCTAGTGCTCCATCCCCCAAGTTTCGACAGGATCAGAAAGGTAGGGAATCAGGCTCTAAGTCTCAGAAGAGTACTTCAGGTAACAAAACTTTCCCAACTTTTCCAAAGTATGGTAAGAACCATCTGGGTGAGTGTCTTGTAGGCAGGGAAGAGTGTTTTGGGTGTGGTCAATCTGGCCATAGGTTGAAGGATTGCCCTTCTACCAGACAAGGCTAAGGAGGTAACAATAATAGGGCTCGGTCTACAGATCCAGCAGCACCAGCAGGTTGCCCAACTCAGTAGGGTGCTTCATCTAGTACAGGTGGTGGTCAGCAATAGAACATGTTGTATGCTCTTCAGGCTCGCCAGGAACAAGAAGGTTTTCCGTATGTAATCACTGGTACGTTACGAGTCTTTCATTTAGATGTTTATGCATTGTTAGATCTAGGGGTTACACTATCTTTTGTAACTCCCTATATAGCAGTAAACTTCGGTGTCAGTCTAGAAACCCTATCAGAACTCTTCTCACTTTCTACTCTAGTTGGTGACCTAATTATAGCTTGACAGGTATATAGAAATTGCCCTGTCACAGTTTCTAGAAAGTCACCCCAACTGATCTTCTAGAGCTAGAAATAGTAGATTTTGATATCATTCTAGGCATGGATTGATTACATTCTTGTTATGCCTCGGTCGATTATAGAACTAGGATCGTTCGAATTCAGTTTCCAAATGAGCTTGTCTTAGAGTGAAAGGGTAGTAGCTCAGTGCCTATAGGTCGATTTATCTCTTACCTTAAGACTAGGAAGATGATCTGGAAAGGGTATATCTATCATCTCATTAAAGTTAAGGATTCAAACTCCAAAACCCCAACTCTTGAGTCTGTCCTACTAGTAAATGAGTTTCCAAAAGTGTTCCCAGAAGATCTTCCCAGAGTTCCTCCCGAAAGGGAAATCGACTTTGGAATAGATATCCTTCCAAATACCAAGCCCATTTCGATTTCTCCTTACAAAATGGCTCCATCTGAGCTTAAGGAATTCAAAGAACAGTTGAAAGGCCTTCTAGATAAGGGCTTCATCAAACCAGTATCTCTCCATAGGGTGCTCTAGTCTTATTCGTAAAGAAGAAAGACGGTTCTCTCAGAATGTGCATTGACTATTGTTAGTTGAACAAAGTCACAATCAAGAATAAGTATCCCATCCTCAGGATTGATTACTTGTCCAGGGTGATAGTTGTTTTTCTAAGATAGACCGTAGATCTGGCTATCATCAGTTCAGAGTCAGAGATAGTGCCATCCCGACGACAGCCTTTAGTACTCGGTATGGTCACTATGAATTTGTAGTTATATCTTTTGGACTAACAAATGCTCTTGCAGCTTTCATGCACTTAATGAACAGGGTATTTAAATAGTATTTTGACTTGTTCGTCATTGTCTTTATTGATGATATCCTCATTTATTCTCGAAGTGAGAAAGAGCATGTGACTCATCTGAGAGTTGTTTTGCAAACCTTCAAATATCACCAGCTATTTACTAAGTTCAGTAAATATGAATTCTGGTTACAATCAGATGCTTTCCTTGATCATGTGGTATCAAGCGAAGGGATCCAAGTGGAATCTAATAAAATTGAGGTGGTACAGCATTGGCCCAGACCCACCTCTCCAACAGATATTAGAAGTTTCTTGGGTTTTGATGGTTATTACCAGATATTTGTAGAAGGATTTTCATCCATAGCTTCCCCAATGACCAAGTTAACTCACAAGAAGGTCAAATTTCAGTGGTCCGATGAGTATGAGAAAATCTTCTTAGAACTTAAGACTAGGTTGACTACAGCTATTGTGATGCATCTAAGGTCAGCCCAGGTTGTGTATTGATCCAGAAAGGTAAGGTTATAGCTTATGCTTCTAGATAGCTTAAGGTCCATGAGAAGTATTACCCGACTCATGACCTAGAGCTTGAAGCCGTAGTATTTTCCCTAAAGATTTGGAGACACTACACGGATGGTGTTCATTTTGATGTGTTCACAGACCATAAGAGCCTTAAATATGTGTTCACCCAAAAGATTTGAATCTTCGTCAGAGGAGATGGCTTGAATTCCTCAAAGACTATGACATGAATATGCACTATCATCCAGGTAAGGCCAATGTAGTGGTTGACACCCTCAGTAGACTGTCCTTGGGTAGTTTAGTACATGTTGAGAAGGAGAAGAAAGAATTAGCCAAAGATGTTCACCGGATTGCTCTCTTAGGAGTTTGCCTTATCGACATATTAGATGGTGGTATGATAGTTCAAAATGGATCAGAATCTTCATTGGTAGCGGAGGTTAAGAAAAAGAAGGACAGTGATCATATATTACTTTGGTTGAAAGGTGCAATTCATCAGCAAAAAGTTGAGGCATTCTCCCAAGGGGGAGATGGTGTGCTTTGTTACCGTGGTCGCTTATGTGTTCCTAATGTGGGTGAGTTCAGGCAGAAGATCCTTACAGAAGCTCATAACTCCAAGTATTCCATTCATCCAAGTGCCACTAAGATGTACCATGATCTACGGGAAGTCTTTTGGTGGAACGGCATGAAGATAGACATATCAGACTTTGTGGCTAAGTGTCCTAACTGTCAATAAGTTAAGGTAAACCAGGATGTATGACTCAAGAGATTAACATTGCTACATGGAAGTGGGAAGTGATAAACATGGAATTCATTACGGGTTTACCTCGTACTCGCAGACAACATGACTCCATTTGGGTGATCGTGGACAGTGCCACTAAGCCCACACACTTCTTGGCTGTCAAGACTACATATTTCGTGGAGGATTACGCAAAACTCTACATCTATGAGATAGTCAGGTTGCATGGAGTTCCCTTGTCTATCATCTCATATAGAGGTCCTTAGTTTACCTCCCATTTCTAGAAATCATTTCAAAAAGGTCTTAGTACTCAGGTAAATCTCAGTACAACATTTCATCCACAGATGGATAATCTGGCAGAGCATACCATTCAAACCTTAGAGGACATGTTGAGAGCTTACGTGATCAATTTCAAGGGTAGTTAGGATGATCATATACATAGAGTTTAACTTATAATAATAGCTTTCATTCCAGTATTCAGATGGCCCTGTATGTGGCACTATATGGGCATAGATACAGATCTCCAATTTGTTGGTTTGAAGTAGGTGAAGCAACCTTGATTGGGCAAGATTCAGTTCATGAGGCTCTGGAGAAAGTTCAACTCATCAGAGACAGACTAAAGACAGCTCAGAGTCGTCAGAAGTCCTATGCAGATGTGAGGAGAAAGGACTTAGAGTTTGAAATTGATGATTAGGGTTTCCTGAAGGTGTCACCTATGAACGGGGTGATGAGATTTGGCAAGAAAGGAAAGCTTTGTCCCAGATATGTGGGTCCTTACAAAATCCTAAAAAGGGTTGGTAATGTTGCTTATGAGTTAGAGTTGCCAACAGAACTAACAGCAGTTCATCCAGTCTTTCACATTTCCTTGTTGAATAAGTGCACGAGTGATCCGACATTGATAGTACCAGTAGAGAGTGTGGTTATGTAGGATAGTGTCACTTATGAAGAGGTGCTAGTTGAAATTCTTGATCGTCAGGTTCGTTAGTTGATAAATAAGGAAGTCGCTTCAGTAAAGGTTTTGTGGAGGAGCCAATCCGTAGAGGGAGCTACTTGGGAAGAAGAAGCAGCCATGATGGCCAAGTATCCTCACCTCTTTCCTTCTAATTTTGTTTGAGCTTGAGGTAATAGTTTATCTCCGATCTATTAGTTTACTTTTGTGTAATTTAGTCTCAATATCTTGTTCCCTCAGTTATTCTTGCATTTCAACATATTTGCATGTTCGTAGAACTCCGTTCAGTTAGATATTTGTTTCTATTACTTAGTGGTAGAGATTGCAGCTCCTTCCCTCCATACTCAGCTTGTTTAGACTTCATTCAAGGACGAATGTTCCCAAGGGGGAGATGTCGTAACACTCTGATTCAAGAATATGGAAAAATTTAGCTTCAAATGATCTAGTGTCAAAACCAACGAAAGCCACCAATGGACTGTGTGTAAAACCATGGACCATAGGTGGGGATCCATTGTTGAGTTCTAGACTTAGGGGAATTTCAAGATCAAAAGATGAGACCTACAGTCGTGTTCCACGGTTTGTTGATGGACTCACGAACCGTAGGTGGGGTCCCTTCATTGGAGTCCAGGACTCAGTGGTCTCTAATTGTCATAACCCGAGCCTACCCCTCGGACGTAACACGGCGTACAAGACTCCGAAGAGCCTCATACAAGCATCATAGCATTCATAACATAAGACATAAGAAAATGGTACAAAATTTAAAAAAACTTTTATCCATACAATCAAATCTTTATTTTAAAATAGCAGAATTCTAACTTTGTCTCACATGGCCATCTAAAACAATTTTGAGTCAATAATAGGGTCATAGCCCTTCAACATAGTCCAAAACATAAAATGACATAAAAGAAACTAGAAATGAACAACTCTCGTCCTCCAACCATGAAGACTCACCACTAGCTTTGGAGAATAGTCAATCCAAGCTTTGAACCATAGAAATCACTTAAGATCCGGAACCTACACTTTGTAAAAATGTAGAAGAAATATGGCTTAGCACAAAAATGCACTAAGTATGATAGCCATGCATAAATCATGCTAAAAAGGACATTTTAGTTGAAAACCATGCCATATGTCAAGTTTGAGAAACATTATTAACTTTAGTATAAAAGCATAGGACACAAGCATATTCAACATGTATATCATTATAACATAATAGAACCATCATCTTAAGTAACCTTAAGTTATACTTGTGCAATGTAGGAATGGCATCCCATAATACCATTCATACTAAGTAACACTTTGAGGCGACCATAAACATACTTACCATTCTTCATTTTCATATTTGGTTAATACTCATAGACAAGGAACATTCACATTTAGTAAGTCATGACAAGGAAAACAACTCATAACAATCCAAATTAAGCATTCATCATTACATTTAGCCTTTAAGTCGATATTCTCATTAGCATCATTATAAGCACATTCATTTCATTAGACATTATGACATTCGAGAAACACACCATAGACACTCTCAAAGCCTACTCGTGCAATGCATGGATGGTATCCCATACTACCACCTACAATTCATAGAACCTCTTGAGTACCATAGCACATAACTCACATGATGGGAATAATCCTTAACTGACATAGACCATGTGAGCAAATCATGGAATCTGGTGTCTCCCACACTCAAAAGGGTTGGTCTACTTGACTAAGGTAGAACTGGTAATTTAGCTTAGGTGGATCCACTAACTAATAGCCTATGTAGGCACATAGTTGTGGGAGAAGGAAGGTGTTCATAGAAACCCTGCCTAACGTGGGGAGAGCTTCCACCTTACAATATCCACTAGATGCTAAGCTTTAAATTCCCATAGAGTAGTTAATTCTCTTTTAACATTATTATACTTGAGAAGGCTACCATTTGGTCTACCGACCCAAGGTACATTACTACACACATGAAAGGGCTACCATTTGGTCTACCAATTCAAGGTACATTATTACACACATTAAAGGGCTACCATTCGGTCTACCGATTCAAGGTACATTATTAGGATAGCTCATTGAATCCTCAAGAAAGGGCTACCATTTGGTTTACTGATTCAAATCATTATAGTAGTTCATGGACTCATCATGAAAATGCTAACCATTTGGTCTACCGATTTAAGACAAAGCCTTAGAATACTTCATTAATCATTTATGAAAGGGATGCCACTTCGCCTACCAATTCAAAGTTCATTAAGTCAAGATACTTTAGTTACACAAGAAGAGGATGGCCTAAGCCTACCAATTCAAGGTATACCAATGAAGATCACTTTAATTACACATGAAGAGGATGCCTAAGCCTACCAATTCAAGGTATAACATTACATTGAAGAAACCTTTCACAACATGTCATCATCATTCACAAGTGTATAATTGAGAATAACCTTTCAACGATATCACAATTGCATTATAGTCATAATCACATTACTTTCATTGAAATCACAAAGCATGTACATAAGCCTCATAACTATACATCAATCTTCATAATTTTTCCTTCAAGGACCATGAACATAATTCACCAACACACTAGAATTACTAAAATTAGGAATGGATAATGACATAATTCAAGTAATTAAACTACTACAAGAACAATTGCATAGTATTCATCTTACTACAATTCTCCCACATCACATAGTCCTAAATTAGAGTTATGGGGAATTCATGGATTCATGGGAGATTTATTCTTAAAACCACCATAGATCAGAAATTCAATCTTAATATATGATAATTAAACCATTGAAAACGTTTTGAGAAAGAATCCATGACTTAGAATGAAAACCCTAGGTTTTGGAGAATTTGCTTCATTGGAATTGAAAGTTTGAGGACTTCATGGAAGAAAGATTTCCATGAATCAAGACTACCATACCTTAGATGAAGAAATCCTAGAAAAATCGTGTGAGAAACCCCCCCCCCCTCCTTCAAGCCCTAACTTGATCTTCTTGTTCTTCTTCAATGGAGTTTTTAGAGAGAAGATTTTTGGGAAATGGTTCAGTTGGTTATGATTTTGGGTTAGGGATTTATGAGGTAATGAGTTAGTTAATAGCTTAAAAAGTCTTAAATAGGTCTAAATAATCAATATAAAACAACTTCACTTTATAATAACTAACCTAGTAATTTACCAAAAGGCCCTTGCTTTGGTCGAGTCTTTGGCAGAAAAACAGGCCCCACCCACCTACGCCCATGACCTACAGACCGTTGGTGGGTCTACGCCTCATCCTGCAGGTCTGTGGGTGGGTGGACTGGAGCCTACTTTTGGGGGCCTGACCCAACCCTCACCTACGGGGCATGGGTCAGCCTACTAGTCGTAGGTGTCATCCGTAGGTGGCCCTCTTTAGGGCAGTTTTAGCAGATTTGGGGGTCTTGGGGGTTAGGCCTTAGGGTCCTCCTCAAGGACCCTTGGTTGGTCCTTGGGGGAGCGTACCTTGACGTTTAACCCCTCAACCTAAGTTTGGGAAACCATTTTACACTTATAAACCCCTCATCAAACTCAAAAACTCCCACGTAAGGTTCTAGTTTCACCTATTAGTTTTTTCGAGTCCTAACACTAATCCCACCCAAGGCCGACCAGTACGTTCTGTGATTGGACCTATGGACCGTAGGTGAGGGTCAGCAACTACTTAAAGGAAAATGGTTTTTGGGTCAACTAGAAACAGTAATATATTTTAGAAAAGAAATGAATTTGGTGGCCCATGACCTACCAATTAAAGTAAATTGAATCCTCTTTCAAACGCCACCGAGTTTGCTAAAATCCAAGCTGGAAGTAAAAAATTATGCTTGTTTTAGTGAAGCCCTGTCAGGAAGGCCATGAACCACGACTCAGTTGACGAACAGTGGTTGAAACAACGGCTCGTCAATCCACTCGTCAGTGGCACTTCGTCAACTTTAACGAAGGGTAATTTTTGTCCTTTCCCTATATGTTAGGACACTTAAACTACATCATTTGATGCCTAAACTACGTTGTTTTACTAAATTTAAGCCTAATAACCTAGTCAGACATACCCAGAACCCTTATTCTCTAAAAACCATTCAAATTAGAACGAAAAGAAGAGAAAGATGTGACGGTTTCTTTCAAGAACAAGCAGCAGTGTTCTTCAAAGTTCAGCCCCGAAATCCAAAGGATTTCTCCATATATTTCATTACCATATATGTGGGAGTTCACTAGTGGGTTTCTTTCATCCACTAGGTGCCTAGAATTCAGTCAATTCCTTGATTCTACATAGCTTGTTTACATCTAGGGTTTGTAAAATCTTGGGAATTTATTGTGATTTCAGCTTCTATAGAATCCATAGTCTAAATAATGTTTTCTTGGAAACGTTGCATAATTCCTTTTATAAAACTCCGAACCCTAGTTTGTTTAAATTCTCTTAGTTAATGAATTATACTTGCTAGGTCAGTTAAACAGAAAATCATGCTCCACATTTTGAATTTCACATTCTCAATATATAAATGTTGCATTCTCAAGTAGCATGTCTGTATTTTGAGCTATTCAGTATTTAGTGAATTTTATCTTCATATGCATTTAGTTGGGTGTAGACTTAGCACTGAGTTGGACTAGGGTTTAGCATACCCTCATAGTCCCAGAACTACGTGCCTGCATAGGATTATAAGTTCCCTCTGTTGGGCATCAGATTTACTGATCACGCCATACTAATGCCTCTATACCCCTGGCAAGGTATATTGGGTCCTCTTGATGGGGCGTATACATCGGACTCCACATTTAGCAACATGGTTTATGTTGGTTAATAGTAGCTCCCAGAGTCAGACTCTTAGAGCATTGACCAGGTTTCCAATAGTTACTCCAATATACAGTTCAACATGTTATCTTTATGATTAGTACTTGGTCATTGCATTCAGTTATACTTCAGTACATATTTATATCATTGTTCAGATTCTATCATTACTCATGAGTTATGCATTGTTCAACTTATATCCTTTGTTCAGCTTAACATATCGATATCATGCATGCTCATTGCATTCTAAGTACTGACGCATACTCTGCGCTACATCCTTTCATGATATAGGTTCAGGTACTAAGGATACAGATCACGCTTAGATCAATTCTCGGTTCTCATTTAGCAGCTTCAGTGGCGAGTCCTCATGTTCTGTGGACAGTAGACATGCTTTCGTTTTAGTCATTATTTTTAGTTTCAATTTTGTTAGAGTTAGCTGGGGGAATGTCCTAGTAACTCAACTCATTTAAAGGCTTTTCATACATAGTAGTAGATTCAGCTTGAGCTGTTAAGTGGTTGTTTCAGTTATCACTAAACTCTTATGGTTTCATATTTACCTTCAGACTAGTTTGGTTTTTCCCTATTTTTAGATATCCACTATTTTTTTAGCTTCCGCAGGGTACATGTATTACTTAGTTATATTTTTAGTATGTTTATGATATGCCAGACTCAGGCTTTGCTTAGGGTCACTCGTGATCCTAGGTCTCGTGTTACGCCAAGAGGGTATCCTCGGGCATGACATTAGCATTGCAAGTATTGCACAAATTAAACAAAATTTGAGAAACCAACTCCAATGTAGAAAAATACACACACGCGACACAAAAGAAGGGTAGAGGAATTAAACCGACACTTCACTCACGAGATGCAAATAATCAAGAAAAATATCCGAAAGTTTGATGGATGAGTAGAGGAGTCAAAAATTTCAATTAAAAAGAACATCAATTGAATTTAGAAGTTTAAAAGGAAATGACACTTCAGTGCGGGGGAACTTCGGCGGGCTCAACTAACGTCGCTGAAGGGATTTGGCAATGTGAAGAATGGGTCTCAGCTCGCAAAAAGTAACTGGGCCTCAGTTATTCCTCAGGTCAATGGGCGAGCTAGGTCGAGTTCGCCGATCAGACTAGGTGACTCACCGAGTAAGCTGTAAGCTCGCCCAAACTTCTAGAACTTTTCCCATTTTTTAATTTTATGGGGTGATGCATTTTGGCGATTATGGGGGTAATTCGGTGACTCGCCGAGTGAACCAGCCCCTCGCCCATTTGCATTTCGCCTAAAATATGAACTCCAACCTACACATCCAACAAACGTTATTTAAATAACCAAAATGTAAATCTTGGGTTGCCTCCCAAGAAGCGCCTTAGTTAACATCGTGGTACGACGTGGACCTGCATTCAAGCATCTTCAAAATACACCACATCAATCATAGTCACATGTGGACACTCGCCAAAGTAAAGCTTCAACCTTTGCCCATTCACCTTGAACATTGACCAATCCTCGCTTGCAACTTCTATTGCCCTGTTTGCAAACACACGATTAGTTTTGCACGGACCCGACCATTTTGATTTGAGTTTTCTCGGATAGAGTCTCAGACAAGAGTTGTAGAGCAGCATAAGATCACCAATTTTAAACTCTCGATGAAAGATCTTTGTATCATGCCATTTCTTCAGTTTTTTCCCTTACAAAGGGTTGAGCTCTCATAAGATCGAAGCTGAAACTCTTCCAATGTATGGAGTAGGTCACCTCGATCTTTCTACGCATCCTCTAAATTCAAGTTTATGACCTTCAAGGCCCAGACCAAGAGCCCTTTTGCATCATATCCAACAAATAAAATAGAAAATTCTTGAGTAGTCTACTTCCCTTTGAATGATAAATCCCTTAACTCTTAATAATTAAAGGAATACCTTGGAACAAGGCCTTATGCTCAAGTTCAACTGGTTGATGACAAGATTTACCAAACACCAATTGATATGAGGACATACCAATCGGGGTCTTGAATACAATTCTATACGTCCAAAGAGCATCATCTAACTTCCGGGACCAATCGGTTCGATTCGCATTAATAGTTTTGGCCAAAATTCCTTTGATTTCTCGGTTGGACACATCGACTTGACCATTTTTTTGCGGATGATAAGGGGTGGCAACCTTATGCTTGACTCCATACTTTCTCAACAATGAGGTGAACATTCAGTTACAGAAATGAGAGCTCCCATCACTAATGATTGCATGTGAAGTACAAAATCTTGTGAAAATGTACCGCTTGAGGAATTGAACCACATTTCTCCCTTCATGTTTTGGTAAGGCCACTGCCTCTACCCATTTAGAGACATAATCAACGTGTTCCCATAAGAACTCACAAAAGACCCCATGAAATAGATTCCCCATACATCAAACAACTTAACCTCTAAAATAGGAATGAGAGGTAATTCACGCCTTCGCGACACTCCTCCTTGCTTTTGACATTGTACATACTTCTTAATAAGAGAATTCTCATCTTGATACAACGTTGTCCAATAATAACCACATTGTAGTACCTTAGTAGTTGTACGCACTCCACTATGGTGCCCACCAATCAGTGACACATGGAAAGCGTTAAGAATAGCATCTAGCTCAACTTCCGAAACACATCTTCTAATCATGTGATCAACCCATTCCTGAAATAGGCAAGGTTCATCCCAAAAATGGTTCTTCGCATCAAAAAGATACCTCTTTCGTTGGTAAAACTTCAGCCCATCAAGAAGAATCCCTTAAACCACATAATTGGAAAAATCAGCATAGCATCACCGACTCGTCGATAAAGTCTTCCTCAATATCTTTTTCACTGGAAACAACCACATTCGATTCCACTCGACAAGTGGTCTACTACATGGTTTTCACACCCCTTTCAATCTTTGACTTCAAAGTCAGACTTTTATAATAATAACACCCATTAGATCAACCTTGGCTTTGCATCCTTCTTAGCCATCAAGTAACGTATAGCAGCATGATCGGTGTGCACCACCACCTTGGTCCCCAAAATATAGGCTCTACACTTCTAAAAAGCATACACCACAGCTAATAATTCTTGCTCAGTGATGGTGTAGTTCTTTTGAACTACATTAAAGGTCTTACTTGCATAGTAGACCTGGTGAAACAAATTTCCCTTGCATTGGCCAAGTACAACCCCCAAATTTACACCACTTGCATCACATATTAGCTCAAATGGAATTCTCCATAATGATAGTAGTCGAAACGAGCTTCTTTTTTAAACACACAAACGTCTTGACACAAGATTCATCAAACTTGAAGACACTTTATTTTTCAAGTAGCTTGCAAAGAGGATGGGTCACCTTAGAGAAATCTTTTATGAACCTCTGGTACGCACCCGTATGACCCAAAAATCTTTAACACCTTTAACCAAAATAGGAAGAGGCAACTTGGCAATAACTTCAAATTTAGCTTGATCAACTTGTATGCCATCTCCCAAAAATTTGTGCCCCAATATAATACCTTCCTTGACCATGAAATGACATTTCCCCCAATTGAGAACAAGGTTTGTTTCGACACATCTTTTCAAGACTCTACCAAAGTACTCAAGGCACGCTTCAAATGTATCTTCCACAATCGAAAAGTCATCCACGAAGACTTCCATCTAATCCTCTACCATATTAGCAAAATAAAGAGCATACACCGTTGAAATGTCGTCGGTGCATTACACAATCGGAAGGGCATTCTTTTGAAAGCAAATGTCCCATAGGGACATGTACAGATTGTATTTTCTTGATCTTTCGGTGCAATGGAGATTTGATTATAACCGGAGTAACCATACAAGAAGTAATACCATCCACAACCCACAATTCTGTCAAGAAACTAATCCATAAAGGGCATCAAAAAATGATCCTTCTCCGTCCACGCATTCAAATTTTGATAATCCATACATATAGGCCAATCGGTAACCAGTCGCATTGGAACAAGTTCACCTTTTTCATTAGGGACCATGGTCATACCACCCTTCTTTGGAACACATTGGACGGGACTATCCCATTTGCTATCCACAATGGGTAGACAACTCCCGCATCAAGAAACTTAATAATCTCTTTATTGACGACTTCTTGAATTTGAGGATTCAACCTCCTTTGATGTTCAATACTTGGCTTACAATCACTAGCCAATTAAATCTTATGGATACACATATCGGAAGGAATTACCACAATGTCGGTAATTGTCCACCCACTAGCCTTGATAAATCTTTCCAACACACTAACAAGCACTTGTATTTGCCATTCAAGAAAATCCGCAACAATAATCATGGGTAAAGTGTTGTTAGATCCCAAGAACTCATAAGGAAGGTGAGGTGGAAGTACCTTCAATTTGAGCTTTGGCAGTTCTTCGATAGATGGCTTTGCGGGAGGACTTTCCCAATTCTTCAAATTGATATCAAGTTTCAAGGGGCTCTTAGAATAAGAACCTAAACTTGATAGAGCAGCAACTACCTCATCAAAATCTTGAATTTTGTCCCCATCATAATTCAAAAGGACGGCATCCAAAGACTCACCAATACAAAAAACTTCGCTCACAGTATTAACCGCTTCATCAATCACGTCAATGAATGATATTACATGGAGGTCACTTGGTTGCTTCATTGATTTACAAATATTGAATGTAACTTCCACACCATTTACCCGAAATTTCAGTTCACCACTTTCAAGATCAACAAGAGATTTCCAGTAGCCAAGAATGACCTACCAAGAATAATAGGGACCTCTCATCAATCTCGCAATCAAGGATTGATAATGCTAAACTACACTTCATCTGATTCTAAGTGTAGGCGATCGCAATCAAGTATAAACCCAATGGGGAGTTAGGATCGATCCCACCGGGAGTGATACGGTAAAGAATTCAATTACGAAGTGAAAAAAGTGTTCTAATCGATAATAGAAGTAGACATTTTCAAAGCAATTAAAGTAAATGGCAGGGGTTTGACAATTAATGTCAATTGGGGGATTAGAGTGAACAATTAACAACTACGAACACATGAGGGTAATCAAGTAGAGAGAGATCCTTGGGAGTGTGATCGATTGAATGTCAATTTTTCTATATGGGTGATTATTATTTACTAAAAGTCATTAAAACTTAATGGGTAGGCTAGGCTTTAGGTACAATAACCATTTCTCAATCAACTATCACGAATCAAATGAGTTCTCTCGAACCTCGACAAGCATAACAAAGATAAACAACCCAAAACCTCAATTAATCTACTCTTTCAAGCTCGATTGGTAAGATTGAATTTAGACCCACTTTCGCTAAGTCTACAATAACTCAATCACTACAATCATCAATTAATAGTTTTAACTCTAAAACCTCTTTATCCAGCAAGCTTAGAACACTAGGCTAGAATTGCATTTGCAACTAAAATTCATCAATTAAAACTCAACTACAAATTGAACCCACTTCAAATCAACACTAAAATCACTAAATACTAACATCCATAAGCTAATTGAAGCATTCAATCAAATAATCACACCCCCAAGAATGGGGGTTTTAGCCACACATAGTAAAAAGCAAGAAATAGTTACCAACTATGTTTTCCATCAGATTGGGTAACAATCTACAAGGTTTCAAAATGCTTGTATTGACTTCAAAAACAAATAAACCCTAAATCTCTACTCAAAAACTTAAAGAACAGTGTTAGGGATCAAAAACCAAATGTAGGAACTCTCTCATAACTCAGAACTCTGGAACTCTCTTTTTAAAATCACATTTATACGCTTCCAAATTTTTAGTTTCGGAAGTGGAGTAAGTCGAGCTTCGCCGACCATAGTTGGGGGCAAACGAATAGCACCGGAGCTTCCCATTTGATCCGCATTGATATCGTTCAAGTTTCCGATGTCATTACTGTTCCCAAGTTGGCTGCCAGCATTGCTCCCATTAAAACTCATTTCTTCACCTATTGAGAGCAAACAACAAAAGGACTAATAGGAGAGTTCTACTACAACAAAATTAGTCCACAAAAACACTTCAATAAAAAAATTCTAAACACCACTACCCGACAGCAACACCATTTTTTTATAACGCTCAATTACACCTCTTATGATTCAAAGCGTAAGCGGTCATCAATAAGTATAAACCCAATAATGTGTTGGGGTCGATTCCACGAGGAATGGTATGGAAAAGAATTCAAATACAAAGAATGGAAGTGTTCTAACTTCTTGTAGAATGGAAATAAACAAAACACAATATAATGTAAATCAATAAATTTTGATTATCAATATGAAGAGGATTTATAACCTACTATTAACTAAGATAATTAACGCGAGTTTTAAATAGGTAGAGAGGGGGACCTTAGGAGTGTGTGTGTAATTGAATACTAACTTCGCTTAATGGGTAATGACTAATTGCTTTAAGTCATCGAATCACAATGTGTAGGATGGATTGTATTTATAACAGCCATTTTTCACTCAACTATTATGTTTCAAGCAAGTTCTTTCGAACCTCAACAAGCTTACGATGCGAGGCAATCCAATTCTTTAATTTAACCCACTTTATTAAGTTGGGTTGTAAAGATGAGAATCAGCACAATTATCAATTATATACTCCACCCTAAGCATCTTCCAAAAGGAAACTTAGAGAGCTAAAGCTAGAATTAAATTTGCAACTTCAATCCATAGATGAAAACATGAGTAAATAACTTAACTCATTTCAAAACAACATTAAATATAGCAATTAACAACACCCACAAGCTAATTTGTGTATTCAATTACATAATCACACTAAGGTAATGGGGTTTAGCTAAGCATAGTAAAAAGTAAGTAAGAGTTACCAAAAAGATGTTCCATCATGATACCAAAATATTCAATACTCAATGTCAAAAACTAAGACTAAAACCCTCAAACCTCAATATCTTAGCTCAAAATCTCCAAGAGAACAGATGTTTCTATTAGTAAAATATTAATTGACGTAAAGTCTATTTTCTCTCTCTTCAAAAGCCTATTTATACGTTTCAAAAAACTTCCCAAAATTTCATCTCAAGACCAAGTCATCGAGATTAGTCGGGTTCACCAAATGACTCGGTAAACCGCCAATTGGTAGGCCTTTTCACCAAACTTCAGCTTCAGCTTTTGAATTCTTGACTTCTCAGTTAGTGCACCAGGTGTATGTCGACAAATGTTTTCGGCAAGTGACATTTTGGATCCTTTCTCGCCGATTAGACTTGACTTCCTTCTCTAGTTGTTCTGTTCCTTTAGGTGATCTGGGTCGAGCTCGCAGTTTCATTTGGCGATGCGCCATTTTGTACTTGAGTTCACCGAGTTGTCTTAGTTCATGAGTCAAACTCGTTGGATCTTTTGGCAAGCTAAAAGCTCACTCGGTGAGTCTCCGGTGACTTTTACAAGCTCCAGCCTTAGTTTTCTTTAACTTTTCTAACTTTTTCTCTTCTTTTCGTAGTGTAATGTCCTTTCCTTGTTCTTAAGCCTTCATGGCTGCACATAACCAATTTAACATCAGTTATGAACATAAAATAGGCATTGAGGACACTAATTCATTAAATAACAAGACCTAAATGAGTCAAAATTTTTAACTCATCATTGACGCCCTTTCTTTGATTATTTTTATACTTACGCCCCCGAGTTTACTTTTGTTAGCTGAGTGGCTTACACCCATGGAAATTTAATGTTTGACGGGATGATTGTTATTTGTTATACATACGCCCCAAGGATTACTCTCGCTAGCTGACCGGCTTATGCCCCTGCGCATTTACTATTTAGCGGTAGGACTGTTGTACCCTTATTTAACTTTTGATTATATTATTTGTAACATTTCGGAAATTTGTAGACTAAACTAGAGTCCAACATAAAACTAGTAGGCAATGTTAGAGCTTGACGTTAGGGTTAGATCCTTGAAAGTACCTCCCCGTACCTTGAAGTTCTTGTTTTAGTGTTAAAGCGTCAAGACCTAAATCATAAGGACCAACCATGGGTCCTTGAGGAAAACACCCAAAATGTGACCTGGGCAGTAACCCATTAGGGCAACCTACGCCCCATAGGTGGCGATCGTGGGTCCAGCCCCTCAAAAACAGCCCCCACTCCTTGACCTACGGTTCATCAGCATAGGCCGTGGTCCCATCCACGGTCCGTGGGTCCCCAGTGGTAGGTCACACCTGAAACTGCCATTTGGCAGTTAAGTCTAAGTTTAATTAATTTTTATGTGGTGTCATTTTAAGCTTATTTTAAACACCTATATAATTATTTTCCCACCTAAACTAACACATCTAAAATCATAATTCCTAAATCCCCAAATCAAAAACCAAACCCTCTCACAAATCTTCTCTCTAGAACTCTAAAGTAGAAGAAGAAGAAGAAGAAGAAGAAGATCAAGTTGGGGCTTGAAGAAGGAGGCTTTCTCACACTAATATTTTGGATTTCTTCACCTAAGGTATGGTAGTCTTTGATTCATGGATAGATTTCATCCATGAAGCCCTCAAACTCTTAATTTCAAAGTATGAAATTCCATAAAAAGATAGGGTTTTCACTCCAAGTCATGGATTCTTTCTTAAAACATTTTATTGACTTAACTATCATATATTATGATTGAATTGTTGATTATTATGGTTTTTATGAGAAAATCTCCGATGAATCCATGAAACCCCCATAACCCTAATTTATGACTTTGTGATGTGGGTGAATTGTAGTAAGGTGAATACTATGAAATTGTACTTGTAGTAGTTTAGTTATTTGAATCATGTTACCATACATGTCTAATATAGTAATCTGAGATATGTTGATTTAATGTGATCTATGGCCCTTGTAGGGCAAAGCATGAGAATTAAGTATGCTTGTGAGGCTTTTGTATATGCATTTAGATCACTTTGAGAGTAAAGTGAATATGACTATGATCTAATTGTTGTGTTGATTGGATGATTATCCTCATGTACACTCTTAGGTATGAATATGATATATTGTGAAAGGTTTGTCACATGTAGTGATTCTAAAGTTGGAAGACTAGTCTCACCTAATGAATCTAGGAGCTTTAGTATGAGTTATATGGATTGAGTGTCAAGACATTCTTCCGTAATTATGAAATTTATTCAAGACTTAACATGAACTCAATGGGAATTATGCTTAGCACCGAGTGGATATTATTCATTAGATGGAAACTTATACGATAGTTGAGTCCAGCTTTCCAAATAGGTTCCTTTTACACTAGTTGAGTTCAGGTTCCCAAAGTTGGTATCTCATGAGATGGAAACCTTCTACCTTAATTGAGTCTGGGTTTTCTAGAAGAAATCTCTTTATCCCATAAACTATGTGCCCACAGAGGTCTTTAGCTGGTGGATCCACTTAAGCTAAGAGTTTGGCTCTACCTTAGGCAAGTAGGACAACCCCTTCTCGGTGTGGGGTAGACATCGGATTTCATGATTAAGCTCTCATGGTCTATGTCGGTTAAAGTTAATCCCACTATGATAATATGAACTAGAGTATGAGTTATGAACTATAGTTACTCAATAAGCTTTCCTTAGTATGGGTAGGATTATGGGATCTTATTCATGCATTGCACAAGGATGCTTTGAGGGTATTTATGGTATGTTTTCCAATATGATATGATGGTCTATATCTTGAATGTGCTCATGAGTTCTGCTTTTGCACTTATTTTCAGGATGATTCCTAAACTTGGTAAAATGCATAGTTTTCAACTAAAATGTCCTTTTTTAGCATGTTTAAAAGGATTTTATGCATGGCTATCATACTTCATGCATTTTTGTATTAACCTATATTTCTTCTACATTTTTCCACAAAGTGTAGGTTTCGGTGTTTGAGGTCTTCTTCCTTTGATACAAGCTTGAATCGACTATTCTCCTAGCTTAGGGTGAGTCCTCATGGATCTGAGGACGAGTGATATATTGTTGATCCTTTTCTTTCATTGTATTAGACTTTTGGATTTCTATTGTAAGGGTTGTAACCCTAGTTGAGACTTCGATTGTAATAAATAGCTAAATGAGACAATGTCTAGACTTCCGCTTTGCTTTTATGAAAACTTCTCAAGACTTCAAAATGTGCTTTTTACTCTTATTGTTATAATGCTTTATGTTGTGATATGCTAAGTGGCTTACATAGTGTCTTTAGGGGTGTTATGTGCCATGTTACGTCTAGGGGGTACCCTTGGGTTGTGACAAACTTGGTAATTAGAGCACAAGGTTTAGAATGATTCTAGGATGATGTCTCATAAGCCACGTCTAGTAGAGTCTTGTCTATGAGTGTGAAGCGCGCCACATTTATGAATGAGAAGCCATAAGATGTTTATGAAATCTCACTTCTTTCATTACTCGTGAGTCAACCTGTAGAGTTTAACTCTATAAAGTCTTCCTTCTAATCTTTCTCTTGTGTCTTCAGGAAATGAATACACAAAAGGCTAAAGCAAGAAGGGTGAAAGGGGAGAATGTGAATCAAGTAGCTCCTCCTCAAGGTAATCAAGCTCCTCAAGTTAACCAAGCTCTGGTTGATCACATGGTGGAGAATGTGACCCATGTGGAGTTTAGGTCTACTATCCAATTGTTGGCTCAAGTTGTTACAACTCAAGCCAATAGAGAGGTGATTGCTCTTATGAACACTAATGCGGGTTCTGCGGCTTCTAGATTGAGGGATTTTACAAAAATGAACCCTCTCGTGTTTCTTGGTTCCAAAGTGGGAGAGGATCCTCAAGAATTTGTGGAAGAGGTTTACAAGATAATTGATGTCATGGGGTGACTTCGGTAGAGAAAGTGTAGCTAGCCGCTTACCAATTGAATGGTGTGGCCCAAGTATGATATACTCAATGGAAGAGGAATAGACTGAAAGGAGTGGGTCCCATAGATTGGGAAGTGTTCAACTTGATAGGTTCTTTCCCCGAGAGATGAGGGAAGCTAAGGTGGAAGAATGTATCAACCTTCATCAAGGAGGTATGAGTGTTCAAGAATATTCTCTAAAGTTTACCGAACTGTCCAAGTATGCTCCAGCTATGGTGGTGTATGACCAACAAATGGAGGATGAGAAACTCCAAGGCAACAATAGGGAGGTAAAAAAAGCTAGAACCGGTGATGGAAATTTCTCCAATGCTAAGTCTGATGGACAAGGTTGACTAAGGTTTAAGCAAAGATTCTCCAATCAAGGCTCCTCTAGTACTCCAAGGGTCAACAAGGATAGGGTTTCCAACCCTAAACCTCAAGGAGGCAATAGTGGTGGTTCCTATGTTGCTAGGCCTAATTGTGCAAAATGTGGTAGAAAACATGATGGTAAATGCTTAGTTGACTCGGATGGGTGCTATGGTTGTGGGAAGAGTGGCCACAAGATGAGAGATTATCCTATGCTCAAGGTGAAGGGGAGAGAAGATAAGCAAGCTCCTCCAAGCGGTTCAAACTCCAATGCTCAAAAGCAAAACTACTTTTATGCTTTTCAAGCCCGAGGTGACCAAGAGAGCTCCCCGGACGTGGTGACCGATATGTTGCAAGTCTTTTCTATTGATGTTTATGCTTTGTTAGACCCTGGTTCCAATTTGTCCTTTGTGACACTTTTTGTGGCCAAGAAGTTTGAAATACTCCCCGAAGTGCTAGTAGAGCCTTTTTCGATTTCTACCCCGGTTGGTGACTCGGTAGTGGCATCTATAGGAGTTGTCCAATTTCCTTGTCTCATAAATTTACCTTGGTGGATTTGGTAGAATTAGACATTTTAGATTTTGATGTAATTTTAGGTATGGATTGGTTGCATGCATGTTATGCCTCTATATATTGTAGGACTCAGGTGGTCAAATTCCAATTCCCAAATGAGCCCATTTTAGAGTGTAAAGGGGGAAATTCTATCCCCAGAGGTCAATTTGTTTATTGCCTCAAAGCTAGAAAAATGATCTCCAAAGGGTGTATTTACCATCTTGTTAGGGTGATGGACGTTGAGTCTGAAACCCCTTCTCTAGAGTTGGTTCTGATAGTGAACGAGTTTCCAAAAGTTTTTCCTGATGATTTTCCTGGTATTCCTCCCATGCGGGAAATAGATTTTGGCAGTGATCTTTTACTAGATACGCAACCTATCTCCATTCCCCTTTATAGAATGGCTCCGGCCGAGTTGAAAGAGTTGAAAAAGCAATAAGGAATTTGTTAGACAAGGGTTTTATTCAGCCGAGTATATGTCCATGGGGTGCTCCGATATTGTTTGTTAGAAAGAAAGATGGGTCTCTTAGAATGTGCATCGACTATCGCCAATTGAACAATATGACCATAAAGAATAAATATCCCCTTCCGAGAATTGATGACTTGTTTGATCAACTTCAAGGGGCTAGCTATTTCTCCAAAATTGATCTTCGTTCGGGTTATCACCAACTAAGGGTAAGAGGGAATGATGTACCCAAGACGGCTTTCCGAACTAGGTATGGGAACTATGAATTCCTTGTGATGTCATTTGGCCTAACAAATGCCCCGGCGGCATTTATGGATTTGATGAATAAAGTTTTCCAACAATATCTTGATATGTTTGTGATAGTGTTTATCAATGATATCTTGATATATTCAAGGAGTGAGAATGAGCATGTGGACCATTTGAGGATTGTGTTGCAAGTCTTTAAAAACCACCAACTATTTGCAAAGTTTAGTAAGTGTGAGTTTTGGTTAAGGTTCGTGGCTTTCTTAGGTCATATTGTGTCAAGCAAGGGTATTGAGGTAGATCCTAAGAAGACGGATACGGTCAAGAGTTGGCCTAGACCTCTTACTCCTTCCGACATTAGAAGCTTCTTGGGTTTGGCCGGTTATTATAGGAGTTTTGTTGAGGGTTTTTCCTCCATCGCTTCTCCGCTAACGGCTTTGACTCAAACAAAGGCTAAATTTGAGTGGTCGGAGGCTTGTGAGAAAAGCTTCCAAGAATTGAAAGATAGACTTACTTTCGCTCCGGTGTTGACTTTATCGGAGGGTACGAATGGTTTTGTTGTATATTGTGACGCCTCTAGATGGGTTTGGGATGTGTCCTCATGCAAAACGGGAAAGTAATTTCCTATGTTTCAAGGCAACTCAAAGTACATGAGAAGAATTATCCGACCTATGATCTTGAATTAGCGACGGTAGTATTTGCTTTGAAAATAAGGAGACATTACTTGTATGGGGTCCATGTGGATGTTTTCACCGATCACAAGAGTCTTCAATATGTGTTTAGTCAAAAGGACTTGAATCTCCGGCAAAGAAGGTGGTTAGAACTTTTGAAGGATTATGACATGAGTGTCCTTTACCACCCCAGCAAAGCTAATGTTGTAGCGGATGCACTTAATAGATTGTACATGGGTAGTGTGGCTCATATAGAAGATGAAAAGAAAGAGTTGGTCCGTGATGTGCATAGGTTGGCTCGGCTAGGTGTCCAACTAGTGGATTTCACCAAGGGTGGTTTCACTATTCATAATGGCACCAAATTGTCCTTTGTGATAGATGTGAAGTCTAAACAATATCTTGATCCTATATTTGAGTTGAAAGAATCGATACTCAAGAAGCCCGTTGAGGCTTTCTCCCAAGGGGCAGATGGGGTACTTAGGTACCAAGGTCGATTATATGTTCTGGATGTGGAAGGTTTAAGGGAGAAAATTTTAGAGGAGGCTCATAGTTCTTGGTATTCTATTCATTCAGGAGCCACCAAGATGTACCGTGATTTATGGGAAGTCTATTGGTGGAATGGTATGAAAAAGGATATTGCGGGATTTGCAGACAAATGTCCTAATTGTCAACAAGTTAAGGTTGAGCACCAAAGGCCGGGAGGCTTTTTGCAAGATATACCAATTCCTACTTGGAAGTGGGAAGAGGTGAATATGGATTTTATTGTGGGTTTGCCTCGTACTAGAAGGCAACATGATTCTATTTGGGCCATTGTTGATAAGATGACCAAATCAGCCCACTTTATTCCCGTCAAAGTTTCCCTTTCAGCGGAAGACTATGCCAATTTATATATAAGGGAGATAGTGAAGTTATATGGAGTTCCTTTATCCATTATTTTGGATCGGGGTACTCAATTTACTTCACACTTTGGAAGTCATTCCAAAAAGGGCTTGGTACCAAGGTGAAGCTTAGCACCGTTTTTCACCCTCAAACGGATGGTCAAGCGGAACGCACCATTCAAACTTTAGAGGACATGTTAAGGGCGTGTGTTATAGATTTCAAGGGTAATTGGGGCAACCACTTGACATTAATAGAGTTTGCCTACAATAATAGTCACCACTCAAGTATTGGTATGGCTTCTTTTGAAGCCTTGTATGGTAAGAGATGTGGGTCTCTGGTTGGTTGGTTTAAGGTAGGTGATGTTGCTCTTATTGGTCCCGAATTGGTTTTTGAGGCTATTGAGAAAGTTCAACTCATTTGAGAGAGGTTGAGAACGGCTCAAAGTAGACAAAAGTCTTATGCCGATATAAGGAGAAGGGGCCTAGAATTTGAAGTTAATGATTGGGTCTATTTGAAAATCTCACCTATGAAAGGTGTGATGAGCTTTGGCAAGAAGGGGAAACTTAGTCCCGGATATGTGGGCCATATCAAATTTTGAAGCGTATTGGGAAAGTTGCCTATAAATTGGACTTGCCAAATGAGTTGGCACCAGTCCATTCGGTATTTCATGTTTCTATGCTAAAGATGTGTATTGGAGATCTGATATCCATAATTTCCCTAGAAGGGTTGGGAGTTGATGAAAGTCTTTCCTATGAAGAGGTTTCGGTAGAGATCCTTGACCAGCAAATCAAGAGATTGAGAAACAAGGAGGTAGCTTCCGTGAAGGTTTTATGGAGAAATCATTTAGTTGAGGGTGCTACGTGGGAGGCCGAGGCCAATATGAAGTCCTGATATCCTCATCTCTTTCCTTTTACTCCTAATCAAGCATGAGGTAAGTAGTTCCTCTTGAGTTTTAGTGTTTTGGGAGTCATGTGTGTATTTGAGTTTTTCCATGACTTCCTTATGTTATGCATGTTCTTGATGAAATTCATGTTTAGTAAGAAAATGAGTTTTCATGATTTATGTCCCTTATGGTGTTGTGCATTTAGTATGAATTGCCTGTTTGACTTCATGAGATGTGTTGATGAACATGCTTTGTATGCTTTTGAGAGTATTGGCATATTGGCTCCATGATGTTGTGTTGAGCATGATTTTAGTTGGAGAAGTTAGTTTCTCCTATGAATATGAGAAATATTGAGTTTCATGCATATTTGGGTTGTTAGATGTAGTTCCTACTCCCTTGTGTTGCATTGATTATGTTTTAAGATGGAGTTGATGTTTCATCCTTTGAATTGTGCATTATTTTGATCTTTCAAGCATAATAGGCTGCTAGTCTTGAGTATTTATTTCCATGAGGTGTCTAGATCATCATTCGAGGACGAATGTTCCCAAAGGGGAGATATTGTAACATTTCGGAAATTTGTAGACTAAACTAGAGTCTAACATAAAACTAGTAGGCTAAGTTAGAGCTTGACATTAGGGTTAGAGCCTTGAAAGTACCTCCCCGTACCTTGAAGTTCATGTTTTAGCGTTAGAACGTCAAAGACTTAACCCCAAGAACTAACTATGGGTCCTTGAGGGAAAGACCCAAAATGTGACTTAAGGAGTGACCCACGAGGGCAACCTATGCCCCGTAGGTCCACCCAAGCCCCATAGGTGGGGGTCGTGGTTCAAGCCCCTCAAAAACAGCCCCCAGTCCTTGACCTACGGTTCACCAGCATGGGCCGTGGTCCTACCCATGGTCTGTGGGTCCCAGTCGTAGGTCACACCTGAAACTGCCATTTGGCAGTTAAGCCTAGGGGTCTTTTGGGAAATTCCTTTTTAATTAATTGTTATGTGGTCGTTTTAAGCTTATTTTAAACACCTATATAAGTATTTTTCCCACCTAAACTAACACATCTAAAATCATAATTCCTAAATCCCCAAATCAAAAACCAAACCCTCTCCAAAATCTTCTCTCTGGAACTCCAAAGAAAAAGAAGAAGAAGATCAAGTTAGGATTGAAGAAGGAGGCTTTCTCACACTAATTTGTTGGATTTCTTCACCTAAGGTATGGTAGTCTTTGATTCATGGATAGCTTTCATCCATGAAGCCCTCAAACTCTCAATTTCAAAGCATGAAATTCCCTAAAAAGCTAGGATTTTCACTCCAAATCATGGATTCTTTCTAAAATATTTTATTGATTTAATTATCATATATTATGATTGAATTTTTGATTATTATGGTTTTTCTGAGAAAATCTCCCATGAATCCATAAACCCACATAACCTTAATTTATGACTTTGTGATGTGGGTGAATTATAGTAAGGTGAATTCTATGAAATTGTACTTGTAGTAGTTTAGTTATTTGAATCATGTTACCATCCATGTCTAATGTAGTAATCCTAGATATGTTGATTTAATGTGATCTATGGCCCTTGTAGGGCAAAGCATGAGAATTAAGTATGCTTGTGAGGCTTTTGTATATGCCTTTAGATAACTTTGAGAGTAAAGTCAATATGACTATGATCTAATTGTTGTGTTGATAGGATGATTATCCTCATGTACACTCTTAGGTATGAATATAATATAATGTGAAAGGTTTATCACATGTAGTGATTCTAAGGTTAGAAGACTAGTCTCACCTAATGAATCTAGGAGTTTCAGTAGGAGTTATATGGATTGAGTGTCAAGATATTCTTCCGTAATTATGAATAGTTAAGACGTAACATGAACTCAATGGGAATGAAGCTTAGCACCGAGTGGATATGAATATGAGATGGAAGCTTATACGATAGTTGAGTCCGGCTTTCCAAATGGGTTTCTTTTACACTAGTTGAGTCAGGGTTCCCAAAGTAGGTATCTCATGATATGGAAACCTTCTACCTTAGTTGAGTCCGGGTTTTCTAGAAGCAATCTCCTTATCCCATTAACTATGTGCCCATATAGGTCTTTAGCTTGTGGATCCACTTAAGCTAAGAGTTTGGTTCTACCTTAGGCAAGTAGGACAACCCCTTTTCGGTGTGGGGTAGACACCAGATTCCATGATTAAGCTCTCATGGTCTATGTCGGTTAAAGCTAATCCCACTATGATAATATGAACTAGAGTATGAGTTATGAACTATAGTTACTCAATAAGCTTTCCTTAGTGTGAATAGGATTATGGGATCTTATTCATGCATTGATCAAGGATGCTTTGAGGGTATTTATGGTATGTTTTCCAATATGATATGATGGTCTATATCTTGAATATGCTCATGACTTCTGCTTTTTGCACTTATTTTCATGATGATTCTTAAACTTGGTAAAGTGCATAGTTTTCAACTAAAATGTCCCTTTTTAGCATGTTTACAAGGATTTTATGCATGACTATCATACTTAGTCATTTTGGTACCAACCCATATTTCTTATACATTTTTCCATAAAGTGTAGGTTCCGGTGTTTAAAGTGTTCTTCCTTTGATACAAGCTTGGATTGACTATTATCCTAGCTTGGGGAGAGTCCTCATGGATCCGAGGATGAGTGATATCTTGTTGTTCTTTTTCTTTCATTGTATTAGACTTTTGGATTTCTATTGTAAGGGATGTGACCCTAGTTGAGACTTCGATTGTAATAGATGGTTAAATGATAAAAATGTTTAGACTTCCGCTTTGCTTTTATGAAAACTTCTTAAGACTTCAAAATGTGCTTTTACTCTTATTGTTCTAATGCTTTATGTTGTGATATGCTAAGTGGCTTACATAGTGCCTTTAGGGGTGTTATGTGCCATGTTACATCTAAGGGGTACCCTTGGGTCATGACATTATTCGGTCCGATGTCAGATGCGAAGATCAGTTGGATCCTAAGTTAGTACTCTACCCTTTGGTCGCATGGTTTTGTTGGCTGTATGGTTCTTTGACTTGAGTGCCTTGTTTAAATGTTGGTGATGGCGTGCATTGCATTGTTTGTTCGTCCTCACAGATTTTGTGGTACGATCCTCACTCATGCATTGGTATAACTACCGTTCATGATGAGATACTTTTTACTCAACTTTTATTCTAAATTGGTTTTAATGGGACTCATACCACCTTATTGTTTGACCATATTCTGTTCTCTGTTATTCTTTTCTTGTTAGCTGATAGGCTTTGACTTTAGAATTATGGGTGTGGGTCCTCCTGGCCCTGGGTAGTTGACTTGATATCTTAGTTGCTTGCGAATATGTTGTTGGCTTGCATTCCAAGTATGTTCTTTACTCGCTTTCTTACCCTTTGTATCTTGTTTATATTCTTTATTGTGTGTCTACTTTAGTATCTCCTGTTTAGTTACTTATGCTATGCTTTCTTTATTACTTCTATTTTATGTTTGTGTTATGTTTTGAGCGTAGTTGACCGATGCCTATTGAGTACCATTTTTGGTATTCGTACTACACTTCTGCTCCCTCCAGATCCTAGTTTGAGTTATCATTATTGATTTGGAGTCGTGTGGAGCAGCTTGGAGTTTTGGAGACTTGGGTGAGCTCCTAGTGTTCGAAGTTGTCGTTTTCCGTCTATTTTTAGCTAGGCTTAGTGTTTATGTTGTATTTAGAGACAACATGTACCGATCTTGTATTTGTAAAAGTCTTGTACTCTTATTTTGGATTAGATGCTCGATTACTGACTGATGTCAAGTCTTGAGATGGTCCCTATTTTGTATTTATGTTGATTATATTTCCTTTACTATGTTCTTAGCTTTATGCCTTTAGTTGTTGGCTTTCGCTTAGTAGTTTGTTGCTTGTGGATCCAGGCTAAGAGTTGCACTTACACATTGATGGGGTTTAGTAGGTGTCATCATGACCGGAGAAATCGAGTCGTGACAATTTAATGCATACATTAGCATGGTTAAAGACCCAATTACTCATCAAAATCCTTTTTACATTTTCAATCATAATTGTGGATAATATCTTTATAAATAAATATGTTTATTCATAATTACCAAACAATGCGTAAGAAATAATATATGTATAATTAATCCAAGCATAACTAATACAAATATTATTAATGCAAGCATTACTAATACACTCTGTAGTCATTTGGTAAAGTTTACTAGGAAAAATAATGCATACATTATCTTTGTGTAATACTAGTACCTTGTTTGGTGTAATTCTAGTACCTTATTTGGTACTCTTTTCCATACACTCTATTGTGCATTAATGTATGTATTACTAATATCATGAATTTCTAGGTATTAATAATGCAATGATTTTAATGCATACATTAGCATGGTTAAAGACTCATTGGCCCCCTTCCTACATCTTTTTCACCATAATTGTGGAGGATATCTTTGTAAATAAACTTTTTTATACAATGTATGTTATTTTTAATACACCAAACCAAATAATACATAAAAATAATCTATATATAACTAATGTAAGTATAATTAATACAAACATTACAAATATATTATATTTAATATTATTTTTATACACTTTATCAAACAAATCCCTCAATTTTTATAGGCCCCACCAATTGATAAGGTAAGCAGGGAAACATACATGATATGTAGCATTAACTAATACTCCTTCTGTTTCAAAAAGAGTAACCCAATTTGACTTGACACAGAGTTTAAGAAAATAAAGAAGACTTTGAAATCTTGTGGTCCTAAATTAAAGTTATGGAAAATGTACAAAATTGTTCTTTAATTTGTGGCCTTAAACATACTACGTGAAAAACTGAAATTAAAATGTTACCAAAAAAGGAAAGAGGCAATTTTTTTTAAACATACTAAAAAGAAAAGTATTGTGGCTGCAGCCATGCAACGGATCTGGGGCGGCATTAGTGCTCTAGAAGACAAGAAACGGGCGCTCCTCTAAGACATGATCTCACCCGCAACCGGAGGGAAAGAGTCTGTCGACCCAAAATAGTGTGTTTGCATGTATCACTAGTAGTCTTCCATTTTTCACTTTGTAATGTAGGTCATTCTTTTTTAAACAAAGGATAATATAATATAGTAATGAAAAACAGTGATTAAACATGCTACGTGAAAAATTAAAATTAAAATGTTACCAAAAAAGGAAAGAGGTCATTTTTTTTAAATAGACTAAAAATAAAAGTATTGTGGCTGCAGCCATGCAACAGATCTAGGACCACATTAGCGCTCTGGAAGATAGGAAACGGGCCCTCCTCCAAGACATGATCTCACCCGCAACCGGAGAGAAAGAGTCTGTTGACCCAAAGTAGTGTGTTTGCATGTATCACTAGTAGTCTTTTTTCAGTTTGTAATATAGGTCTTTTTTTTTTAAACAGAGGATAATATATCTATAATGACACATGTCAACACCACAAATTTTTAGTATTTTAAATAATATTAAATAATTAATAATCAATAATTAATAAATAAATATAGATACATGTCAATAATTAGAATTAGAATGACACATGTCAACACCACAAAAATAAAATAAAAATAAATTAATTAATTTTAAACAAACTATTTAAAATACAAAAAAACAAAAATAAAATACCAATGGACAAAAAAGTACAAAATGTTAAAATAGGTTAATATATATATATATATATATATATATATATATATTCTTTGTCCAAGAGTATCTCCTTCTTTGTTTTCTTTTTCATACTCTTCTCTAAAATATTTGGCCCAAAAGTCTGGTAATTTTTGATAATATTTTTCAAGATATGACAGCATTTCCTTACTGCTATCAAATATCTTATAATAATATTTTTCGAATTCACAAGTGTATTTTTGAATACAACTCATTTTGCATATTTGCAATTTTTCTAATTGCTCCTTAGCAATTATTCTTAATTTTTCTCTATTTAGAGAAGAATTTCCTTCTCCACCTAGGAATTCATTTCCTATAAATTGTACTAGGTTTCTAATTCCTTCTTGAAGAGAATTTTTTAACCCTTATATTGTACTATTTTTAATGATTCCTTTTGCATCATTTGATAATCTGGTATACCAATTACTGACTTTACCAGTAAATGTATTTATCATAATGATATATTTTTCTTCTTTTGTATAATTTACTCATTTTCCTAATAGAAAGAAAAGAAATGTTTTGTGCCCATAAATCTAGATCTAAGTCTAGTTCTCTTTTACAATCTAGATTTAAAAACTGGGTTGTTCCTACATCTCCTGTTGGGAGTCTGTTAGGCATATATTTGGATTTATTATTATTATGATATTGACTTGTAAAATCATTATTTCTTTTTGCTTTGGAAGCAAAGTTTTGTTCAGAATTATATCCTGGTTCTTGTTCTTCTTTTAAGGTGTTAGATCCTTCCCCTTTAGCAAAGTTTCCTTGGGGTCCACCTGTATCACATTTATTCATAAGAACTTTTAATTTTTGATCTGAAGGATCAAAGTCTTCTAATGCATAAACTAGTTCATTCATTTTTTTGTTCAAGGTTTTCATCCTTTTCACCGTTTTCTTCTTCTTCTTCTAGCTTCTTTTTACTAGATTGTTCTAATCTACTTGTTCCTAAGACTCCGAATGTTTCTCCACTTTCTTCAGGGAGACCGTAGATTATCTTGTGAATGCAAGATATTCTTCTTCCTTAGGATTTTGCTTTCCCACCTAAAAAGATGAAAAAACTTTTGTTTCAGATGGAACTTTGTTAGAGCTGCTTTCTGATTTCCTAGAGATAATTTTTTCAATCTTCTTTGAGGTGCTCTTTTCTTCTTTTGAAGAATTAGCTTCTTTTTGTATTGCTTGGCTTTTACCCTTGTCCTTGGACTTAGGTTTCGACATATCCATGCTTACCGATGAGATGTTTTTGGCACCAGGTGCTAGTGGGACATCTCTTGCCACTTTATTGGGAGTAATATTCTCCGGCGGGTTTTGAATTCCCTTTTGGACATGCGTCCAAATGTTCACATAGCAATAGAAATTCATTCATATTTTCAGCCTGATCTTCGCTGAGTTGATTGATTTTGTACTGCATTTTTCTTGCTTATTCGGACAAGCTGACTAATTCATCTCTGATGTTGAATAGTTTGTGGCTTTTATCATCTATGGACTTTTCCACAATTAACATTTTTTCATACATCCTATTAATCAGGATCTGTGTGCGATTGTCTATATTGGACATTTTTGGAGAGAAAATCTGCAAAAGAAGTATCAACTCCTTTAATATGTTCTATTTTAAATGAATAGAAAGATAATAAAACCTGCCACCTATGCAATCTCCTGTATTGCAGTTCGGATGGAAGTTTGTTCGAGATTAGACCTGACACCTGTGTATTATCAGTTCTAATAATGAATTGTTTTGGTAAAAGGAAAGCTGAAAATTTCCTAATTCCTCTAACAATGGTTAATAATTCCTTTTCATTTGTGGAATATCTTGTTTCTGCTTCATTGAAAGTACCACTTGTGTACTTGCAAATTTCATTTAAATCGGTTTGCAATAATGCTCCCCAATGATAATCAGATGCATCTGTTTGTAATACTAGATTATCACTTTCCTCTGATAATCTTAATTTTGGTAATTTAGAGCATTCCTATTTTAATTGTTTGATACACTGTGCTCTTCAGTCCATCCAAGTCTATTGGATTTTCTTATCAATTTTTGCAGAATATTCTTTTTCCTTTCTAAGTCTGGAATAAATTCACCTGCATAATTTAGACATCCTAGAAATCTTTGTATTTCCTGTTTAGTTGTTAATTTATCAGGAAATTCTATAATCTTTCTCGAGATGTGAGATTGTAATTCTATTCCATTTTTTGCAATAATCATTCCTAAGAATTCTATTTCATTTTTATTTATTTCTGCCTTTTTCTGGAATAAAATGATTCATTTTTTAAACATATTTCTGAAAATACTTTTAGATGAGTTAAATGTTCTTGATATGTTTTAGAACATATTAGTATGTCATCGATATAGACTATAAGAAATTCCTTTTCAGAAAATATTTTATCCATCTTTCTTTGAAAGATTTGTGGAGCATTTTTTAATTCGAAGGGCATAACTAGTCATTCGTAGTGTCCATTAGGCATACTGAACGCTGTTAATGGAATAGATTCATCAGATAATTTTACTTGCCAAAATCCACTATTACAGTTGAATTTTGAAAAATAATTTTTTCCTTTTGCAAGATTTATTAAATTGTTTTTATTTGGGATAAAATATCCATCAAATATACAATTTTTATTTAGCTCTTTATAGTTTATTACCATCCGAGCTTTTCCTCTTTTTATCTCAGCATGATTTCTTACAATAAATGTTGGACTATTATGAGGGCTTCTACTCATCCTAATAAGTTTTAGGTTGATTAATTCTTTGATTTGAATTTTAAATTTATTTTTATCATCTTCATTGTAGAGCATTGGCTTTACTCTAATGATGATACTTAGATATTTAAGTATTAAAATGGTTTTTTCGTGATTCCTTTCCCATTTTTCTAAAGGATTTTCGCCATAAGATTCTTGTAGATTCTTTTTAATCTGCTCTAGATTAAGGCATTTGCAAGAGATTTTCTTTAGATTTTCTAAATATCTTCTCTTGTAATTTCCATTTTTTCCTTTTCAAGAATATATGGATTTTGTTTTCTTGGGGCATTGATAAAATGTACACAAGGAGTTTTAAGACTTATCATGTATATTGTCTGATGATAGTCTTGGAATTGTTGGAGAAAATCATTACCTAATAATAAATCAGTTTTTAATTTATCATAGGCAAATATTTTATTTATAGAAACAATTTTTTACCCTAAAATTATTTCTACTTTTTCTTTTGATTGTGATAGTCTTTCTTTTACCCCTGTAATCCCTATCATAGAGATGTTGTTTTTATTATTATCCCAATCTTTTATTAAA
The DNA here is from genome assembly GCA_035578085.1 of Solanum pinnatisectum. NCBI lineage: Eukaryota > Viridiplantae > Streptophyta > Magnoliopsida > Solanales > Solanaceae > Solanum > Solanum pinnatisectum. Next base: position 24,802,718 of record CM069086.1, on the reverse strand, counting down.
AAGGATTTTACTAGACTGACTTCTGATCCATTGTCAATTTGATAATAGGTTGTTAATTTTGTATCATAGAAAGTTAGTTCTATGAAAAATGATACTCGGAAAGATGTTTCTTTAGGCATTTAATTTTTTGGTATGAAACAAGTTTCATTTTTATAACTCATTTCTATCCCATTTTTTCCTATATTGTAGTCATTAAGACTATTAAGGAACATATTTCCTAGAATTAGGTTGTGATCACCTTCATGATTTGTAATATAACAGGGAACTGTTATTCTTATAGTGTCTAACTGTATGGGTAAATCTACCATATTTATACAGCTAAAGTTATTTCCTTCAAAGGTTTTATAAATGTAATGAATACCTTCGTATATTGGTAGTCAATCTAATAAAATACCTTTGATATGATTTGTCGTAGCACCTGTTTGTATCAAGATTTCTTGATTTTGCCATTCAACTCCGTTAAAAATTCTTCCTGAAATATATATATATATATATATATATAATTACTACTCATATTATTTTTAAAATCATCTTTTACAATTAAACTATAAATAATTTTAAATACTTTCTAAAAATATGAACGTGTGTGATTCCCTTTTTTTTTTTTTTTTTTTTGAAATTTTAACTATCTTTCCACAACCTCCTTATTTATAGAAAAAAAAAATGTAGATGATAATAATAATAAATTTTCAATTTTTTAAAAATCATTTCATTAAATAGTAAAATATTTATTTTTTAAAATAATTTTGAAGTAGTTTTTACAAATAAACGAGAAATAATTTTAAAACTATTCTTTTTTTTTCCTAAAATTAAAAATTGGTTACTTGAATTTGAATTTGAATTTTAAATTTACTGTTTTGAAATAAAAAATTAAAATAATAAAAAAAGAAAACTGAAAATTTTGGGTAAGTACGTTAGGGATCCTATTTTCGTGGGAAATCATCAAATATTTTATACTAAATATTTAAAATAATTTTCCACAACTACTCCTTGTAGCAAACAGAATGCAAATTGCTTACACTAATTCCTTAAGCATAAAAATAAATTAATAGCAAGTATCAGACTCATTTTATAATGCAATTTTTTCTTTATAGAATAAAATTATTTATATCATACTTTTATGTAGATTGTTGTCACATTTGAATTTTTTTTCTTTAGTTTTAAATTTTTCAAATACAAAATATTTTATCAAATTAATTACTGCTAATTAGTTATGAAATATACTAAGATTATATAATAAAAAAGATTTTAAAATAGGGTAATACAGTTATAAAAAGAAAAAAATGAATTTTAAATTATTAAATTAAAATTAAAATAAAATAAAAAGAATGAAAAAATAAAAATATAAAACAATTAGAAAACCACCCTAATTTCGCCACTTCCCCTATTCCCTCTCTCAGGGCAGTTTTTTTTTTTCTTACCCTTTCTCCACTGATATACGTTTATATATATCATAATCATCTAAACAATTTGTTCATTCGTAGACAATGTTTCCACGCCAATAATATTCTTACTCTCTTTTTACTCATTGTTTTCAATGCGTATTTTGTTTTTTATTTGAAAAATTCAAGAATTGGCAATTACTGATTGATTTTGTATTTTGTGTTAACTTGATTTATTTTTTATCTGATTTTATCAAAGGTAAAGAATGAATGAAAAAAATCTCAAAATCAAGTGAGCAGCAATTTTTTGTTGAGAACGCTAAAGAACTTCTCAAATTTGTGGATGTCTTTCTCTTTGATTGCGATGGTAAGAGAAAAATCACTTTGTATTATTACTTTTCATATCATGTAGTTTCGTATAAGATTTTTTCATCTTTTTCTGTTTGAACATGTTTGAAGCAAATTTTATCAAAAAGTAATGAGGTAAAAATTTATAAGTTTCCATTTTCGTGAGATTTCACTGAGTATGTTGTTATTGTTGCTGCAGTTGCTGTCTTTATGCACATCAATCGTATAAGATAATTTAGACACATGATTTTAATATAGATGCCAAAAATCATATAAATATAAAAATATTTATTAATAAATAAGGAAGTACAACGTGTTTAGTGTTAATAATGTTAAATTTTTAAATCATCTTTATTCCGCTTTATTGTGAAGCATGGCCAATAACGACTCTGGGTCTGATCAATAGCTATTAATGTTAATTATTTATGTCTTTTAATAATAAATGCCTTTATTTGATGTGATTATGGAATCAAATTATCTTTAAAACTCTTAATATGACTTTATCCATTGGATTTCCAAATAAAATGATGTTATGAATCAATTTTAGTCAAGTGCTCTTTATTTTTAGTTATTATGTCGCAGGACTTATGAAATAACTGGAAAAATTTCAAGAAATGATAAAAAGTATTGGTATAAAATCTATTGTCATTACATTTTTAGTATAATTATTATTTTTGTGAGTACTTATAAATATTATTATAGTATATAAACTGCATAATTTCTTTTATCCTTATAATATAAAAAGATAAAAATTATGTTTATTTGAATTGGTGATGAGGTAGTTTTTTTTAGTTAATAAAAATAACAAAAGTTATATGTGCGCGGTTAGTTTATATATATATATATATAGGGTGTATTCTTAAGTCTAAGTATTCGAGATGTCTTAACGAATCTATGTTTTCTATCCTAATGTACTTCTAATTAGACAAATCCTTTTATGGTATTTTATCCTATTAGTAGTATATTTTATATCTAACTTAATGTTATTTATTTCTTTAATGAGATTATCTTTATGTTCTACTAGTGAATCTATGAGATAGGTATCTTCTATTAATGAATATATTTGATAGGTTCTAGATTTTTCTTTAGCTAATTGTTCTTCTGTCCAATTTAAATAATCTATTAATACTTTTAGAGAGTTTCTAAGCTCAAATCTATATTGTATTTCTTCGTACAGCCAACTATATATTAATCTTATTCTCTTAATATATTCGAGAGGCATCTATTTATCCAAAATGTATATATTCAAGTTTCTTTATGTATCTTCTTATTCTTATTTTAGAGTTTATAATTTGTTGTATAGTATAATCTAATTGGACTATCAACGCCAATCATCCTAGGAATTTACAAGCTAAACCATAGTTATTGTCAAGACATTAAGAGGCTAACCATATATTGAGGATAATCATTTTTCACATTTACAGTAATTTACATAGTACCAAGGATAATCATTTTTCACATTTACAGTAATTTACATAGTACCAATGTAATAAGCAAATAATAAAAATATAGAAAGATAAAGAAGAACATATTTTTTAAGGGATTTTGGGAAATTAACAACATAAGACTTACATGATAAATTGAGAGAGGTTTCCCTTTCGGGAACCCCTGAAGAACTTTGAAAAACCTTTAGAACATACAACTCAAACACACTTATTTTTATTTCACAAGCATTAATTTACACAAGAGGAAGTTGGATTCAGGATCATAAATGTGGAGTAGGTAGGGAGTATTTCTTAGGACTCTTAGTTTTTTCGCTCTATCCTTCTACTCACCCTCTTACAGTCTTATATAGACAAAGAGAAAATAAAAGAACCATTTTCAAACACTCTACGTGGCCTCTATTATTGATGGCCGACACAACTTGATAAGATTCCCATTAATAATGCAAGTCGGGTGCTCATTGGGCCCCATCGTCACATGCATCATAAATGTCATCTTTTAGACATCTTTTAGACTTTTTAGACTTTTTTACAGACGCGTGTTATCAACAGTTTTTCCCTCTTTTGGAGGGTAGTGATAAAGTGTCAACACTCATTTATTATTACAAGACCTTAGTGGGCATCCTCACCTCACACTCCTAATAATTTATATAGTTTTTGATCCAACGCTTGCCACGTTGCATCTTATCTTGTCATCTTCTTTCCATGGCATCTGATCTTGTTATCTCTTGTATTTGTCTTCATGTGTATTCTTTAAGTGTCTAAATTATGTAAGGCTATAGTATCGAAACTCATGCCCGAATCATCATCTTCATAAGGATCTTGAGCATCTTGAATATTACCTTCGTTTGAACTTTCATGACTGTGATTACCGTCTTCTGAACCTGGAGTTGATCCTTCATTGCTAGGACTGGGCTTGTCTTTGTTAATAACATATTTATCTTGACTTTGGCCTTGAAAGAATTTTTCTAAAGTCTGTTTAATTATATCTTCTATTTTTTCATTTTTTTTCTTTTTTAAAGCTGCTAGATCAATATTTTTTCCTTTAATATACTCAAAAACAATATTATATCCATAAAATTTAACCATCGTCTTTTACTGCTAGCTATACTATTTATTTTTTCGTGAAATTTAACTATCGCTTCGCAGTCTGTTCTTACTAATACTTCATTTTTGTTTAAAATATATAATTTAATACTATTAAGTCCATATATTACAGCTAGTACTTCTGTGTCTATACTACTCATATTGCCTTTTTCTTTATATTGTCCACTTTGGTACGCACAAATTTTTTCTTCATTTTTTGAGCTATATTTATTAGGCCTTGATTTTAAAATAGCACCCCATCCTAATTTACTTCCATCTGTTTGAACTATTAAATAATCTGATTCTAGAGGTATTTGTAGATCGGGTATATTTTTAACTTTGTCTTTAATTTGTTGGACTAATTTTATATCTTCTATATTAAAGTGTTTTTTGCCTTTGCTACTTGTTTTAGCATACAATGGTCCTACTATTTTTCCTAAGTCTTGGATAAAATTTCTAGCATAATTGACTAATCCTAAGAACTTCTTTTGTATTACCTAATTTATCAGGCATTTCTAACACCTTCTTGGCTATATGTGGTTGTAGTTTTATTTTTCCTTCTCCTAAAGTTACTCCTAAGAAATTTATATGTGTCTTACATAGTTCCATCTTCTTTTTACTTATTATTATTCCATATTTTACAAATAATCTAAAGACTGTCTGTAGGTGTCCTAAGTGTTCTTGTATGTCTTTGCTAAATACTAAAATATCATCGACATATACTAATACAAATTATTATAGTCTCCGAACATATCATCCATCTTTCTTTGGAATATAGGCGGAACTGTTTTTAAGCCAAAAGGCATAGCAAGCCATTCAAAATGGCCTTCTGGACAAGTAAAAGTTGTCCATTCTATGCTTTCTGGGTGCATTTTAACCTGCTAGTATCCTGACTTACAATCAAATTTACTAAAAATCTTTTTACCTTGTATTCTATTAATTAATTCATTCTTATCTGGTAATTTGTATGCATGTGTTCTAGTATTATCATTTAATCTTTTATAATTTATTACCATGCGAGCTTTTCCTCGCACTTGTTTATTATGGTTTCTAACCATAAATGCTGTTGATCTATGTCTGGAGGTAGATCTTCTTATTACCTCTAATTTGAGTAGTTCTTTAATTTGTTTAGTAAATTCTTCCGTGTCTTCATTGTTTGCTTTTATTGTTGTTGTTTTTACAGTATACTCGGGGTTTATTATGTCTAATTTACACATAATTTTATTACTTCCCCAATGCATTAAGGGTTTTTCTCCTATTATCTCCATTTCGTCTAATATTGCTATTATATTTTCTAGGTCTTTAGGATTTTTTATTTTTCCTATAGTATTTATTCCCTTTTGAAAATTGTAAAATTTTGTTTCTACATTTATTAGGGTATAATCTTTTTCTATGTCTTCTAGGTATGTATCTTTTGTATAATTTCCTTTTTGTTCTTCTTCATATAGGTTTTTGGAAGAACAACTACCATTATTGCCACAGTCTTCACAACATGGAGGTGCAGTTTTAGTATTTATTTTGTTTTCTTTATTTTTTGGTACTTCTTTGGTAGGAATTTTACTCATCTGTACCGGAGTGTATGTTGTATTTCTAAACAGTATTATCCCATCTCTAGAGAATAAACAACTTCCGTTATTTTGTATAAGAAACTGTAAACCTAATACTAAGTTAGTTTTAATATTAAGATCTCTTACTAATGTCTTATACATATTATATGTTGGTTTATAGAACTCGTTGCAAGTGTTTATAAAACTTATTTATGTCTTTTCTATATATTGGTCATAAAGATTATACGTTCTATCCATTTGTATTGTTTGTATTGGTTCCTTAAATGTTTTTAGAGTTGGTAAAAGATTGTGGGGTATTATCATTTTATTAAGGAGGCAGCTAGTACATCCTGTATCTACTAATGTTAAAGTCTCTATTTCTATATCTTTTATTTTTATCCGTACTAGTATTTTAATTGTTCCAAACTTTTTATCTTCGTTGCATATGAAACTAGGATTATTCTCTTCTATATTCATTAATTCGCTTTCTATTTGATCTAGATGTAGGGTACCTTGTGACCGTGTATTTTCCGTATCTATTTTTTCTTTTCCTTTTTCTAATGTAATTATTCTTTGTTCTAAGTCATTTACTCTTGTTTCTAGAGTTATTAGTTTTGTATTGACTTGTTCTTCATTTTTATTTACTTTTTGTTTTAGTTTATTTTCTATACAACTAATACAAGCTTCCATATAACAATTTTACATTTGGCTCTATTTAATTTACTAGGATACCATTTACATATATTACATTGGTTACTATATATTCCTTTTAGTCTTTCAAATTCATGGTTACAGTCTTGTGAAATATTCATCATAGTATTTATTAGTATGTTGTCTAAGGAATCTTCATTCCTTTCTACTCCTATTTCATTAATTAAATTATCATTCTCGGAATCAGATGTGTCTGATTGAGTGTTTCTTTCTTCTACTATATCTATGCTTACAATGGAATATATACTTTCTGTGTCTAACATATATTCATCTACATTTAATAGGGTTTCTTGAAAATCTTCTATTAATTGAGAATTTCTAGTTTTCATATTATTTCTTTTAGGGCATATATATATATATATATATATATATATATATATATATATATATGAGAAAAGGGTTTGAAAAATACTTTAACTTAGGCCGAAATAGCTGTTACGATACCAAACTTTATGGAGGACCTTTTACCCCCTGCACTATTTAATAGTATATTTTAAAGGTATATATGTGCCCACGTGGACACGTTACTATTTATAATTATGCAATATTTATGATGCCCACGTGGGCACATATATATACCTTTAAAATACACTATTAAATAGTGCAGGGGTAAAAGGTCCTTTCCAAAGTTTGGTATCGTAACAACAATTTTGGCCAAAGTTTGAATATATTTCAGACATTTTTCCCTATATATATATATATATATATATATATATATATATATATATATATATATATAGGGTCTTTTTTGGTATGTGCAATGTTGACTTTTTTTTAATTTATTTATACAATATATATAAGATTAATTAAAAGATGAAGATTTAAAATATACAGATTTGAAGATGGTTATAACTTCACACTTTCTATAATGTGAATTTTTAGCAAATAGCAATGTGATAAGTGTCACGCTCATTTAAAATATATTAATCCTCATTACATCTTCAAATTGGTTTATTATAATATTATATTACATCTTCAAATTGGGTTATTATAATATCATAATTTTTTTTCCTGAAGATTGGAAAGGTAAAAGAAACAACCCATTACTTAATAGACAATTTTAAGAAATCAATAGAAAATGAATTAGCTTTTACCAAAATTTCTATTTCTAAGCTATTTTTTGAAATTTCATCAAGACATCTGTTTGGGTGTATTTTGTTTAATATTAAATAATTTTTGAAATGATTACAACTTCCCCCAACTAGCGATTTATATGCTAAAAATGAAAGAAAAATGAGAGTACATGAAAAGTCTAATTAATAACTATTACTAATTTACTAATGATTATTTATGAATTTCAATGATAAATGTCTTTATTTGATGTAGCTATTAAATAAAATTATCTTTAAAAATCTAATATTACTTGATTAACAAGATTTTAAAATAAATTGATGCTAGGAATCAATTAGAATAGAGTGCTCTTTAGTTTCACTTAATATGTGGGAGGACACGTGAAACAACTTTAAATACTTCAAGAAAAGACAAAAAAAATTATCGACATAAAAGCTGTTGTCATTAGATTTGTAGTTTACTTTTATTTTTGTGAGAATTTATTATTATTATAGTACGTAAAGTGCATAACTTTTTTTTTATTTGTAACATAAAAGGATAAAAAATATTTTTATTTCCATTGGAGATGAGGAAATATTTTAAAGTTAATTAAAATAACAAATAGCATATGTGGGTGGTTAGTTTTTTCTGAAGATGGGAAAAGTAAAAAAATAATTCAATACTTGATAGACAATTTTAATATATTAATAAAAAAAAATTGGACTAATTTTTATAGAAACTTTTATTTCTAAGCTATCTTTTAAAATATCATAAAGATAACAGTTTGAGTGTCTTTGCTTTAAGAATATATCACTAAATTGATTGTTTAGTCACTTCTTTTATATGTAACGATAACAAAAAATAATAAGGGTCATTACTTAAGAAGATGCAAAAATACTAAAGTTCGTTCGAAAATTTCAAAAATTAAAGTAAAATTCAAAATTTTATACAAAAAGTAAAAATGAAGAAAATATTATTGCTTATTGCACTTATAAAACTAAGATAATGGTTATTTAAAATATTAATAGATTTTATGATAAAATAATAAATAAATTATGTATACACATTTTACTGTGTAAAAATATAAAGATTACTTAATTTTTTTCTTGCATATGATGTTTGGGTATTAATTTGTGTTTCACTATAAATTTTAAAACTAAGTCTTACCGTTTTTACTAGATAAATAAATAATTTTCTTTCTACGAATACTTAAATATGCATTTTATCTTCATTTTAAACACTAAACTACTTTTAGCTTTAAATTTGTTTAAGTTTCATTACAAAATCAAACTATAATATGATAGTTGAAAATCTTAGCCTTAAATTAATTAGTTTAGAAATCAATTCTTGAAAAAAAAGAGTATACGAATTCATTAGTAAATTTAGAATATTATTGCATATAACATAGAATCTGACGACAATTTTAGATAGAGAAAATATTTTAAAATATAATTTCATATAACATTAAGTTAATATGATCATATAAATAGTAATAATATAATAATATATTATTATAACTTTTTTTTACCATAGTAAATTTTATAAATTATTATTAATTTAAAAATATCCGTGCACACGCATACACGTATAGTAATGAAAAACAGTGATTAAACCTACTTCCCCACCTTAAGCCCCCTCTTCCCTTGTCTGTCTTGTCTCTTCTCTTCTCCTACTCTGAATCAACAATGGCATTCTCATCTCCTATTTCTCCATCTTATTCATCTCATCTCTCCTCAAAACATTTCAAGGTTAACAGGACGAAGATTTCCACCATTAACAAGATCTACCCATTTTCTCTCCTCCAACGCTCTCCTTTTCTCAAGTAACTATAGTTTCTCTGTTTTCATTTTTCTTTTTCCTTTATTTCTGCATGTTGCCCGTATTCTAATTCAGATGTCAACTATCTTCGGTTTTTATTTTTCTATTTTGGGTCGTAAAGTTTGAAGTTTTGGGATGGGATTAATGAGTAATGTCAGTGTTTATCGAAAGATAAAAAATGTTAATGGGATTATGCACAGTTTACATCGTTGTGGTGTTAAATGCTTCAGATTAGTTACATTAGAAAGGGGCGACTTTGTTATTGGGTAATCGTATTCAACTTTAGTAAAAGCAAACTGAAATGCTATTGGTAGCATAATAAAATTAAAAAGTAATGCTGATAAACACATGCTTTAAACTATTGAAATTATCTCATCACTCTGCTACCTTTTGTGGTTTATGGTCTTCTATTCAGTAGTGAGAGGAGGATTGGGAACTTTCTTTGACATAGTTTTACTGTGCTTTGTTTTTGTGGGTCCACACTTCTAATTACTCCATCAGAGAATTACTTGTATTCTACTCCATTTAAGCTTTGAACTGCTGTACCATAGCAATGAAAACTGAATGTGGAATGGATGTCCTTTTGCAAAGTTTTCAGAGATAGTTACTTGCTAGAATATTGGAGAGAGAGAGAGGGGGGTGGGGGGTGGGGCTTGGGAAAGGGTTTTTGAAATCACTGGAGATTTCACATTTCCCGTTGTTGGTCCACATCCTAGATGAATATTTTTTATACATCTATGTTGAGTCATGTGAGCAATTTAAAGAGAAAAATTATTGTTAATAGTGTGTATGTATTGGCACATATTGGCAAACATGAAGAAAAGAAAGAAAGCAAGTATTTCTTGGTGAAAATATATTTCACAAATACAAGCATTTCTAATTTGATGTTTTAATTAAGGGCAAACTTTTATCAATTTCACTGTGTCAGATAATACCTTTCTTTGGTTTGGCACTATAATTGATGTAGGACAATAGAGGGTGGCAGAAGATAGGGAAGTTTAGCCTTAATATAGATGCTTATGATTACTGAATGTGCGTTGAAACATGGAGAAAATGAGTGGATTTGATGGGTAGTTAATTTGTTTGGCGTGGAGGACTTTGAGGATGTATAATTCAAGGATTCAGGATCTTTTAGGAAGCAGATCAGACATACCTCCGTATTTTTTTTTTTGGAAACTGGTAATGTTGTATTCCTCTACCTTCAAAAGAGGAACAGAAGAAGAGAATAAGGGAGAAACTACTTACAGAGAGCCTAACAGATCTACAAGCTATAATTCCTCTATATCTGTTTCTGTACGCCAAAAAAAGAAAGACACAATACAATTCCATTATACTTTATGATTGGAATTGGAGTTATCTTCAAAACATATACTATTTCTCTCTTTCCACACAGTCCACCAGATGCAATGTGGAATGATTTTCCATCATCTCTTCTGGCTCTTGCTTCCACCTCTTCTAATCTAGCAGCTCAGAAGATCTGCAGTGTGCTTAGGCATGGTCCATGTTGTGTCTGAGAGTCAGAAATGAACTCCATAACTGAGCAGTGACATCTACTGGTATAGTTTCAATGTTATGTCCATTAAAGTTTTTATCCATTCTTCTTGTAAGAAGAACTACAACGGTTATTTTGGTCATTTGAAATCTGTAAATAAGACTGCCAGCACAACCTATTGTGCTGATGATATGTAGAATGTTACCTTCCTAATTTTTTTTTATCCATTCAAACACAGTAGTTTGGTGATAGAAAATTTGCCACATTTGTGGTTTTACTGGGACAATGTCATCACCTGAAAGAAATAACATAAACAGAAAGCAGCTAACTGATGTCCCTACGGTATTGATTAGCAAAGAAGTGAGGATTTTCTGCAAAGGTCAAGAGAATAGTTAAAATCCATTCGAGGAGTGTGTGCTAGTAATGTAAGCCATGTTTGATCTTGTAAGAGATGGAACTTGTTAAATAAGCCTGATGTTTGATATCCAAAGATTACAGAAAAAACAGTAAGCAACGATCTGTGGGTGGTTGAGGCAGTCCAATTCCTTTTATCTTCCTCTTGCTAATTTAGAAGAGATTTCTGATCCATTAAAATTGAAATTACATCATTCTACTTCTTCCCTTCCGTCGACTGTTGTAAGACTCTTCAAAATTTAGTTTGTCTTGCTAATGCATGTCATAACATTGAAGAGGTCCTCATATATAAATAAACTTTGGGCTAACAACTGTATAGGCATAAGAAACAATGGAGTAGTTTTTGTCATGTCTAAACTTCCAGTTCAACTTTAAGGTGTACCCTCCCAAAAGAAGAAAAGAACAAAAGGAAAAAAGGAATATAAGGACCATAGCTGTATACTTGCCATTCTCAAGAAAAAAAAAGTATGACCATAGTGGTAAGGGCCCTCCACCTCAAAGCATAAGATTGTGGTTTCAAGTCATTAAAGGAGCAAAATTGGCAATGCCACTTTTGGGCTCATGGGTAGGGGGTTTGGAGACATGGGGTTTTCAATATGCAACTGCTCACCAACCAAAATAAGAAAAGAATTAAAAAAACAAAAAATAATATTTTGTCGCCATCTGTGACATCTACTTTAAGCTAAAAGGTCCTTATAATTTTGTTATTTTGCGAAAAACTTCTAATGAGCATCCTGGACACTTGCTACTATGATTTGTCCCTTTCCTTTGAGAATCTTCTTTTCATCTCATTGTTTCTGTTTTGGTAAAGTCTTTCCTTGCTTTTGTTTTATAATTTCATTTCAGAGTGGATTTTAGTTCACAATGGGAAAGAGGAAAATCATCAAAGTTCAGCATAAGTGCTGCTGTGACGAGCAAAGGTCTATTTTACACTTAAAGCTCTTGTCATCCATGTGTGATTTTCTCTGGTTGCTAATTTCCTCTTCCTTTATCCTATATTGTGACAGAATACTCGTTGGATGGAGCGCTAGAAAGTACTCAGCTCCCGAAGGGTGATTGCTGGTCTGTTCATAAATTTGGTGGTACCTGTGTGGGAACACCTGAAAGAATTGGGAATGTAGCTGAGATAATAATTGCTGATCAATCAGAGAGAAAGTTGGTAGTGGTATCTGCAATGTCAAAAGTAACCGACATGATGTATGATCTGATTTACAAGGCACAGTCTCGAGATGACTCGTATATAACAGCACTTGATGCTGTTAGAGAGAAACATAAATTAGCAGCTGTTGATCTACTTGACGGAGACGACCTAGCTAGTTTCTTATCTAGACTGCAAGATGACGTCAACAACCTTAAATCCATGCTCCGTGCAATATATATTGGTATGCCTGTTTTTCCCGTTTGTTTGCCTGATGTCTCTGGGGGGGGGGGGGGAGCGATGTCTTTGCTCAAACCGAGTAAACACCATTGCAAATTTGTAGTTCTACAAAGGATGACGTAAAAGAAAAATAATTTAGAGTACTCCAATCCCCATTCCCTCATACCTTTGCACGTGGTTAATTGGAAGCATATTGCGGTGCAATAATTATGGTTTTACTTCAGTCTCTGGTTAGCATACTGGTTGTTGCTTTAGTCTTTTGTTTTTGCTAGAACTGAATTGGTTCCTAATTGGAGTTCCTTTGATTGACCTGCCCCCCCTTTTAACTTTACAGCTTACTTGTTTTGCAGCTGGTCATGCAACAGAGTCTTTTTCCGATTTTGTAGTAGGGCATGGAGAGTTGTGGTCTGCACATTTGTTGTCATCTGCTGTCAGAAAGGTGGGTTTCTTGTAGATTATGTCCAATCTTACATAGCTAATTAGTTCTTCTAGTTATGAAATTAAAATCACCCCACATCTTGGCTCTACCTTTTAAATTTATACTTGCAGAATGGTGTAGAGTGTAAGTGGATGGACACAAGGGAAGTGCTTGTTGTGAACCCGACAAGTTCTAACCAAGTTGATCCAGATTATTTGATGTCAGAGGAGAGACTTGAGAAATGGTACTCCAACAATCCATCTAAAACAATCATTGCAACGGGCTTTATAGCTACCACGCCACAGAATATTCCCACTACTTTGAAGAGAGATGGTAGTGATTTCTCCGCTGCTATAATGGGGGCTCTTTTAAAAGCACGTCAAGTTACAATCTGGACAGATGTTGATGGAGTATATAGTGCAGATCCTAGAAAAGGTTCGTCTTTGCTCATTCAATGCCTTTTCCAACTTGATGCCTTTCTGGACTTTCATGAGCCAAAATTTCATCATGTATTTATCATTGATGTGGATGTTTTCCAACTAAATGATGCCTCATTTGCAGTTAGTGAGGCAGTTATACTGAAGACATTGTCGTATCAAGAGGCGTGGGAAATGGTGAAGTCATGACATTCTCTGCAGTTTCTGAATTTAGTATGGCCTCTTATGGCCCTTTGTAACAGCAAAATTTCTTATTTTTTCTGCAGTCCTATTTCGGTGCCAATGTCTTACATCCTCGAACAATTGTTCCAGTGATGCAATATGACATTCCAATAGTTATAAAAAATATCTTCAACCTTTCTGCACCTGGAACAATGATCTGCCGATCTTCTGGAAATGAATATGAAGATGGACAAAAATTGGAATCCCTTGTCAAAGGATTTGCAACAATTGACAATGTAGCCCTTGTGAATGTTGAGGGGTAAGGCTGCACTTGATTCAGGAGTAGTCAATGTACGATTTCTTTATTTTACATGATGCTTATTACCCTTTTTCAGAACCGGAATGGCTGGTGTTCCTGGTACTGCTAGCGCCATTTTTAGTGCAGTAAAAGACGTTGGTGCTAATGTAATCATGATATCCCAGGTACATTAATCCACTGATTCCTGTTGTAGTTATTACTATTATGACTACAAGAACTTTAATTGGCAGCTATATTGCAGGCTAGCAGTGAGCATTCAGTGTGCTTTGCTGTGCCTGAGAAAGAGGTGAAAGCCGTTGCGGATGTTTTGGAGTCTAGGTTTGGTCAGGCTTTGAGTGCCGGACGACTTTCTCAGGTATTATGCTTTCCTGATTGCATTTGAGAAGCTAACAGTGTTGTCAATCCAATTGTAATAGAAAGTGAAAAACGGGGCGTTCAGTTCTTGGCACCATCTTTAGTAAATGCATTTTGCATCAACTGCACCTTCCATATCCTGGTTAAGGTTTTAATTTGAGCCCTGTTACGTGATAAAGGTCCCCTTCTCTTTTTATCTTTTAACTTGTTCATTTAGATGTTGTACAAGACGAGTTAGATGAAAAAAGAGAATTCACAATAAAGATGATGTGTGACACAGCTTCAATAGGTCTTCTCTTGAAGAATATAATCCTATTCTCACGTGGTTTCTAGATATGCATTGTGCAGCACTGAGAGCCTTGATTTGATCAGAAAGAGGAAGAGTATTGTCATAATTGGATTGAGCAGGGTACAACATATTGGACAAGTTATGATGAATGATAGGCAGATTGGATATTTGTGGCATTGGGTTCTGGGTTTCACTAACTCGAATAATTTAAAGATCAGCTCAAGATAGCCTAAAATTTGTTAAGTCTGTCAAAATCTAGGTCTAGTAGATACAAACAGAAAAGAGGAAAACCTGAAACAACAGCTTTTAGATGCCCCTGATCAACAGTGTTATAAGCACTAACTCAGTCTTACTTGAGGCGTCTTTCTTCTCTAGGGAGGATAATAAAACTGGCCAACCAATTGGAAACAAGCTAAGAAATTATGGATATGGAGGCTTAACACCGCAGAAACGAGAGGAGAGTAGGATAAGCCTGAAACATCTATATTTTGTCTGGGCTGATTAAACTGATTACGGGCATCCCAATTCACAAGTATAGTCACACTGCAGAGCTACTCTGATTTAAAAATGTGAGAAATATATGAGAAAAATATTATTGAATTGTGTATTGAAATTGTTACATTGAGACCCTATTTATAGATACTACATTGGAATCCTTTTCCAACTAGGATTCCTATTCTTATTCTTATTCCTATTCCTATTCCTATTCCTATTCAAAGTAGGAAATACTTGTACTTATTTCTATTCTAACACTCCCCTTCAAGCTGGTGCATACAAATCTTATGTACCTAGCTTGTTACAGATGTAATTAATACGAGGACATGTGAGGGACTTGGTGAAGATATCTGCAAGCTGATCATTTGACTTCACAAATTTCGTAACAATATCTCCCGAAAGTATCTTTTCTCTGACAAAGTGACAGTCAATCTCAATGTGCTTAGTCCTTTCATGAAACACTGGATTCGATGCGATATGAAGAGCCGCTTGATTATCACACACAAGTTCCATCTGATCAATTTTGCCAAATTTTAGTTCTCCCAACAACTGTTTGATCCAAACTAATTCACAAGTTGCTATCGCCATTGCTCGATATTCTGATTCTGCACTAGATCGAGCAACCACATTTTGTTTCTTACTCTTCCACGACACCAAATTACCTCCTACTAAAACACAATATCCAGATATCGAACGTGCATTGGAGGTGATCACGCTTGATCGTCAGATATCCAATGACATGCTCATGGCCTTGATCCTCAAAGAGTAGTCCTTTACGGGAGCTGACTTTATATATCGTAGAATACGAACAACTGCTTCCCAATGACTATCACAAGGGGAAGTCATAAACTGACTTATAACACTCACAGGAAAAGATATGTCAGGTCTAGTCACTGTGAGATAATTCAACTTTCCAACAAGCCATCTATACCTTTCAGGATTACTAAGCGGCTTCCCCTGTCCTGGAAGGAGTTTAACATTCGGATCCATAGGAGTGTCAATTGGTCTACATCCCATCATTCTGTCTCGCCGAGAATGTCTAAGGCATACTTGCGTTGAGAAATAACAATACCTGATCTAGACTGAGCAACCTCAATACCTAGAAAATACTTCAATCTGCCAAGGTCTTTAGTCTGGAAGTGCTTAAAGAGATGTTGCTTCAAATCGGTGATACCATCTTGATCATTACCGGTGATAACGATATCATCAACGTAAACAACCAAATAGATACATCGACTTGGTGCAGAATGCCGATAAAACACAGAGTGATCAGCTCCACTACGAGTCATGCCAAACTCTTGAATAACTGTGCTGAACTTCCCAAACCAAGCTCAAAGAGACTGTTTCAGACCATAGAGTGACCTACGCAATCGACATACAAGGCTACTAGACTCCCCCTGAGCAACAAAACCAGATGGTTGCTCCATATAGACTTCTTCTGCAAGATCACCATGCAGAAAAGCATTCTTAATGTCCAACTGATGAAGAGGCCAATGATGAACGGCAGCCATAGATAGAAAAAGACGAACAGATGCTATTTTAGCCACAGGAGCGAAAGTGTCACTATAATCTAGCCCAAATATCTGAGTATACCCTTTGGCAACAAGGCGAGCCTTAAGTCGATCAACTTTGTATGCGGACCAATTTTGTTGCATAAACCCACGACAACCAACGTGGATTTACTGCGGGAAGGAGACAAGCTCCAAGTACCACTCTTATGTAAAGCAGACATCTCATCAACCATAGCCTGCCTCCATCCAGAATGAGAAAGTGCTTCACCTGTAGTCTTAGGAATGGAAATAGAGGACAAAGACGACACAAAGGCATAATGGGGTGATGATAGACGATGATAACTTAAGAAGGTATTATGTTGGTTAGTATTTCGAGTGGATCGTATACCTTTTTGAAGTGCAAGCGGTTGGCTAGGAGGAGGCAAGTCCACAGTAGAAGCAGGGTCCGGCGCATGACATGAATCATCTGGAACTAGGGTTGGACGTGGACGGCGATGATAAGTTAGTAGTGGTGGCACTACAACTGGAGATGGAGAAGTAACCGTAGATTCCTCAAAGGTTGGCACAGGTAAAACCTGAGGTATGGGTAAGACCATAGATACATCAGGATGATCAGAAGATGTATAGTAAGGCTGAGACTCAAAAAATGTAACATCAGCAGACATAAGATATCGATGAAGATCATGTGAATAACAACGATACCCTTTTTGGACTCGAGAGTAACCAAGAAAGACACATTTGAGGGCACGAGGAGCTAATTTATCTTTTCCTGGGGCTAAGTTATGAACAAAGCATGTGCTCCCAAAGACACGAGGGGGGATAGGATAAAGATGTGACTGAGGAAACAGTATGGAATGTGGAACCTGATTCTGAATAGAAGAAGAGGGCATTCTATTTATCAAATAACAAGACGTCAGAACTGCATCTCCCCAAAAACGCAGCGGAACATTGGATTCAAGGAGAAGAGTACGAGCGGTCTCAATAAGATGTCGATTTTTTCTTTCAGCTACACCATTTTGTTGAGGGGTGTATGGACAAGTAGTCTGGTGAATAATGCCTTGGTGAGTCATAAACTCCTGAAATTGGGAGGATAAGTATTCTAAGGCATTATCACTACGAAAAGTACGAATAGAAACACCAAACTGATTTTGTATTTCAGCAAAAAAACTTTTGAAAATAGAAAATAACTCAGAACGATCTTTCATTAAGAAAACCCAAGTACATCTTGAATAATCATCAATGAAACTAACAAAATAACGAAATCCTAAGGTGGAATTGACTCTACTAGGACCCCAAATATCAGAATGAACTAATGAAAAAATAGACTCTGAACGACCCTCAGTACTATGAGAAAACGTAGCACGAGTGTGTTTCCCAAGTTGACACGACTCACAATCTAATGTTGATAAACTAGACAAACTAGGCACCATCTTTTGCAGTTTGGATAGACTCGGATGTCCCAAATGTTTGTGAATTAGATCTGGGGAATCTGTAACGGAGCATGTTGTTAAGGAATTTGAAGAGGTAAGATAGTAAAGGCCTTGTGATTCATGTCCTGTTCCAATCATCTGTCCCGTACTGCGGTCCTGCATGAGAAAAAAATCATCGAAAAAGGTTATGCTACAATGTAGGGCTTTCGTCAAATGACTAACAGATGCTAGATTAAAAGGAGAACCAGGGACATAAAGAACAGAGTCTAGGGTGACAGAAGATAGGGGTTTGGCTTTTCCAACCCCTTTTGGTTTTGTTTGGATCCCATTGGCTAAAGTAATAGCTGGAAGAGATTGTGAATAAACAATATCGGATAAAAGTGATTTATTACCAGAGGTATGATCAGAAGCCCCAGAGTCTATGACCCATGTTCCAAGAGTACTAGATTGCGACACACAAGCAAAAGAATTACCCGCAACAGACACATTGGGTTGTGCAACTGAAACTACTTGTGGAGACGTTTGCTTATTTGCACGATATTGAAGGAACTCATTATATGCCTTTAGAACAATAGGATCATAACTGGGTGGTGGACCATGCAAATTATAACATATGTCACGAGTGTGTCCAGGCTTATGACAATGACTACACTTGGATTGAGGTTTTCCAAAACGTTCTCCCCCTCGTCGATTCTCCATAGACTGGTATGTATGCTGGAAACTGCTACAGTGGTCTGAAAATATTGGAAGCTGTCGGAATCTGCCCACAGTGGCCTGAAAATTCTGATTTTGCCGGGAACTTGCCGGAAACTGCCCTACAGTGGTCTGATTTCGCCGGAAGCTACCTGAAAATCACCGGAACCCTAATTCCGGTGATCGGATCTGGAGAAAACTGAATGGGTTCTGGTCGGAAATACTGGACGACCCCAACAGAAGAAAACTGCTCGAAAATAGATGACCGGAGCAGCACTCACGCTCCAGCGCGTGACCAGATCTCGCCGGAAAACTTCCACCTTCGAACAGCGCGTGGAGGCGCTGTTTTCCGGTGGATCTAATTGGTGTTTGGTCGCCTGAGCTTTTCGAGCCTCGTGATGGTGTTGTCTTTCGCACAACACTTTCAGAACGAAAGATGACACAAATCAGTCCCAACCGTCGTCGCCGGAATTTGACACGGTGACTTGAAGTTTCTCACCAATGCTCTGATACCATGTGAGAAATATATGGGAAAAATATTATTGAATTGTGTATTGAAATTGTTACATTGAGACCCTATTTATAGATACTACATTGGAATCCTTTTCCAACTAGGATTCCTATTCTTATTCTTATTCCTATTCCTATTCCTATTCAAAGTAGGAAATACTTATTTCTATTCTAACAAAAAATATTTTACAAACCAGACATTAAAGAAACTAATTTTACCTATAATGCTGCTGCTAAACAAATTCCCACTATTCAAAGCACTGATTATAGATCAAAAAGGACTTGAACTACTCTTTTCTTTATTTTCCAGATTTTGCAATTTATGGTTTCAATGCGTAGGGTTTCTTTGACCTTTGGATTCAGCTTTGAAACAGTGTGATTCACTTGTTTTTTTTCTACTGTAGAAAAGTGTGTTGGTGTTTTTGGGGATTTTTCTTCTGACTTCAGATTCTATCAAGTTATCATTTCCACTTCTTTTAGTCGCTTCACAAGTTGCAATATTATAATACTATAGCTACCTGATTAAGGGTACTTTTTAAACAACCTGATATTACTTTAAATTCTTCTCAGATTGCTGTAATTCCGAACTGTAGCATTTTGGCAGCTGTTGGTCAGAGAATGGCTAGCACTCCTGGAGTTAGTGCTACATTTTTCACTGCACTTGCAAAGGTTTGACAATTTTCTACCCTTATATATAAATTTTTTTTCTCTATGTGACTATGTATGTGGCTGTATCTCGTGAAAACAACAGTAGCACAAACAAAATGTCAAGGGAATTTATACAATGCAACCACTACAATATGAATAATGTAATCATATTTGATCCTGGTAATTTTTCTGAATGCCAGTCTTCAAAAAGTTGCATTTTAGTGCAGGCTAATATCAACATCCGTGCTATAGCTCAAGGTTGCACAGAGTACAACATTACAGTAGTTGTTAAGCGAGAAGATTGTGTAAGAGCCTTACGTGCTGTGCACTCAAAATTTTATTTGTCAAGAACAATAATTGCTGTGGGCATTGTTGGACCTGGATTGATTGGAGGCACATTGCTTGACCAATTAAAGGATCAGGTTTGTCAATTCAACCTTTTGTTAATTTGATCTTTCCTATTTTGCTCTGACTTCTCCAATTGAAATTAAGTAGTTATTTTTTAATCTGTGGTTATCGTTTCTTTTATAATATTAACATCCATGACTGGTTCTAGAATATAGTTTTATTTTCCCTCCATGCCCACTCAGTAATATTTTGAGTCTCTTCAGAATTTTGAAGGCTGATCTTAGGAACATAGCCCATAATCATCATCAGTGGAAGGCCAAGTCCAATTTCACATTTCTATCTATTCATTACACTTGTAAAAAGCTCTGAACAATAGATGTTTCTTTCAAATTTGATCAGCACTTAAAACGATACAATAGAATGATTTCTAACCTACTGCAACTGAAATTTTACATTCTTTTTGCAACTTTGTTTTTAAATTTCAAGTTTGATATGATTTCCTTTGATTGATGTTGGCTATTAATTTCTGATCATGTCTAGTTTAGAGTCTCCTTGTTCTTTGATCACTCTTTTCCTCTCCTCCCTTTTTGTGCCATGGAGTTTCCTTTTGTTGCTAGTGGTTTACAAACATTTACTATGCTGATTTTTATTCATAATTTTAGTGACTTGAGTGATGTTTGCTATATTTATTGCTTTATTAACTTTCTGTATATATAAAGTTGTTCCCTTTTCCCTATCCATTAAATTTCTAAAGATCTAATCTAGTTGAGACTTTCAGCATTTCCAAGCCGCAGGTCATTTTGCTTCTTAAAAACTTTCTTGTTGGAGTAGTTTACTTCTCATTTCTACATGTGCTGGACGATGTGGTTAACTGTTTCAATTTTTTAACACTACACAACATCAGCTAACAAGTCAGACTTGAAGAGAGTCAAGACATTATTCTAAACTTTGTCTATGTTAGCTTCTGTCTGATAAGGTCGTTTGCTTGTAATGTTGTTCTTCTGTTTGAGGAACAATATTTTAAACAGGTTATGCGCACGTCGGCCCTCGTTTTTAAATTAATAATATCTTTTCATAAACCATCTTGCTAGACTTAAGCCGTGGTCAACAAATTGTTATTGTTTGTTTTATCTTTTCCCCCTTGTTTAATCCTGGAAAAGAAATAAGTAGGAAACAAGAGAAGCGAGTAAAACACATAAGAACTAGCATAAGTAGAAAGAAACACATATCAGGATATGAAGGCCAATTTTGCATGCCTACTATACATGTTTTCCTGCTTATTGCTTAATTTTTTCTTCTTTTTCTGAAGGGTCTCTGTCTGCAATGCTACAGTTCCAGTAAGGAATATTGTAGTGATCTGGTCCACTTGCTGTGGTTGTTAGTATGTCTGGAAGTGGACCTGAACCAGTGTATTTTTTTGTGTTTGATGTCACTTGCACCTTTTGTTTCCAAAGCTTAGTTTTTCGGCAGGATTACTGAATTGCAGACAAAAAAAAGAACAAATAAACATATAAAGCAATGGAGCCATCATAGTATTTTTTTTTTTTTTCCCGTTGGAATGTTGTTTGACATTTATTGAGGACACTATCAGAATATTGTATATGACTTGTTTCAAAGGTTAGAACTTTTGTGGAAGACAATATGGCATGCATAGGACACCTTTCATTATCCTCCGACTAGTTGAATACTGAGGATATATCTGCAAGCCTGCATATCTGTTCAAGTTCTAACACCTGGTCTTTCTCCCAGTAGCTTAGAATTATATTGGGTTAAATTGATTGTGCATTTTTGTGCATCAGTGCTGTGAATGCAACACTCAGGTTCTTGAGGAATACAAAACTAGAGTACTAATTAACTGGTTAATTTCTTCTGTAATTTGTGGTAAGTTTTCTAGGAAATTTGGTTAAAAGCGCTTCACAGTTTTCTTTCTTTGGCAGACAGCTGTCTTGAAGGAGAAATTCAACATTGACTTACGTGTGATGGGTATAACTGGAACGAGGACAATGCTACTGAGCGAGTCGTAAGTCTTGAAAGTCATATGTTCTTTTACATGCTCACTGATGTATGTTATGCTTCTAATATGGCCTTAGGCCCAGCTTCGACGTCGGGAAACAACACTTAATGATTTAAAGATGAAAGAGCAGCAATTTAAGCATGCTGCAAGTAGCAACCTGATTGTTGAACTAAATAGAACTAAGTCGTTCTGTTGTTGAATTTGATGACATAATGGTTAATTAAAAATATTACATCTACTTATCTGCAGTTAATCCTCCAAGAGAAGTTTTATTATGATTTGGTTTTGCATGACAGTTTGTAAGTCTTGCTTGCTGAATAACAGAAGTCAAATTTCAAAATTTGTATTGTTTCAGTAAAATAATATTGTAATTTGTTGTCAATCAAAGGGGAGAAATATAGTCTTGTAAATCTCCTTCCATCTTATCCTTTCACTAGGAAAAAGGAATAAGAAAGAAAGTTTGAATGGCTTTTTAAAAAGAACAAGAAAAAAAAGTTTGAATGTTTTATTTGGTTAGAAACACTTCTAAAACAATTGATTTGGTGTTAAATATGAGGGAGTTTGTTGAAGAACTATTAACAAAGAAAATACAAACTTAGTTTCTGATGGCACTTCAAATGCTTGGCTGGCTGGTTATAACTGCTGTACATATGGTCTATTGATAATATTAAATGCTCTTTAGGAGTATGATGCTAAGGCATTCTTGTCAATGTTGACAGGGGTATTGACTTGTCAAGATGGAGAGAGCTGCTAAGTGTAAAAGGAGAAATGGCCGACATGAATAAGTTTGTTCACCATGTACGGGGCAATCATTTTATCCCAAACACTGTAATGGTGGACTGCACTGCAGACTCTGATGTCGCATGCCATTACTTTGGCTGGTTGCATAGAGGAATACATGTTGTCACCCCGAATAAAAAGGCTAATTCAGGACCGCTAGACCAGGTAACTAAGTACTTTCGTATTGCCGGCTTTCTGGAAATAGAACCTCAACTTTTCACCATTTTCTGGTAATATTTCTGCTTTCACCTTCTTTCCACTCAATCATAGAGGGGAAAAGATGATGATTTTTGAAAGTGTTGTATTTCTCTCTTTTACTGAAAATTATGAAATAGTTGAGACTGGATCTTCTCATACCTGTTATTGCATTTTTCTTTCCATAAATTGCCTCCAGTACTTGAAGCTGAGAGCTCTACAGCGACAATCATACACTCATTACTTCTATGAAGCTACTGTTGGAGCTGGTCTACCAATCATTAGTACCTTACGTGGACTTCTTGAAACTGGGGACAAGATCTTGCGGATTGAGGGCATTTTTAGGTTGGTATCATTGTGATTTGCACTTGTTACAAATTTCTAAATATTTAATTGTTACTGATAAGGTGACTCATGCTTAACTACCTCATGCACTATGGGAAATAAAATTTGTTAGTTTGGTTTCCACGTATTCAGTTCATTTCTCTTGTTTTTGCAGTGGAACTTTGAGTTACATATTCAATAACTTTACGGGCTCAAGGGCGTTCAGCCAAGTTGTGAAGGAGGCAAAAGAGGCAGGTTATACTGAACCAGATCCAAGGGATGACCTATCTGGAACAGATGTTGCCAGAAAGGTATTTGGTGATGGTTTCAAGTATTTTATTTCATTTCATTTATACTCTAAAATAAACTACTACAACAACAATATACCCAGTGTAATACCACAAGTGAGGTCTGGGGAGGGTAGGATGTACTCAGATTTTTATCCCTACCTTTGTGGGGGTAGAGAGTCTGTTTCCGATATACCCTTGGTAGCCTAAAATAAACTGATTCCTCGATTTCCATTTTCCCACTATGTCCGTGATTAGCATTCTGCAGAAAATGACATCTTGGGTTTACTACATACCCAGAGTATAATACTCTGATTTTATCCTTAAAGATGGTCACTGTATAATGAAATTCTAAGTCATGACTTTGTGTTGCAAATACCATGCTGATCAAGTTATTTCTGTCCATATATCATTCCAGCTGATGTTGTTACTTGTGCAGATTTTTCTTGTCATCCAAAACATAAGAAATTAAAATAAGTCCTGATTCCACATCGACTACTTCTATATTTTCTTACACAATGGCTTCCCTTTTCAAGGTGATAATTCTTGCTAGGGAAAGTGGGTTACAGCTAGAGCTTTCAGATATCCCCGTTCAGAGCCTTGTGCCTGAACCATTAAGGGTGAGTTCTTCGTTTAATCATGTGCAGCTTTAGTTAGATAGCTATTTTTTTCCATGAAGTAATTTTTGGCTGTTTTTCCAGTCTAGTGCATCTCCCGAGGAATTTATGCAGCAGTTGCCACAATTTGATCAACAGTTGGCTGCGCAGAGGCAAGAGGCTGAAGACACTGAGGAAGTGAGTACTCTGGACTTAAATTTTATAGAAAGGAGCTTGAATGTTACAGATACTTTGTTCTGTGATGGTCATCTTGTATTATGTACCTTTTCTATCTGATTTTCCAATTAGATTGTAATTAGGAGAAGTTAGCTCAGAATTCTGTTTCAACACATGTGAGAGGCATGTGCTGGATTCAATCACATCATGAATTCATAATTTAGTAATATGGGGGATTCATGGGTTCTTGGGGGGGATTTTATCATAAATCAACAATTAATAACCATAATCAACCATAATCAACCATAAACCAACCATTGAAAACATTTTGAAAGAGAACCCATGACTTAGATTGAAACCCTAGGTTTTGGGGAAATTGGAAGCTTTGAAATCAAGTTTTGAAGGGACTCTATGGGTGGAAACTACCCATAGATGAAAAGCCATCATACCTTGCTTAAGAATCTCCAAGAAATTCCCGCCAATTCTCATTCCTTGCTATTTCAATTGGATATAAGCTGGGCTCATTTGCCTTTTGTAATCATCTTTTGGTGAATTAATCGGCATTCAGGGAGTTGCTACTTCTTCTATTTGGGTATTTGTTTAGGAACTGTGAAGTTGTTCTTAAGAATATCACAATTTCTTCTTATTTCTTTGAGATCGTATCATTGGTGTCGGAGCCATCGCCTTAGATTGGTGGAATGGGTGATCACAGTACTAGAATGCAAGAGATGAGAAGGGCTACATGGATGGTGGGATCTGTGACAGAATTGGTCAGAATAGTGGATTTTCAAGGTCACGCAGGCCATGGATGAGATAAAGAAAATGATCTCTTCTTTGTCAACAGGTTGACCTGCTGAACCAGAAATTAATGAGGGGGAAATGGAGAATTGCCTCATGTGAGGGAAAATGGAGTTAGAAGGACTGAAGTAATGAGAGGGGAGGAATATCAGGTTGCCACACGGAATTATCAAGTAGAATTTCCCAAATTTGATGGTTGTGGGTTGCGAGACTGGCTATACAAATGTGACCCGTTCTTTGAAGTGGATGAGACGCCAACAACTTCTTGAGTCAAATTGGCTTCTTGTAGATTGGAGGGGAAAGCATTGTTGTGGCATCAAACCTAGATGAGGAATCGACTTACTAGGGAATGGTCAAGTTGGGGGGACAATATGTGAAATGCTTGTACACTCCAGGTTTGGGACAGAGCTGTTTGATGATCCAATGGGGGATTTCAAAGACCTTCGACAGGTATCATCTGTACAAGATTATGTTGATACATTTGATGAACTGTTAACTAGAGTAGAATTGACAGATGACTGTGTCATGAGCTGTTTCATTAGGGGATTGAAGCTTGAAATTGGTTTATTGTGAAGATGTTTGCTCCTAGGTCCTACAGAGGGATATTAGCTTAACCAGAATCCAAGAACAAACCCTAGCCTTACAAAACAAATAGTTACCCCTTTCCAACCCCTCCCTACCTAGATCAAATTACTGAAATCCAGCATTTTCCTAACCTACCACCAGCCATCTCATAACCAAAACCAACCCTCCCCAAGCCCAGTTACTCACCAAAGGAATCCTTACAGACCAAAATTTTTGAGTCCTACTGAAATGGAGGAAAGGAGAGCAAAGGGATTGTGTTTCAATTGTGATGAAAAATTCACTGTTGGTCATAGGTTGGGTGTTGCTTGACAACCATTAACCCTTTTAATGTCTGTAGCAGATGGGAACAAAGTCAACAACAATGTGTGTAAAGGGTTAACTTGGAAAATGCAAGATGTGGTGTTTGAGTTTGATATGCTGGTTTTACCTATTGGAGGTTGTAAAATGGTGCTGGGCATACAATGTTTGATTACACTGGGGACATTGTATGGAATTTTAGGCAGCTAAAAATGGAGTTTACTCTCATAGTTCAGAAGTGTCTCAGAGGTTTCTGACCTCCTACTGCTAAACCAATCCAGCAAGGCCAAATGGACAAGTTGTTGGCCAAACCTGCTGCATTTTGAATGATCTCTGTGGGAGTATTGAAAGAGAGTCCCATAGGTAGATGCTAGCCTCTTGATTATGATTTATGGAAGGGAAGGTAGAAGAACCTGCAACCCTTGAAGACTTACAAATGGTGTTAGATAAGTATGAGGACCTTTTCAAAGGGCCTACTGAACTACCACCCTCTAGATAGCATGACCACAAGATTACACTGAAGGTGGGTATTTCACCAATCAATATTAGGCCTATATGCATCCTGTGATTCAGAAGGATGAGATTGAAAAGATGGTGGAGGAACTGCTTGAATCAGAGTTATAAGGAATGGTATCAACCCCTATTCCTCTCCAATTGTGATGGTAAAAAAGAAGAATGGTACACGGAGGATGTGTGTAGACAACAAGGAGTTGAACAAAAGCACAGTGAAGGATAAATCCCCAATTCCTGTGATAGAGGAGCTACTGGACGAGCTGCATGGTGTTGAATACTTTTCAAAGCTGGACTTGAGGTCTGGCTACCATCAAGATTAGGATGGTTGAGGAAGATAATCTCAAGAATGCATTCACGACACCATGGACATTATGAGTTTTTGGTCATGCCATTTGGCTTAACCAATACTCATTCTACTTATTATAGCTTGATGAACCAGGTTTTCTTTCCTTATCTCAGGAAATTCATCCTGGTATTTTTTGATGACATGTTAATATACAGTTCTAGCTGGAGGGATCATTTGTTGCACTTGGAAGAGGTTCAGAGGACACTGAGAGCCAACAAACTATTTGTCAAAAAAAGCAAGTGTGCTTTTGGGTTAACTCAAGTTAATTACTTGGGACACATAATTTCAGTGCATGGTGTTGCTATGGATGGCCAGAAGGTTAGTGCTGTTCTCAGTCAGCCACAACCAACGACCATTAATGCTTTAAGGGGGTTCCTTGGCCTCACTGGGTAGTAGAAGGTATGTCCAGGGCAGTCTTCTTAAAGGCGAGCGCCTCTCGCCTTTTGGGACGAGGCATGGCGTGGCAACGGGTCTGTGCCTATTTCCGGCGAGGCGTGGCGAGGTCAAAAAGGCGAGTGGTGACGTGGAATTGGTGATGCAATAGGCGTCGCCTTTTTGATTTTGTTTTTTTAAAAGTCTGAATTTTAATAATTAAAAGCCAAATAACCAAATTAGGGTTTTTTTTTTGGGTATTTTTTTCAAACTTGATGTTGTGACTGCTGCTCCTTCTCATTTCGTGACTGGAAACTTGAAATCAATCCCTCGACTGGAATTAGAGTTCGCGACGACTGGAAACTTGAAGTCGCGAGTTTGACTGGAAACTTGAGGTCGCGAGTCGCGACTGCTGCTGCTGCGAGTTCGCTATGACTGCTCAGGTACTGGTCTGGACTTCTCTCTTCTCTTACGTGACTTCTCTCTTCTCTTCTTTTCTCGAATCAATCTCTCTTCTCTTCTTTTGCTCTGTTTTTAGTACTCTCTCAGTCCCTCTGTTTTTTATTGTGAAGTCTGATTTCTGAAGAAGAACTGAAGCCACTGCCTACTGCCTACATTAAAAAAAAAAAAAAAAATTCTTCTATAATTATTTCTTTGCAACAATGCAACTTAATTTAGTTTTGATACTTTTATTTTTAAATACTTTTAATTTTTGGTGTTAATTGGCGCCTCGATTCAAAAAGGCGAGCACCTCGCCGCGTGGCGAGGCTGGCCCTTGTCGCCTTTTGTCGCCTCTCGCCGTCCAAAACACTGGTCCAGGGCTATGGGAGCATTGCTAGACCCCTCACTGACTTACTAAAGAATAGAAGTTTCACTTTGTCTGAAACTGCCACTCATGCTTTTGAACAGCTGAAATTGGCCATTACATCAACCCTCATCCTTGCTCTTCCAGATTTCACTAAAGAGTTTGTGGTAGAGACTGATGCCTCAGGAGATGACATTGGAGCAGTGTTGGATCAAGAGGGCAAACCTAGTTAACTTTCAAGCCAGAAGAAGCTTAAAAAATAGTCAAAAATCATTCTGATGTAACCTATTTGTTCAACCTTTGGCTCACAAAAGAGCACTGTGTCTCATCTGCATACTGTAGGTGACATACCTCCATTATTTCCCCTTTGCTATTTCCCATCTCAAACCCCTTAATCCATCTATTATGTAATACTATCCTCATCATGCTATCAAATCCCTCCATTGCTAGTATAAAGTATAAACAGGAAAGGAGACAGAGGGTCACCTTGTCTAAGACCACTTTCAGAACCAAAAAAACCTATAGGTTCACCATTCACCAAAACAGAGAACTTGACAGTTTTAATGCAAAAGTCAATCCCTTTCAACCATTTCTCACCAAAGCCCATTTGTTTGAGAGTATTCAACAAGAATCTCTAGTTGACATGATCATAAGCTTTTTCTATGTCTAGCTTACACATGACACCTGGTTCTGCCCCTTTAAGTCTTGAGTCCACACACTCACTAGCAATTAGGGCTGCATCCGTGATCTGTCTTCCTTTTATAAATGCTATCTGATGCTTGTTAACTAAATTGTTAACCACCTTCTTGAGTCTTTCAGCCAGTATCTTTGCCACTATTTTATATATTCCACCTATGAGACTTATAGGTCTAAAAGCTTTCAACTTTGAAGCTCCAACCTTCTTTGGGATCAAGGCTATGATGCATTGAAGCTTTTCTCGAACTTATGATATTCATAAAAGTATTGGAGTGTCTTCAGGATGCCCTCCTTCATAAGTTCCCAAAAAGCCAGAAAAAAGGACATAGGGAATCCATCTGGCCTTGGTGCCTTCTCCATAGCACACAATTTAATGCCTTCTAAGATTGCATCCTCTTCAATTTGTCTTTGTAGCTACTCCGGTTCTTCTCCAGATATCGTTGTAGCTTCATATAACACTAATTCTGGCCTCCACTCTTCTGTCCCTTAAGCCAATTGTTGTAGTAATTTTGAATAGCTTCTTGGATCTCTTCTTGTCACCTGACCTCCATACCATCCACCTTCAATTTATCTATGGAGTTTACCCTTCTGTGAGCTGTAGCTATCCTATGGAAGTATTTTGTATTTTTGCCTCCCTGTTTCAACCATTGTATTCTTGATCTTTGTCTCCAAGTTATCTCCTCATTTCTTGCAACTTCAAACTCTATAGCCAAGTTTGATTTTTGCAATGCCTCATCATCAGTGAGAGCTCTTTGTTCTTGGATTGCCTCCAAGGCTGCTAGCTGGTTTAAAATGTCATCCTTTCTTTGTTTCCAATTGCCCCTGTTATTTCTATTGTACTTTCCTAACTTTTCTTTTAGCATCTTCAGTTTATCAGCTAAAATATAGTCAGGCCTCCCCTTAACAACAAAAGCTCCCCACCATGGGCTTACCTTTTCTTTGAACCCTTCTACCCTCAGCCACGAAGTTTCAAATTTGAAGTATTTTTTCTTGAAGTTGAACTCTCCACTAGATAGCATGATTGGATTGTGGTCAGATCCTATCTTTGGTAATACTTCCTGTATAACCAAGCCCCGTCAATCTATGAAAGGGAGTTGTTGGCATTAGTTACTGCAGTACAAAAGTGGAACCTTATTTGTTGGGGAGCGCTTTATTATCAAAACAGACCATTACAACCTTAAATTCCTATCGTAGTAGAGGATAATAACACTTAGCCAACAGAAATGGTTGGTGAAAATTGAAATTGCTTGGCCATGACTATGACATTGCTTATAAAAAAGGGAAAGAAAACATTGCGGCTGATGCCTTCTCCATAAAAGGAGGAGCCACCTCAGCTGCTTAGCATATCTAGTGTACATGTTGAAATACTTGATGAGCTCAAGCTGACTTGGAGTCAAGACCCTCACTTCCAAAAGCTACTGCAAGCAATTAATGCAGGGACTACTCACAAGGCTTGCCATAAATTTCAAGGGGGCATACTTAGTAGAAAGGGTAAGATTATGGTTGGCCACAACAATTACCATTTTCAAAAAAAAAAAAAAGATTATGGTTGGCCACAATCCTAACATCAGAAAGCAACTTATTGCTTTCTACCATGGGAGCTCAATAGGGAGTCATTTAGGTATTCTGCCACCTTGAAGATGCTCAAGCAGGAGTTTTATGGGAAGAAAATGAAGCTGGATGTTTATGTTTTTGTTAGGAAGTGTGAGGGTTACCAGAGGTGTAAACATGAGAATGTTGCTTCCTTCACCTGGCCTACTCCAACCTCTTCCCATCCCTGATATAGTATGGCAGGATGTCTCCATTGATTTTATAGAGGGGCTACCTAAAGCTGCAGACAAGGATGTGATTTTTGTAGTAGTGGATTAACTCAGTAAGGCTGCTCACTTCATGATCCTCAAGCACCCTTGTTCTTCCTTAGATGTGGCTCAGGTGTTTATGGACACTGTCTTCAGACTACATGGTAATGCAAAGTCCATTGCATCTGACAGGGATGTGATCTTTATTAGCAAGTTCTGGAAGGAATTGTCTAAGCTACAGAAGGTCACATTGCTGACTTCCAACGCCACCGATGGACAGACTGAGGTTGTCAACAGGGGTCTCGAGTGTTACCTCAGCTGCATGACATTTGAGAAACCCAAGGAATGGCCAGTGGTTACCATTAGCAGAATGGTGGTACAACGCCACCTACCACTCCTCTACACAGATGACTCCTTGTGAAGTAGTGTGTGGCCACAAACCACCCCATTGCTTCTCTACATGCCTTCTGATTCCAACTTGGAGACTGTTGACAGAAGTTTACAGGCTAGAGAGGCCACTTTGAGAGCCTTGAAGTGTCATTTGCTCAGGGCTAAGAATAGGATGAAGTTGCAGGCTGATAAGAAGAGGACTGACAAGTCCTATGCATTGGTGATTTTGGGTATATGTCAAGATTTTCAACCCTACCGACAATTCTCGAGAAAATGACCAAAATGGTCCTTAATGTATGAGTAATGCTTTATTTTGGTCCTTAATATATTTCATTTTTTGATTGAAATGGTCCTTAATATATAACAAAGGGGTTTATTTTGGTACTTAATATATTTCACTTGAATGAAATAGTACTTAATGTATAACAAAAGGTGTTCATTTTGGTTGTTTACCCAAAACCTAATAGATTTATGAAAAAAAGAAGTGTTAAATTTAATTATGGACCGGGCTAACAAAATTCACAAAGAAAGAACTTTATAAAATCTAACACCATTCTCTCTCCAACAAAATTTACTATTTTCTTTTTTCTAAATTATTTTTCCACTGACCTAATACCCATGTGGGGTCCACCATTAAATTCAACACTTTTTTGATAAATCTGTTAGGTTTAGGTAAATGACCAAAATAAACACTTTTTGCTATACATTACGGACCATTTTAATTAAGTGAAATATATGAAGGACCAAAATGAACACCTTTGTCATACATTGAATACCATTTCAATCAAGTGAAATATATTAAAGACCAAAAGGAACGCCTTTGTTATATATTAAGGATCATTTCAATCTAGTGAAATATATTAAGGATCAAAATAAAGCATTGCTCATACATTAAGGACCATTTTGGTTAGTTTCTCGAGAATTGTCTATAGGTTTGAAGCTTGACATATACCCAATCACCAATGCATAGGACCTGTCAGTCTTCTCATCAGTTGACACATTCATCCTATTCTGAGCCCTGAGCAAATGACCATTTCAATCAAGTAAAATATTTTCCTAGAAGGAGAAGTTTTCCCACACATTATATAACTAAAGAAACTTTACATGGGACTCATTTGACACTTCACATTCAAACTTCTTATCTATGCTCTTGACGATGATTTTCTAACTTTGGCAAATATGCCTTTTCCCATGCCATTTTAGTATCTGTACTATGTTGAACGTGAAAGTTAAATTTAGGATAGAGGGAGTAAAACAACATTTAATAAGATAGAAAACAGTAGGAAAGAGAAGCATGAAATGTTTGTGTATTTCACTCATTAACAATTATTGCATAGCTGATTCATTTTGCATTTCAATCAAAGAATTACCAGATTATTCATAGAATGTAGAGCTGTTCTACTGATTTCATTCAATCTTTTGAGGCAAAATCTGAGTGAGAGAAGTTTTGCTGGAAGATGCCTGGAGATCTTAGAAATTGTTTATCTCCAATGTAATGGTTGTTTAGGTCACAAGCATCATCTTTGTGTGGTTCAATCTATTTCAGAAGCAGCACATCTGCACATGCATGACAAAATGTTTTCTGTCTCAAAATTGTTGCCATTTGCTGGAGTAGGTCACTTTGAATGTATTATATGATCTGCTTTCCTATATGTGCTATTTTTATATGAAAAAATGATGTGTTATGTAGGTTTTGAGATATGTTGGAGTCGTGGATGTTGTCAATGGAAAAGGGACTGTTGAGCTGCAAAGATACAGCAAAGAGCATCCATTTGCACAACTCTCTGGATCAGATAACATAATTGCATTTACAACTGAAAGATATGCGAAGCAACCTCTAATAGTGCGTGGTCCTGGTGCTGGGGCTGAAGTGACAGCTGGTGGAGTATTCTGTGACATCTTGCGGCTTGCATCATATCTTGGCGCTCCATCATAATTCATTTACTGTGATCCACTTGTTCTGCCTTTCTGAGTACCATCAAATTTTCTTCTGCCTTTCTGAGTAACCATCAGTTATTCTTCTGCCTCTGTAATGCTTCACATGAAGGGTGTTGCAGTTTCAGCTTAACTGTGGTTCACTCTGTGACTTGGTTGACTAGGCTCTTCTCTTCTTCTATAGAAGTTATTGTAACTTGCTCATTTATGAATTGGTTTGATTAAGCTGTACTTTGGCCGAGATGCACATATCTTGTAGGGGTAGTTTTCGATGCAATAAATGCTATTTTCAGTGTAGAAGGTGATTTTGTTTCCTTTTCCAAATTCAATGAAGAGTTTTCTCCACAACAGATAAAGAGTCTAATGATGTTGGGGTATTGGCTACCCCCTCCCAACTTGCATTCACCAGACACCCAGTTTTTCTATGTTCCAGTCATTATCAAATGAACAATAAGAAAAATCACGTTTGAATGTAATAGATTTAAGAAGTTTTAGGGAGTATAATGGAAGAAATGTCACTAGGACCAGATAGCAAGGTATATTAATGATCACTGTTCAAACACAAATGGACATAACACTGAACAACTATCACTAGACAATCATCAGAGCATATCAAGGAAGAACACTGAACTTTTCTAAAAATGTAACTATAAATTACCTTTCATTTGAAGCAAAAGATAATATCTTTTTCCTGTTAGTGTTTTTGTCCATTGATACTTGTCAGTTGCCATATTTATTATATAATATGAGAATCTAACAAAGAAATTATCATTAAATTATTTTATGTATTTTTTCGTGTCCTAGTGTAAGTCAAGTTTTGCATATGAGAATCACCCTATTATCTACTAGTTAGAGGTGGCAATTTCAGCACATATAAGTGAAATGGATCCATTTCTCCCATATTTAATTAAATAAAAACAAATAAGCTTGCAATCTTTATCTTCAACCATGAGTGACTGAGTTTATGGCGCTTGGATTTCAGCATTGTGAAACAACCACTATATCATATTTGATGATTTCATTGTCATCAACGAACTCGCTTGCTGCAATTTTTATCAAGTATGGGTTGTAGGATCCTCTAAATGGTCGTGGTCATTATAGAAGGACACTTTAGTTCGACGTTGCAGACTTGATACTCATCATGTTGGTGGAACCCTTCAACGAATTTGAATTAGAAGAAACTATGTCTCTGACAAATGCTAATAGGGAAAGAAAACAAGGACCGTTATTGGTATGAATTTGCAGATTCCAACAGAGGAAAATTCGTATTGATAGCTTTGCCTGACAAGTTTTTTTTATGACATCTTTGGTATTCATTTATGACCATACAATCCATTGTCAAGCAAGAAGACACCAATAGCCGGAGGCTGAATGTTGCTCCCCAATATACACGCGAGTGTACATGGTCGCTCAAGTAATATAGATTCTTAAAGAATCGATTTATCATTCCCAAGGGACTTATGATTAACTTATATCCAACACTTCACTCCACAAATAAAATAGAAGTAACTGTTTCAGACATGGTGATGATTGTTAACTACTACTAATTATGAACTAAATAAACGTAACTAAATGTGAATGCCTTTAAGATGATGTTTCAAGCAAGTAAAAGACAATTCCAGGGCTGCAGCATGCAATGAATCTCATGTATCATATTATTGGCTTAGAACTAATTTTAGTCGTCAAGTTACTAATTTACAGGGTTAATTGTATGAGTCGGGTTCACACCTCTAGTCGCCTACCCCAGTTAGCTATCTAATTACATCGTTGAGCGGGGATAAATAGACTAACTGGTGAGCATTTATATTTCATCCTGTTTGGTAACCAAGCGAGTTATTCGTACGAGCGTCACTCCTGAACACAAATCACCTCAACTTAATGGATCTATCAAGCTCTCTATATTCTCTGGCTATCTAACCTCTCCTCTCCCGATTTAAGTTTAGACAATATATTTATCTTATGGTGATCAATCATAAAATACTAAAACAAGAATATAGAAGTAACTTATAATGACAACCAAGAATTAATTCAACATGCCTTTAATAATCAACAATCCATTCGTAGGTACAACCCAGAACTAAGGCGTTTAGCCACTCATGCTATTAGAAAACCATAAAATACAATTGTTCATGCAATTTCAAGAAAATAGAAGAGTTAAAAGATCAAAACCTAGTACAAGCATGAATACTTGCTCTTGTACACCCAATAAAAGTTGAGCCCCAATAATAGAGCCCTAAGGGTCTATGTCAAAACCTACTACAATTAGGAATCATATTTTAAGCTTTTTACTTGAAAAGGTCAGGACTTTAATGGCATGTTGCGCCTCCCATCGCACCTGGAAAGCAGCTCTGAAGTATCCATATGGGCGTGCTGTGACTTACAGAGCGCCAAGTAGCTTTCTGAGTGATTTTTTTCCCTTTGGCGTGCTGCGTCTCGCAGCGCGCCTCAGTCCTTCATGTGCTGGTACATCGCGCCCAGCAGTACTCCTGCAATACTTCTCTGACTGTTGGCCCTTGGCGCCTCGCACCTAACAGTGCGCCTGGCCCTGGGGCCTCATCCTTAGTCATTTTCTTGCCTGTCTTTGTTCCTTCTTTCTTCGTTCCAACTCCAATCCCTTCGAGAGTCCCTGAAACTTCTAATCATGTGTGTGAGTGCAAAATCATCACAAGTTACACCAAAAATCAAGCTAATAACTAAAGATCATTCTTTAAACTAATCAATTCATGGACAAATATTGACAACTTAGGAATATAAATATGCCTAAGATCACTGAACCTCCAAAAGTAGGACTTTGGCATTCAAATTTTTTGTTTATGTTGAGAATAACAAGAGACAACACATGGATTGATGACATGGAGGATTCTCTTGGATCAATGACATGGCACAAATTAGTTAGTTGAACTGATTATTGTTAGTACAATTAGTAAAGGTACAACTAATGCAGATTAGTCGGTTAGATGAATGTATGGGCTAGATTAGTTAGATGGTTTCATTTTGTATAAAAGGATAGCTAGATACTTTTGTACTCATTACGATTGAATACAATTTTCATTTTCACATTTCCTCTTCTCTTAGATTAACCAACTCTCTCTTCATTTGAGTTAGGTTATATCTGAGTTTCCTCCATTAATGGAAACTTCTGCATACACATGAATTTCATCATGGTATCAGGGCAGGATGGATCATGAATAAAGTGTGATTGTGAGTTCTCTGTTATTCATCGTTGTTGAAAACAAAGTAACAATGGTGATTGAAGGAATTACTGCTACTAGAAGCAACTTGAATGCATCAGTGACCACAGATCATCATCATCCATTGTATTTGCAAGCCTATGATACTCCAGGTAACAATCTGATATCTTTCTCTCTAACTAGTCCAGAAAATTATGCGATTTGGAGTAGATCAATGAAGATTGGATTAGTAGGAAAGAGCAAGTTAGGATTTGTGGATGGAAGACACATGAAGGATAAATTTGACGAATCTCTGCATAAACTTTGGGAAAAATGTAACGCAATTGTGTTATCATGGATAATGAATGATGTGAGCAAGGAACTGTTTAGTGGAATCATGTATGCTTCAAGTGCACACAAGGTTTGGATAGATCTGAGAGAGAGATTGGATAAGGTTGATGGATATAGAGTTTTCCATTTACACACAGAGATAAATCATTTGACTCAGGGGACATCTTCTGTTTCGAGTTGTTTTTCAAAGATGAAGGAGTTGTGGGAGGAATTTGATGCTCTCATGCCATGCCCTAGGTGTGAATGTGTAGAATCGAAGAAATATGTTGAACATTACGAGTACTAGAGGCTTTTGCAGTTTCTAATGGGACTGAATGATTCCTATGTGCAATGTCGAAGTCAAATCATGATGACCACTCCAATTCCAAGCTTGAACAAGGCTTACTCAATGGTGATATCTGAAGAGAGTCGTAAATCACTGGAAAGACAGTACATGTAGGGGAGTCTATGGATGGAACAACTTTGTTTAGCAACAAGAACAAAATAGCTGGAAATCACTAGAATCCTGGAGGAAGTTATAAAGATGCTGAGAATAATTTTAGGCCAAAGAGGAAAAGTGATTTCTATTGTGATCATTGTGGAATAAGAGGTCATACAATAGAAAGATGCTGGAAGGTGAATGGATACCCTCAGATGCTAGATGGAGGAGAAGATACAACTCAGGCAATTAAAATGGATCAGGAGGATTCAACACATCTGCTAATGCTGTAAAGTTTGAAGAACAACAAGCACATGAGAAAGACCTTCATCTAGGTATAGGAAATGGAAATGAAACAGGTCGAAAAGCAGGCATCATGTTTACTCAAGATCAGTATGAACAACTGCTGAAGTTGATCAACAAGGATAGTGTGACAAATGAGAAAAATGTGACAGGTATACTTCATTCTTTCCTAGCCAAACATAACATTGATTATGTTAAATGGATAGTAGATTCTGGAGCAACTAATCACATGACTTACAACAAAAAATTACTTAGTGACATTAGAAAGTTAAATGACCGATGTCCAAGAAAAGTTTACTTGCCAGATGGTAATGCCATTGAAATATCATGTATTGGTTCTTGTGATTTGAAAGATGGGAGTAAAGTTACTAATATCTTGTACATACCAAAGTTTCAGTACAATCTTTTCTCAGTATCAAAACTAACCAGAGATTTAAAGTGTTTTATCAGTTTTTATCCTGATCTATGCATCATGCAGGACCTTCACAGTGGGAAGGTGAAGGGGATTTGTAGAGTTGTTGATGGATTGTACAGGATGAAGCAGTTGAAGGATTTTTAGAAAACTACGGTGGCAATTGTACAGTCTAAAATTGTTGATGCATGTGAAGACTTAGCAATCTGGCACCAAAAGCTAGGTCATTCTCGTGACAAAGTATTAGGGAAGATACCAAAAATGAGTTCAAGTCAAGTAGTAGTAGAATAAAGGACTGTACTATTTGTCCATTAGCTAGACAAGGGAGATTACCCTTTCCTACTGGAAATAATAGACTTGATACACCACTAGAAATGATACATGATGATGTATGGGGAACTTATAGAGAGTGTAATCATGATGAGAGCAGATAATTTCTTACCTTGGTTGATATCATAATAGAATGACTTGGATTTTTTTGTTGAAGCTGAAGAGTGATGTAATTGTCATATTGAAACAGTTTTTTGCATTAATAAAAACTCAGTTTGGTGCAACTGTCAAAGTTTTTAGAAGTGATAATGGTACAAAGTTTTTTTTTTTTTTTTTTTTTTTTTTTTTTTTTTTTAACTCAGAATGCAATGCTTTGTTTCAATCTTATGGTATGATCCATCAGAGTTCATGTGTGCATACACCTCAACAGAATGATTTAGTTGAGAGAAAACACAAACATATTGTTGTGCCCAAATCGCACACACAAGTGTACGTGGTTGTTCAAGTATTAAAGTGGCTCTTACAAAGAGCCAGGTATCGTACCCACAGGAACTCACGATTAGAATCACTTAATTTCCCCAAAATTTTCAACTTAACACAAGTGTTATTAAGATTTTAAGAGATTTATTTTATAATCTAAAAGTTAACCAAAATTACACAAGTGCGATTAAATTTCAATGGTTCAAACAATGATTGGGTAAAGTCCAGGGCTGCAGCTCTTATTAGGATTCATGCAATTTATATTATTTAAATGGATGTTTATCAACTATAGAATCAAACATCATAGGGTTAATAATATGATTATGGTCTCTCGACCTCTAATTGCCTACGATAAATAGCAACCTAACTACATCGTTGAGCGAGGATAGGTTGGACCAAGTACCGAGCATTATGATTTCTTCCTGTATAATGATCAAGCATGGTTTCTAGGTATATCCTTATCCTAGATACAAATTAACCCTAATTATTAAGAGAAAATCATGCTCCCTATGCCCCAAGTTCCATCCTCTTATTCTCTCCCGAGTTCAATTCGTACAATGTGTTTATTTCAATGGTGATCAGGCACGAAATACGAAAAACAAGAACATAAGAGAGATTCATATGATAGTTAAATGCAATCCATAAAAACTTAATCAATTATAATCATCATGTAGCCACAGCCCTAGAACTAAGGTATTTAGCTACTTATAATAGTATCTTTGATCAAGCAATGTTTAATTATCATAAAGAGATCAAAAGTAAAAGAGTTTAGGAAAGAACCCCAAAAAGTGATGAAACAACTCTTCCAAATCGTCGTTCTTCCAAAACCCAGAAAAAGAATGTTTTAATAAAATAAAATATTAGTCTATTTATACTAAAGTCAAACTGGCCAAAATTGGCAAGTATAGGTGCGATGCGGAGCATTTGCTCAGATTCGTTTCATGGCCAATATTCCTCTCCGCGATGCTACGACTTCACAGACCACTCTGCCTCAAATCTTCCTTCTTTGAACGAAAATAAAAATCCATCTCACCGATGTGGAGAGGGTATAGACCCTTTTGTCTGGAAATTATTTCATGAGCAAGAATCAAATTTCTCTCCGCGACGCGGAGAGGATACAAATATACCTTGGAATTCATTTCTTCCTTCTTCCTTCTTCCTCTTTGCTTCTTTTCAACGTGGGTCTTTCATGTTTCCCAATGCCCATTCCAATACTTGTTTCTTCATTCATGCTTACCTACACAACTAATCATGTTGGTTAGCATATAACAATCAAAAGACTCGACACAACTATAATTCAACACAAATTGATTCCAAACTTGGCTTAAATGCGAGTAATATTAGGTTCTTAGGCATATAAATACACTTGAGATCACTACGCCACACTTAGAGCTTTGTTCGTCCTCGAACAACTTACTAACTAATGCTAGACCTAGACTTCCTACTATGGTATTTGTGCATCCACTACTTCATTTCAAGGAGCTATAATCTGCTAAAACAATCATGTTCTCGCTCACTCTAGGTCTTGCCCACATTCATACATCATTAAATCAAGTATTGACTTGACAACTTTTTTGCAACCAATGCACTCAACATCATGTGCACCATTACACATCACCTATCTTTCATACAATAAGTGCCCCTCACTCAAAAGAATAGTCCGGACACTCAACTCAGCAAATTGAATATAGTTTAAGGACTTTGCAAACATAGTACGCTCTCGCTCAACAAAGACATCATACATGCATGCATTGAGAACCATAAGTTTGCCCATTATGTACATCTCCACTAATTAATTGTGCTATGCTCAAAATCAAACAGGACTTGTTCAAGTTGTAATGTAGGCTTGAGGTAAGGGAGGATTCATTTAGATAAAATTAGTGACTTATCCTCCCTAATGCACCAGATTTGATTTCCTTATCACATTCACAACTTTTTCTTTTCTTTAGCCCCCTCATTCTGCATATTTTTCCACTAATACTTCCAACCTTGCCTTTATTTTCCACACACCCCTTTATTTCTATTTTTTTTTTGACACTTAACAATAGCCACCCTTGACTTAGAGATTTCTCTCGAGTTAAGGTGCACATTGTCCTTGTAAGGACCAGGGCCATTATTAAGGTATTCTCCAAGTTAGCCACCTTCAACTTAGGCTTTTAACCTTAGACGAAGTGCACAATGTCCTAAGGACCAGGGCCAATCTCAGATTTTGATCTTATGGGGCATCATTTTACTACTTCTTTACTCTCTTACCCACAACACTAAACATTTCCACCCTATTTACGCTTCTTGCCATTTTCACTTTTACGTCTTCTCATAGTGCATTAGGGATCTGGGATCAAAACTAACGGTATCAATAAAAGAGATTCGGCTCAATTACGTGGGTTAGAACAAAATCGAGGCTAAAAGGCTCAATAAGGCTGTACTAGGGATATTATTTCTGGAAAGGCTAATATTCAGGACAAATCAAAGAAAGCATATTATCATCTTTTAAACAAAGCACCACTTTTATTTCGCTTCAATAACACGCCCGACAAGTTCTAGACTCAGATGCATTACATGGATACTTCAATAACTCACCGCTCATGGCATAAGTTCTACTCAAGATGGATCAATCACAACAACACAATTAGTTCATGCACAAGGTTCTATTTAAGCTTAAGTTGCAATTATTAAAGTCAAATACACAAGTTCAAATACATTCATACATCAACTTCAAATCATGCTTTCATACATTTTCCTTTCGAAATTTTAAGCTTCAGCACATACCAACCGAAGACTCAATGACGAAATTACCCTTAAGACGATCGTCATCCATCTATCATTGGACAAAGTGACTCAACTACAACTACTAACTCAATCCTAAAAAGATAAAATATTTTCGTATTTTGTACGGTTCAAAGGGACTTTCCTTGGCCAAAGAACCAAAAACAACCTCCAAGGAACCCAAAATAAAACAAAAAAATAAAATGTAGACTCTAACAATGTTCAATAATAGATACAGACCAGAGATGATTTTCACCCTCACCCCACACTAAAACATTAGCACTGTCCCCATTTCTTCACAAAAATCAGAACAATACAAGAGGTAAGGTGAAAACACTCCCTAATTAATCCTCCATAGCATCAACCCCTTCGGCCTCATCACCAGCCTGAGCGGGGGCCACCTCCTCATCAGAATTGGACTCTACGTCCGAGCTAGTATGCAATCTCTCCTCATCGGTGGAGATTCATCATCCACGGGCTCATGAAAAGCAGGACCAATGCCAAGCAGGGCCTTCGCGTGCGCATTCAGCGGATAGCGCCTCTCAACGTCACCCAATTGCATGTCAGTGGAAGCCAGGCAGCAATTCGGGTGGCACAACATCTCTAGGCCATACATCCTGGCCATTATAAGCTCATCCCATCTATGACGCTCTGTAGTAGTGAGAGTTGGGCGAACTCAATGTCGAGCCCTTAGTCCTCGTGATGTCTACCAGTGTTGGGAATAATGGTGCCAGGTAGTCCAAGTTCTCTTCCAGAACACCTACAGTACGACACAGTCTAGTGATAAGACCACCAAATACATATATGTGCCCTTTATGCACACGAGTCTTCTGCATTACCGATTTCAGTACTGCCCCAATGTTTAAATCTATGGGGGTCATCAATGCATATACCAAACAAACTCTGTCCTGGGTGATGTCTATGTAATGCAACGCAAGTATCAAACAATTTATCGCTATCTTGAGCCAGACGCGCGCCTCCCTAAGCATGTGAGCGTAGGAAAGAGATTGATGATATCTCTTCCCGCTGTGCTTTGTCCATTACACCATCGACTGGGGGCTGCAAAGAGTGTGTCGAATGGCCCGGTAAGGAGGGAAGATGTTCAGCCCTGTGAGCACCAGTGGGTCTGCATCCGGTGAAGTGCCAATAATGTCATTGAGGACCGCATGAGTGAGGGTCACATCTATTCCCCAAATTGTCACAAAGTGAGACCTGGCTTCCGGCGCCTAGTTGGTGTAGAACTCCCTCACCATGTGCAAATTGCACTCACTCGGCCCCGCAAAAATGAAATCCATTCGCAGCTCTTGGATTCGCCTCAGTATCCGAGGAAACTTCCAAGCCAAGCTGTCCTTGTCAATGTAGACATCAGAAAAATATCTTGCCTCAGTGTGCTTTTTCCACCATGTTTTCCCTTTCTTAGTGACAGCTTTCAACTCGAATCGCCTGGTTTGACCCCTCGGTAATGCAGGTGCAGGAGGTACATTCCCCCTACTTCAAACACGTTTCCTCTGGCTAGAGGTTGCCACTTCCTTACAAGGTCTTTGAGTTCCAGACATGGTTACCTGCAAGCACAATACAATTCAGCCCACACAAAATGCAAAATATGGATAAACACAGGTGGTGTGCAAATACCACCCCACACTTATTTCCAGGCATTCTCTAGCATAGGTACTCAAACTTCCCATAGACAGACAAACAGACACCAA
Source organism: Solanum pinnatisectum (assembly GCA_035578085.1). Classification (NCBI taxonomy): domain Eukaryota; kingdom Viridiplantae; phylum Streptophyta; class Magnoliopsida; order Solanales; family Solanaceae; genus Solanum; species Solanum pinnatisectum. The sequence continues at coordinate 24,759,651 of CM069086.1, read as the reverse complement.
CAACAATCCGACTCACTACCCATTCAAATGTTGCATGTAACTATCGATGCTACTCAAGACTCCACAACAAACAGCTACGGCAACGATGCCAGACCCAACAATCATACAATTACGATCAAAGGGACTTTCTACTTAGAATTAGAACCCAATAAACTTCCCGACCCCCATAATCTAGGCAACTTCAAGCAACAATAGGATAGTTCATTTTAAGACTACGAAATACATATAATCACCAAAGTATAAACAATTTCATTCAACAACCAAAACCATATTAGCCATACTAGTATGTTGAACCAAACCTATTCGATTCACCAAGTATATTCATGCACCCCCCAAATCATCTTATGCCTTCATGCAAGCAACACTAAGGTACTTCTACTCAAGACTTCGAAATACCCAATCAAAGTTTAGAACAAACACTTCACAATCATGCATAACCCACATACCCCCCAATCGGTTCCAACAACTCATTCACCAAACCCACATAATGTTACCCAACGGGACAGTCTACTCAAGACTTCGAAAGCCCAAAGGCAGTGATAACCATGACCAAGCACACCCACAACTTCCATAAGATAAACATAAAACACCCATCACAAGTAAGGCATTCACAAGTACAACTAACATAAATTTCGTACATAATTTCATACTTGAGAGTGGTGAAGACAAAATGAAGAGGGAGAGGATTGATGCTCTGACTCCACGTTACGGATTTATGAGTGAACAATGGAGATGGGAAAAGGGGAAGGGAGAAAATCATGGTGAAGGGGTAAAGAATGGGCGAATTTTGGCAAAAATTGGGTTAAAAGGAACAGGGTTGGGTAATTTTTGGAATAAAATGGGTAAAATCCGTTCTTTTAATGAAAATAAAAATTTTTACCTCAAGGCGCGATACGGAAGGGACATGGACAATTCTGGCGAGCGCAGAAAAATTAATTCCAGCTAGGCAAAATTTTTGCGTAGGCTCCGCCACGCTGCCCTGTTTACGGAGGGTTCTGCCCGATTTTCGACGAGAAAATTAGTTCTTGTCGAAACCAAATTTGGTGACCTTCTTAGCGATGCGACTCTTTCACGGAATGTTCTGCCTCGACTTGGAAAATTAATTCCAAGCGAGGTGAAAATTACCCACCTCTCCGCGATGCGGCATGGGTGCTAACACCTGATTCATGTACATTTTAAGCACACCACCCATTAGTTAAACCACGATGGGTTGCCTCCCATCCAGCGCCTTAGTTTCGGTCGTGGCACGACTTATATTTTTGTATTTTTCTTGATATACTCCTTTTTTTTTTTACTAATTCCTATGAATTGAAATAACAAAACAAAAGAATAAAAATCCTAACTATTACAAGGGGTCACGGGTTGCCTCCCGTGCAACACTTGATTTAACGTCGTGGCACGACCCAACTCATGACTTAGTCATCATTCAAGGTGAGCACTTCAAGCTCACGATCCACATCATATCCAAAATAGTGCTTCACGCGTTGCCCATTCACAAGGAAAGTATAGCTCTTATCCTTGTTCCTTAGCTCCATAGCACCTTGTTTAGTCATCCTCACCACTTCAAACGGTCCACTCCACTTCAATCGAAGTTTTTTGGGAATAACTTCAATCTAGAATTAAACAACAGCACCAATTGACCAGGATCAAAGGTGCGTGACACAATATGTTTATCATGCCACCTTTTGGTCTTCTCTTTGTAAAGCTTAGCATTCTCATGGGCGTAGAGCCTGAATTTCTCTAGTTCATGCAACTGCGTTATCCCCTTCCTTCCTGCTAACTCTGAATCCAGATTCAACTTCTTAATAGTCCAGTATGCTTTATGCTCCAATTCATCTGGCAGATGACACACTTTTCCAAAAACCATTCGATAAGAGAAGTCCCTATCGGTGTCTTGTATGCAGTCCGGTATGCCCCCAAAGCATCATCTAACTTTTCATCACAGTCTTTTCTTTGGGCATTCATAGTCTTTTGGAGGATATGCTTCACTTGTCGGTTATACACTTCTACCTGCCAACTAGTTTGGGGATGATAAGTTGTAGCTACCTTGTGTCTCACCCCATATTTTGCTAACAAATTTTGCATTGAATTATTAATAAAGTGCGTACCTCCATCACTTATCATGGCCCTTGGAGTTCCAAACCTGGTGAAAATGTGCTTCCTGATGAACTTTACTACCACCTTTGCATCATTGGTAGGTAGAGCAACTGCCTCCACCCACTTGGACTTGTAGTCCACTGCCACTAAGATGTATTGATTTCCATGGGATGATGGGAATGGTCCCATGAAGTCTATCCCACAGACGTCAAAGAACTCAACTTCACGTATGTTGCTCAATGGAATCTCATGCCTTATAGAAATATTGTTCATCCTTTGACACTGATCACATCCCTTTACAAACACTGCAGCATCTTTAAATAAAGTATGCCAAAAGAAACCAGATTGCAATACCATATGTCCAGTGTGTTCGCTCTCGTGGTGTCTACCATATGGCAAAAAGTGACAACTCTCCAACACTTGTACTGCCTCCTGTTCAGCTACACACCTTCGCACCATTTGATTAGGTCCCTGTTTGAATAAGAAAGGCTCATCCGATATATAAAAACGTGCATCATACTTCAGCCTCTACTTTTGATGTGTTGAGGCCCCAGGTGGAAATAAACCACTCACCAGAAAATTTACAATATCAGCATACCAAGGCACTTGAGTAAGGTCCAAGGCAAGGGATTGCTCATCGAGGAACTCTTCGTGAATCTTCCCTTCATTCTTCACATGAGATGAGTCCTCCAATCTAGACATATAATAAGATATCTGGTTTTCAGTTCCCTTCTTGTCTTTAATCTCTATATCAAACTCTTGTAAGAGAAGTATCCATCTAATTAGCCTCAGCTTTGTATCTTTCTTGTTGAACAAATACTTGATTGCCGCATGATCAGTGTAAACCACAACCTTGGTTCCTACCAAGTATTACCTGAACTTATCAAATACAAATACTAATGCTAGCATCTCTTTTTCTGTGACAGTATAATTAGACTATACTGCATCAAGTGTCTTGCTAGCATAGTAGATGGAATGAAACATCTTATCTTTTCACTGCCCAAGCATTGCAAACACAAACATCTTTTTCAAGAGCTTGAATGCCTGAAAACACTTCTCATCAAACACAAACTTCACCTCTTTTTCCAATAGGCTACATATGGGTCTTGCGGTCTTGGAAAAGTCCTTGATAAATCTCCTGTAGAACCCATCATGCCCCAGAAAGCTTCTAACTCCCTTCACAGTGATAGGTTGTGGCAATTTTTCAATGACCTCCACCTTGGCTTTATCAACTTCCAGCTTATTCCTGGAGGTTTTGTGCCCCAACACAATCCCCTATCAAACTAAGAAGTGACACTTCTCCCAATTCAATACTAGATTTGTTTCTTCACACCTTGCAAGGACCCTATCAAGATTAGTCAAACAAAGGTCAAAAGACTCACCAAACATCGAGAAGTCGTCCATGAACACCTCAACAAAATCCTCCACCTTATTCAAAGGCTTCCAGTGATCTCTTGATGTACCTACAATTGCCACATCAAGAAATTGTACCATTTCATGTGCCTCAGCATCCCTATAAATATCATCTCCTACTAGTACTCGCTCCAATGGGTCTTTCGATGCAATATATTGGGTCTCTTTTTCAATATCTATCACTGTTATCGCAGACAACTCTTCATACACAGTAGGGAGCTTCAATGCTGTAAACATCAAACACCTCCACTTTGTCATATGCCCGCATAGTGAGTTGCCCAGCTTCTACATCTATCATAGCCCACCCTGTAGCCAAGAAAGGTCTCCCCAAGATTAATGGGACCTCAGGATCTGGCTCAAAATTCAGCACTACAAAGTCTATTAGGAATATCAACGATCCCATTTGCACTAAGACATCCTCTACAACACCCTCTTGCCTAGCAACAAATCTATCAGCCAATTGCAAGATGATGGTAGTGGATTTAAGACTACCCAACCCCGGCTTTTTATACAACAACATTGGCATCAAATTTATACTAGCTTCTAGATCACACAATCCTCGCGCATGAATGCTCTGCCCTGTAGTGATCTGAACCGTAAAGATACCTGGATCTTTCAGTTTGGTAGGCAATTTATTTTGGATTTGGGGGCGCTTGATGAGTCCACAAATTGGACTCATTTAGGGCTATATTTTGATAGAATTAGTGTCTTCAAATGCATATTTTGTCTCAATATCTGATGAAAACCCTTTAGTTTCAGGTATTTAGAGTTTGAGGCAAAGCATGGACACTACTTGGCAAGAAGGAACAAAACGGCTGAAAAGAACGAAGAAATGAAGGCCTAAAGATCACCGAGCCCAATTGGCGAGTCGTCGATCGGCCTGGAGATTGCCTTTTGTTCCAGTGTGTGGAGCCCTGAAGGGAAAGATCAAGTTGGCAATGAAATGGAGCAGTCGGCGTGTCGCCGAGAAGTTCTGCGAAGCAGTACCATATCGCCCAATGACTCAAAGCGCAAAGAGGTTGAAGGCTAAAGTAAGAAGGCAATGAAATTGACCAAAAGGCAGATCACCGAGTGTATCGGCGATCTCGAATAACTACACCGAATGGTCCTCCGTAGCACAAATTTTCAAACACTATAAATACTTATTTTAAACTTCTATATCATATCACTATTATTATTAGAATTTTTTTACAATTTTTGAGAGAGTCCAAGTTTTAGAGAGTTTTGGAGACTTTGTTCTAAGACCTTGAAGATTCAAAGGATTTCAACTCTAAGAAATTGGACTTGGGTCTTGAAGATTCTTCACTCTTGACGTGTTTTAAGACTTAATTCTTCATACCCAGTTGATGGAAACTGATATTGGTATAAATTTTTACCTCTTTTACATGTCTAGCTGAAACCCCAATTCCTAGGGTGTGATTTTGTGAATATGGGTTAGATTATTTGTTGGGTCTTGCTTGTTGATGATTTATTTATTGTTTAAATGTGATTTCATTTAGTAGTTGTGTATGAACTTAATGGGATTATAGTTGCAAATACGATTTCATCTAAGTGTTTTTGAATTGCTCGAGAGAGAGGTCCTAAAACTAAGACTACTAAACTGATAGTTGGTGGTATTGGGTCGACATGGGTTCAGCTCGAGAGAGTGAACCATAGTCCCTTTCCCATACATTCAGTTTGAGAGAGTGAATGGGCTAAGGCGAAGGTTGTTCTTAATGTGGTAACTCGGTGTTCGAGAGAAACCGAGTTGATTCGGGGTAAGTTGCTTGAGAGAGAATTTACCCCAACTATAGTCTAGCCTAGTCACAAATACTCAACAATTTACTATCAAAAGCATGTACCCGATAATTTAATTTATCCCATATTTCTATCACATCCCAAGAATCCCGTCTCTTTATCTCATTTTCGTATAGTTTTGCTGTTTTTAGTTGTTAATTACTACAAAACCCCCTATTGATAATTGACACTTGCGTTACACCTTTGATTTAGTATGTTTTTATTCGATAATGTTTTTAGATATGACTAATTAGAACTAGATTTTATTTTCCTATTAATTCTCAAAACCACTCCCTGTGGGAACGATCCTAACCCTTGGTTGGGTTATATCACTACATGCGATCGTATGACACTTGAACCAAACTAGTGTCAATTGATTACGTCCTTAAAACATCAGAGCTGCACTCTTCAGTAAGTGCTACAGTCTCATACTCAGTCAACCTCCTTTTGTTAGCCACAATCTCCTTCACATACTTATCATACCTTGGTATACCCAGCAAAACATCTACCAATGGCAAGTTAATATGAACTTGTTTCAAAAGAGAGAAACTTACCAAAACATTCATTCTCCTTCTGTTTCTTGAACTTTTGGGGGAATGGAGGAGGTGGTTTCACTATTGGTTGCAGTCTTTCTTCATGTGCAACAACCTCAATCTCCTTAGGTTCACTCTCCTTGCTCACAGATTTAATATTTCTTTTCTTTGGAGCAAACTCCTCCAACTGCAAACCACTGTGTGTACCTACCACATTTACTTGTCTGGGATTTGGATCAATATTTCTCGGCAATCCTCCTTGAGGTCATGACTTTTGAGCACCTGCAAACTGCCAAAACTGCTTCTGCAGGTTTTGAGTAGCTAATTGGTTGTTTCAAAAATCAGCAACTAACTGAGTTTGATCAATGATCTTAGGCGTATTTATACGCCTAATAACCAATTTATCCCATATATATATAGCTAAGTTTCAGAGCACTTTCCTAGTCGAAACTGAAATTTTAGAGTCTTTTGATGTCGTTTCCTTTAACCAATATGATTAGATGTTTCAGGGTGAAAAGCAAAGAAGAAAGAGCTAAAAAAGGGCACCTGGACAAAGGTTAGAAAATAGAAGACGAAGTTACGGAGGAGAATGGCCAAGAAGCTGGAAAATACACTAGGAGGGAGCAGCTCCGCGACACTTGCATGCAGAAAACGAATTCCACTTAACAGTGGAGTGCACGTCAGGAGAGCGTCGCGGAGGAGATCCTTTTGTGCACAAATTAAAGTGAGGGAACAGGTCCGCGTCGTAGACCTGGACACAAAAATTGTGTCATGTGTTTTATTCCAGACTATAAATAGTCTAGTTGTATTATTTTATCATTATCCGGTTTTTAAAAGACGGGAGAACATCGATTTAGGCGATTTTGCTAACACTTTCTAGGGCTTTTCTTCTCCTTCATTTTAGTAAACCCTTTTATGATCCATAAACATTATTTGATGATATTTTGTTCCATGAGTAGCTAAATTCCCTTATTCTAGGGTTGTAGCCACGATTAATGGTGTAATAGTATTTGTTTCTAGTATGAGATGGGTTTTCTTGTGATTTATGCTTACATTCTTGTTTAACTATTTTAATGACTGATCAACATTAAAATAAACTCATTGTCCACTCTTGAATTTGGAAGATGAATAGAGGGATAGACCAAAGAATGTGAGAAGCGTGTTCATTCTAGGGTAAAGTTTAGAATGTTTTGTATATAGGATAGTCGTATAACCTATATACCGTGCTTGATTAATATGCAAGATGATAGCATAATGCTCCACTATTGATTCATGCCTATCCCTGCTCAAGATGTAGTTAGGCTGTCGATGGTGGTAGGCGATTAGAGGTCGGGAGATCATGATCATAAAATGAACCTTGCAAATCCATAATGAGGTTAACATGTCGAATACTAGGATAAATTAATATTATGCCGGAAATCGGTTTATGCTGCAACCCTGGAATACTTTCCCAAATTGTGAAATTCTCTTGTTTGAAATTGTTGCTTGTAGTAATTAATTTTTGTGATTGTTCAACTTAAGAGATATAAACAAATTTCTAAAATTGTCTGTCGCATAATTAAATTTATTTTAGACATAATAGAGTTGTTATTTGTTGATTTGAAGTCCTTTCTGTTTGATAATCTGGCTTGAAAGAGTCGATGTACTACTTGAGTGACCACATGCACTTGTGTGTGCTTTTGGACGTAACAGGTTTTTGGCGCCGCTGCCAAAATCGGCAGATATCTAATTTTTGAGTGTCTAAAATATTTGTATAAGTGTTGACAACTTGATCTTGGCTCTTCATTTTGCAGGTTGTGTTAGGTTTTCACACTGGAAGATGACCAAGACTTGGTAGAGCCTCTAGCTGAACCGGAGAGATTTGTTCGTTACCAAAGAAGGAAAAGAAGACTCACTTATCATGTTCCTCTTGTGGCTAGTGAACTAGAAACTTCAAAAGAAAGGGAGGATCAAGATCCACCTGTAGTGCTGACATAAATGAAAGTGAGAGATGTGGCAATCCCACAAACCACCAATGTTACCTCAAGTATTTAGAAACCTGCAGCTGGTAGGAGGTTTGAATTGAAGCAGAACATGGTGCAACTATTGCACACAAACAGGCAGTTCACTGGTCTATCTCATGAGGACCCATGAGTGCATATTCAGAATTTCCTCGAGATCGGTGACATGTACACCCTAACTAAAGTGAACTCTGATTATGTGAGGCTCATATTATTCTCCTTTTCTTTGCTAAGGGAAGCAAAAAGATGGCTGAACTCTGAGCCCACAAATTCCATAACAACTTGGGATGATCTTGCCTGGAAGTTCTTGATAAGGTTTTTTCCATCCGGGAAAACAGCCAAGCTGAGAAGTGATATATTAAGCTTTCGATAGAAAGGAGGGGAAAACTTGTACCAAGCTTGGGACATGTTTAAGTCCCTGCTGTTAAGTTGTCCACATTATCATCAAGCTAACAAAGTGTTGGTCCATACCTTCATTGAAGGGTTAGAACCAAACACAAAAATTTTACTTGATTCTGCTGCAGGTGGACAAGCTTTGGAGAAGACATATGTTGAGTTGTTTACATTGCTAAATAGAATTTCACAAGGTAACCCTGAGTGGAATGGAGGAGGAGCTAAACCGGTTGTACAGAAGACTACTGGAGTGTTGGAAATAGATGCAGTGACAGTTGTGACTGCATAGATTTCAGCAATGCAGAATATGATGACTACTCATTTCAGCAATATGTCACTAGGACAGCAGTAAACTCAAGTTAATATGGTGCAACAACCACAAGCTTAGTGTGAAGTATGTGGAGGTGGAGATCACAGTTCTGAGGTATGTGGAGCAAACCCAGAATCTGTTCATTTTGTAGGTAATGCTCAGCGAGGAGGAAATCACCAAAACTATGGAAATACATACAACCCAAGCTGGCGGAATCACCCAAACTTTTCATGGGGTGGTAATCAAAACCAACATCAAGGACATAACCAATACATGCCACAGGGTAGTGGACAACATTACAATCAGCAAGCCATGGAAACCAGCAAAACCATGGAAACCAACAGAGTCATGGTAATCAGCAGGCTGCGAAGCAAGGTGATATGAGTGTGGAGGACATGCTAAAACAAATCATGGCTAATCAAGATAAATTGGTAGCAGATGTTCGAAACAATCAATTGGTGACTCAGAATTTGGAGAAGCATTTTGGGCAGCTTGCTAATGCCCAAAATTCCTGACTACAAGGGGGTTTGCCTGGAAATACCGATCCAAACCCGAAATAGGTAAATCTTGTAAGTACTCGGAGTGGTCGTCCATTGGAGGAGCTAATGCCAAAGGCAAAAGCTACTGAAGAAAAAGGAAAATAGGTAGATGAAGTGGAACCAAGTGAGCAAAGGGTGAATGAGGAACCAAAAGAAAAACCACCTCCTCCATTCCCACAGAAATTCAAAAAGCAAAAGGAGGAGGAATGTTTCGGTAAGTTTATTGAATTACTCAAACAAGTACATGTTAACTTGCCTTTGATTGATGTGTTGCAGGGCATTCCTAAGTATGCCAAATATGTGAAAGATGTGGTAGACAACAAGAGTAGATTGGTTGAGATGCAACAATAGCACTCACGGAGGAGTGCAGTTCTAGGATCCAGAATAGGCTCCCAACTAAGTTGAAAGATCCAAGGAGTTTCACTGTTCAGATAAAAATTGGTAAGTGTATTGAGGCAAGAGGGTTGTGTGATTTGGGCGCAAGTATCAATTTGATGCTTACGTCCATGTTTCTCAAGTTGGGACTAGGAAGGCCTAAGTCCACAACCATTATGTTGCAGCTAGCGGACCGTTCGGTGGCAAGGATAGATGGTGTTATTGAAGATGTCTTTGTTCAAGTGGGAACTTTGATTTTCCCCATAGACTTTGTCATTTGGATTTTGAGCCTGACCCAGAGGTCCTATTTATTTTGGGACGCCCATTCCTAGCAACCGGAGGTGCATTAATTGATGTGGCAGTCGACAGACTAACAATGAGGGCTCATAACAGGGTCGAGGTATTTGATGTTTACAAGGCAATGAAGTTTCGTGCAATATATGAGGAGCTTTCAGCAATTATAGGCATTGATGAGGAAATGGCAGCTAAATGTGTTGAAGCCCGAGACCCTTTAGAGAAAGTGTTAATTGGGCAAGACATTGAGGGAGATGCTGAAGCCTAGGAGTTGGCTAACGTTATAGATGTCCCGAATGTGAGTATGCTTTGCAAGTTTGTGGAGCCCTTAACAGAGTCTTGGGACCACCTCCCAAGCCTTCAATTGAGGAAGCACCAAAGTTGGAGTTAAAGGCTCTCCCATCTCATCTCATGTATCCATTCTTAGGTGCCAATGAATCTTTACCTGTAATTCTTTCTTCTGCTTTGTCTGAATTGCAGGTTGAGGCAACTCTAAAAATATTGAGGAAGAGGAAAAAGGCGATAGGCTGGCAGATGGCTGACATACATGGCATCAGCCCAGCTTTATGCATGCATATGATATTTATGGAGGAGGGTCACAAGTCAAGTGTGCAACCTCACGGCAGACTAAACCCAGTGATGAAAGATGTGGTATGCAAGGAGGTGATTAAATGGCTAGATGCATGTATTGTATATCTGATTTCAGACAGCAAGTGGGTCAGCCTAGTTCAGTGTGTGCCTAAAAAAAAGGCATGATGGTGATCACCAATGAAAAAAATGAGTTTATTCCAACCAGGACAGTGACAGGGTGGCGAATATGCATGGATTACAGGAAATTGAATGAGGCCACTAGAAAGGATCACTATCCGATTCCTTTTATTGATCAGATGCTGGATGTGTTAGGTGGGCAAAAATATTATTGTTTCCTGGATGGCTATTAAGGATACAACCAAATTGTGATTGCACCAGAGGACCAGGAGAAAATTGCATTCACTTGTCCGTATGGGACATATGCTTTCAAGCGACTGCCGTTTGGGCTAACGCAATGCTCCAACCACCTTCCAAGGATGCATGATGGCTATCTTTCATGATATGGTTGAAGATTTTCTGGAGATATTCATGGATGACTTCTCAGTCTTTGGGGAGTCTTTTGATAGGTGTTTGGAGAATTTGGATAGGGTGCTGGCTAGGTGCAAGGAAACTAATCTCGTCATAAACTAGGGAAAATGTCATTTACTAGTAAAGAAGGGATTGTATTGGGCCATAAGGTGTCAAAGAGAGGATTGGAAGTTGATCGTGCCAAAGTGGAAGTTATTGAAAAGCTACCTCCCCCAATCTCTTAAAGGGGTGAGAAGCTTTCTGGGTCATGCTGGTTTCTATAGGAGATTCATCAAGGATTTCTCTAAGACTACAAGACCCATGTGCAGTCTCCTAGAGTAGGAGATGAAATTTGTATTTGATGAGCAGTGCATTCAAGCTTTTGAAGCTTTGAAGAAAAAGTTGATAGAAGCTCCAATCCTAACTTCCCCAAATTTGGAGCTTCCTTTTGAGATGATGTGTGACGCAAGTGATGTGGTTGTGGGAGCAGTGTTAGGGCAAAGGAAAGAGAAGGTGTTTCACTCAATATATTATGCAAGCAGAACACTGGATGCAACCCAAACCAACTACACAGTGAATGAAAAAGAAATGCTAGCTTTTGTCTATGCTTTTGACAAATTTAGATCTTACTTGGTAGGGACTAAAGTTGTTGTTTATACTGACCATGTAGCTATCAGGTACTTGTTCAACAAAAAGGATGCAAAGCCGCAATTAATCAGGTGGATTCTATTGCTGCAAGAGTTTGACATAGAGATCAAGGACCGAATAGGTTCTGAAAACCAGATTGCAGATCACTTGTCAAGATTGGAGAGTTCGTAACATGTGGGAGAGCAAAGTCAGATTCAGGAAGAGTATCCTAATGAACAACTATTGGCGCTAGAGGTGACCGAACTACCATGGTATGCAGACATTGTTAATTATTTGGTTAGCAGATTGTTTCCACCGGGTGCAACCACTTACCAAAAGAAGAGGCTGATTTATGATGCTCGGTTCTACATATGGGATGAGCCTTATCTCTTCAAGAAAGGGCCGAACAAAATGATGAGGAGGTCTGTGCCTGAGTCTGAGATGAGACAAGTGATGGATAGTTGCCACTCGTCCGCATATCGGGGTCATCATGGAGGTGAGCGCACTACACATAAGGTTCTCCAATCAGGTTTTTTCTGGCCTACTTTGTTTAAAGATGCTGCAGGGTATGTTAAAAATTGTGATCAATGCCAGAGGATGGGGTCTATTTCCAAATGACATGAGATGCCTTTGCATAACATCTTGGAGGTTGAAATATTTAATGTTTAGGGATCAACTTCATGGGACCATTCCCTCCATCAAATAGAAATCAATACATACTTGTGGATGTGGACTATGTGTCAAAGTGGGTTGAAGCAATAGCTTTGCCGACTAATGATGCTAAAGTGGTGCTGAAGTTTCTAAAGAAGCACATCTTCACTCGGTTTGGAACTCCTAGAGCAATAATCAGTGATGGAGGGACGCATTTCATAAATCAATTAGTGAAGAATATCTTAGCTAAATATAGAGTCAGGCACAAGGTGGCTACAACATACCACCCTCAAACTAGTGGCCAGGTAGAGGTGTCAAACAGGGAAATGAAGCAGATTCTACAGAAAACAGTGAATTCCCAAAGGAAAGATTGGGCAATGAATCTTGATAATGCATTAAAGGCATACATGACCGCTTATAAGACACCAATAGGGACTTCTCCCTATCACTTGGTGTTTGGTAAAGCGTGTCACTTCCAGTTGAATTAGAACATCAAGCTTACTAGGCAATGAAGAAGTTGAACCTGGATCCAGAACTAGCTGGGAGAAAAAGAATGGGCCAACTACATGAATTGGAGGAATTCAGACTCCATGCCTATGAAAATGCTAAGCTTTATAAGGAGAAGACTAAACGATGGCATGATAAGCATATTGTGCCTCGACTTTTTGAGCCTGGGCAAAAGGTATTATTGTTTAACTCTAGATTGAGGTTGTTTCCAAGTAAGTTGAAGTCAAAATGGAGCGGACCATATGAGGTGGTGCATATGACCGACCACGGCGCTGTTGAGTTATGGAATGAAGGTAAGCAAGCCACGTTCATCGTGAATGGACAGAGGGTGAAGAATTATTTCAGACAAGAGGTGGATCGAGAAGAAGAAAGCTTAGAGTTGAGCAATGAATGAGGGGGAGCTGAGTCGTACCGCGACGTTAAATCAGGCGCTACTCGGGAAACAACTCGGGACTTTGTATTTTGGAAGATATTTGCATTGTATTTTTTTGATAGGTTAGTTTGGTTTAATTTTAGTTATAGGTTATTTCATTTATTTTCAAAGTTGTAATTTGTAATTCAAAAAAAAAAATAGAATTGTTGGGCGTAACCAATGGAGTCCGCGACAAGACCACATCGCGGACTTGTTCTCGCCATGTAATGGACGCCCAAGAGAAGATGCAAAATCGTGAAGGCAAGGTTGCGACAACTTTATGTCGCAGACTCGGTTGTTGGAATTAAGAAAATGGAGGATGATTAACAGTGGAGTCCGCGACCTCACCGCCTCGCGGACTTGTTCCCACTTCGCACAAGTTCTTTTGTATGATGAAGAAAAAGACATAAGGCATGTCTGCGACAGCTCCGCATCGCGAACTCGGTAAGTTTTCTAAATTTTTTCATTAAAAAGTTAGGTTTTAACCGGCTAATATGGTAAAAACCCAACCCCCATTCCCTTTTAATCCCCAAATTTGTCCCTTAAACCCCATCTTCTCTCCTAAATTTCGTTTATTCTCCTTTCCCCTTCAACCCTAACTCCTTCCAAGAACAAATCAGTGTCGCAAAATGGGAATTTCTCACCAAGTTCATCAATTTTGGTGGGTCTAAGCAGAAAAGGTATGTGTCCTACCCTTTTGTTTCTTTCTTTGGGATGATTTACTAAAGTTAGAGCTAGTATTCATGTGGGTGATGGGTGAGTTATTCTAGTGTGTTGAAAATGTTGTTCCTTATGGTTTTTTGCTTATTTACTACTATTTATGGTGGTAAAGTTTGTTCAAATTCATCTGGTTGATCATAGCAAGGAAGACTTTGTATGGGTAAATTAAAAATTGGGGTTTGTGAAGTCTTGAGGGGCATATAGGTTATGAGGGAAATGATTGGAGTAGAAGGGTGATTGTTGATTCGAAGTCTTGAGTAGAATCGAAGTAGTAAGGGTTTATATACTTAAAATGTGATGAATTTTGAGAATACTATGCTGAAAATAACTTTGCGAAGTCTGAGTATTGTGTTGTTGGTCGTAGTTGTGCTCGAAAATAGGTGTGGGGTGATCTTTCATAATTGGATCTCATTAAATGATAAGATAATTGCCTGATTGCAGGATAACATGTCTAGCACACAAAGGTCTGGCAAAGTTGTTGCGTCTAGCAATCATAAGAGAGTAAGGATGAGTACAACCATTCCCCTAGCACCCGCAGTCCTAAGAGGGCAGACTCAACGCTACGGGGCTAAGACAGTTACATATAAGGGCAAGAAGTGGTATAAATCACATACCGAAGACAAGTACTTCTTGTATGTGATACTTGATGACGTCCAATTAGAAAGGGAGTTCCTCGCATTATCCGCTGCCTACAAGAGTTGCGAATGGGATTCATCTTTCAGGATCCAACAGAGTGCAATGTTAGTATGGTGCGGGAATTCTATGCTAATTGGAAACCCGGTGCTCGTTCTCACTTTGTAACAGTGCGTGACGTGGAGGTCCCTCTGACACCCTCAGCTATCAATCAAATTTTGGGCACTGCAGATGCCCCTTCTGATGACCTAACGGGGTTAACTATGAGCCCTCCTTATTAGTAGATTCGACACACTCTGTGTGGGGCACAATCTACTGTAAAATAGATTAGGCATGGGCATTATGGCTATCATCAACCATATCCTTATGCTTACATGAATCGTGAAGCCCGGGTGTGGTTAAAAATTGTAATGAATTACATCATACCAGGGTTGCATTACACTGAAGTGACAAGGGACCACGTATGCTTGGTTATGCTCTGATGAAGGATGTTCCTATAAATATAGGAGCGGTGTTGAAATCGGTCATGCCAAAGGCAAGAGTACATCGAGGTCGAAGGTATGCTTTTGGGGGACTAATTACTAATTTGTGCAGGCGAGCTGGAGTTCCAGAGGAGAGTGTGGACTACATGGCACCTCTATTCACCACACCCCTAGATGTCACTAAGACAAAGGGGCTAGAGAACATGCATGGACCCACCCTCACTACAGCAAAGCGCAACAAAAGGGATGATCTGATTACTGTACGCATGTTTGGACTCGAAATGCTATGCCATTGAAATAGATGCCGAGCTTTAACTAAGAAGCAGTTGGACAAAATTGGAATGAAGTACCCCTTGAATGAACATGCTGAGGCATTGCTGGGACTTGGACCTGCATTTCTGGAGCTCGTATGGGATGATGTTCCAACTGATAAAGACAAAAGGCGAACCATGTTGGATAGTGAATCTGATTTTGATTCAGAGGAGGGTGACCTTTTGGCTATTGAGGGCACCGGTGGTAAAGCCGACATGGATGAATGATCAGGGAACCTACCCTACTTTGTTTTCATTTTGATATATGTCATACTGGGATAGTGTTGCCTTTTTAAGTGTGGGTGGGAGTATTATATCTGTGTAAATAGTTTTGTTTTGTTTTTGTTATTTTGTTTTGGGTTCCTTGGAAGTTGTTTTCGGACCTTTGGCCAAGGACAATCCCGTTGAACTGTATAAAAAAGATTTTGTTTCTTAGGATTGACTTAGTGTCATAGTTGAGTCAAGCCACCTTATGATAGATGGATGACGACCATTTTAAGGGGAGTTTTGTCATTTGGGTCTGTAGGGTTGGCTTTTGACTAAGGTTGCACAACTGCTTTGAGTTAGACTGAAAGTTGAAAACATTGGATGACTTTGTTTGAGACATCTAGGCTCATTTATGTGACTCTAAATGGCGTGTGCTTAAAATGAATTTGTGTCAGTGATTGGGAAGTAGTATGTAATGATCAGTTCTGAGTTGAATGTGTGCCAGGTGTGTAAGATATGTGTATTCCTTGCTACTAATTGAGGTCCAGAACTTGCCTAGTGTGTCTGCATAGCGAAAAAGAGGATAAGGAGTTCAGGAAGTGATATAGGCATTTCTTTGATAACCTTGATTGTGCTTTCATGTACCCACCTTGATGTATATCCTTAGTTAACCCCTTCGAGCCTTGAACTTATTCTTTGGTAGCCTAATATAAAGCTAATGTCCGTTCCTTCTCTGGCCTATCAATTTGATCCAAAAGATCCTAAGCGCTTTGTGTAAACAATAGTGAAGGAAACGAAAGTTGAGTGGCAAGCCCCAGCATAAGTCTGGCCTATAAAAAAAATTGATGAATTAATCTAGAATAAAAATGGTGGGAAGAAGTGAATGTTAAGTGCCTTACAACAAAGGGCGAAATGGTCCCAAGAAAAGGGGCATAAGAAGGAGGTTATTAAAAGAAGGTTAAAAAAATGAAGTTTGTCTTGTATTACAGCGCTTGGGAATGCAGTCACTATTTATATCCAAAAAATAGTTCCTACATGTCTTCTAGCCTACATTACAACCCTTAAAAGACCTAATTGATCTTGAACTACCGTATTCTCAAAAGTAGTGATACAGTATATTAAGGGCAAGCCTATGGTTCGTTGGTTGTGGCATGTGAATTCTTTCGATAATGTGAGCGAAGTTTGCTTCCCGCACCCATTATTGTATGAAAATTTTATGTGTGAGTAACTCAGGGTGTTCATTTGTGGTGAGGGCACATGTTTAATGAGGTCTGATAACTGATATATTTGTGGATCCAAAAGTTGTACATAAGTTTGCTGCGTTATAAGAGTCTATTCTTGAGACTAGATTGTCTTGCTCGAGTTGTCCTGATGAATTCATAGTGCTTGCCATGTTGTTGTAAAGCTCTAGTAGTTGTTGTGGCCAAAGCTGGAATGCTTTTAGAGGGAAGTATAGTAGAGTCGTCGTATGTTAGAAAGTGTGGAAGTGTTCGAGGACGAACAAAGCTTTAAGTGTGGGGTGGTGATCTTAGGCGTATTTATGCGCCTAACAACCAATTTATCCCATATATATAACTAAGTTTGAGAGCACTTTCCTAGTCAGAACTGAAATTTTAGAGTCTTTTGATGACGTTTCCTCTAACCAATATGATTAGATGTTTCAGGGTGAAAAACAAAGAAGAATGAGCTAAAAGAGGGCACCTGGACAAAGGTCGGATTATAGAAGATGAAGTTGCGGAGGAGAATGGCCAAGAAGCTGGAAAATACACTAGGAGGGAGCAACTCCGCGTCGCGGAGCTGAAACTTGCATGCAGAAAACGAATTCCACTTAACAGTGGAGTGCGCGTCAGGGCGCGTCACGGAGGAGATCCTTTTGTACACAAATTAAAGCAAGGGAACAGGTCCGCGTCACAGACCTGGACACAAAATTTGTGTCACGTGTTTTATTCCAGACTATAAATAGTCTAGTTGTATTATTTTATCATTATCCATTTTTTAAAAGACGGGAGAACATCGATTTGAGCGATTTTGCTAACACTTTCTAGGGCTTTTCTTCTACTCCTTCATTTTGGTAAACCCTTTTATGATCCATAAACATTATTTGATGATATTTTGTTCCATGAGTAGCTAAATTCCCTTATTCTAGGGTTGTAGCCACGATTAATGGTGTAATAGTATTTTGTTTCTAGTATGAGATGGGTTTTCTTGTGATTTATGCTTACATTCTTGTTTAACTATTTTAATGACTGATCAACATTAAAATAAACTCGTTGTCCACTCTTGAATTCGGAAGATGAATAGAGGGATAGACCAAAGAATGTGAGAAGTGTGTTCATTATAGGGTAAAGTTTAGAATGTTTTGTATATAGGATAGTCGTATAACCTATATACCGTGCTTGATTAGTATGCAAGATGATAGCTTAATGCTCCGCTATTGATTCATGCCTATCCCCACTCAACGATGTAGTTAGGATGTCGATGGTGGTAGGCGATTAGAGGTCGGGAGATCATGATCGTAAAATGAACCTTGCAAATCCATAATGAGGTTAACCTGTCGAATGCTAGGATAAATTAATATTATGCCAGAAATTGATTTATGCTGCAACCTTGGAATACTTTCCCAAATTGTGAAATTCTCTTGTTTGAAACTGTTTGATTGTAGTAATTAATTTTTGAGATTGTTCAACTTAGGAGATATAAAAAAATTTCTAAAATTGTATGTCGCATAAGTAAATTTATTTTAGACATAATAGAGTTGTTATTTGTTGATTTGAAGTCCTTTGGGTTCGATAATCCGGCTCGAAAGAGTCTGTGTACTACTTGAGTGACCATGTGCACTTGCATGTGCTTTTGGACGCAACAATCAACCATAATCTTTTAAAGCATTTCCTCCACGCTCATGTTACATGGTTGCTTGTTTGGCTGCTTATTGGGCTGCTCCCTTTGGACCTGTTGTTGATATCTCTGTGCATTCCCCTAGGGTCTATATTGATTTTGGCCTTGAGATTGATTCTAATTTCCTCCCCATGAAAAATTTGGATGGTTACGCCAGCTGGGATTGTAAGAGTTTCCATAGTTCTGCTGGCCTCCTCTTCGTTGTGCATTCCCTACAAAATTCATAGAATCCGGGTTTGTACCACATACCTTTTCATTATGATCACCACCTCCGCAAATTTCACACCAAGTTGGTGGTTTTTGGACTATATTCACTTGAGCTAGTTGTTGTCCCAATGATAGATTGCTGAAGTGAGTGTTCATCATGTTCTGCATCACAGCAATCTGTGCAGTTAAAGCAGTCACTGCCTCTACTTCCAACATGCCTGCAGTTTTCTGAATCATGGGTTGCGCTCCTCCTCCGTTCCATTCGAGGTTACCTTATGAGTTCTTGTTCAACAAGGTGAATACTTTAGCATAAGTCTTCTCCAAAGCCTAACCATCTGCAGTTGAATCAAGTAAAATTTTGGTGTTAGGCTCCAATCCTTCAATGAAGGTATGGACCAACAGCTCGTTAGCTTAATGATGATGTGGGCAACTCATCAACATCGATTTAAACCTATCCCAAGCTTGGTACAACTTCTCTCCTCCTTTCTGTTGGAAACTAGAATATCGCTCCTTAACTTAGTTATTTTCACAGATGGAAAAAATCTAATAAGGACTTTCTGTGCAAGATTGTTCGAGGAGGTAATGGAGTTAGCAGGCTCATAATTTAACTATTTTTTTGTTTCCCCCAGCAAAGAAAAGGGGAATAAAGTGAGCTTCATGTAATCCACATTCACTCCAGCTGGAGTGTAAGTATCACTGATCTCGAGGAAGTTTTGGATGTGGACTGTTGGATCCTTGTGCGATAGACTAGTGAATTGCCCATTCATATGCAATAATTGCACCATACTCTGCTTCAATTCAAATCTTCCACCAGCTTTAGGTTTCTGAATGCATGAAGTCACATTGGTGGTACGTGGGATTGCCACGTCTCTTACTTTCATCTCAGCAATTACTGCAGGTTCTTCCTCAACTCTTGTTACCGGAGATGATGATTCACTAGCAACAAGAGGGACTGGGTAAGTGAGTCGTCTTTGCCTTCTCCGGTAGTGAACAAATCTTTTCGGTTCAGCTAGAGGCTCTACCAATCCTTGATCGTCGTCTAGTGTGGAAATTCAACGCAACCTGCAAAATGAGTTGCTAAGATCAAGTTGTCAACACTTGCTTTATAACTTAAGAAATCAGAAAAATCAAATACTTCCTAATTCTAAAGTCTCCGACAGCGGCGCCAAAAACTTGTTAAGCCCAAATCGCCCACGCAAGTGTACGTGGTCGCTCAAGTATTAAAAGTGGCTTTTATAAAGAGTCGAGTATCGTACCAACATGGACTCACAATTAGAATCACTAAATTTCCCCAAAACATTCAGCTTAACATAAGTGTTATCAAGATTTCAAGAGTGATTTATTTTATAATCTAGATTCAATTTCAAGGGTTCAAACAATGATTGGGTAAAGTCCAAGGCTGCATCTCTTATCAGGATTCATGCAATTTATATTATTTAAATAGATGTTCATCAACTATCGAATCAAATCACAGTGTTAATAATATGATTATGGTCTCTCGACCTCTAATCGCCTACGATAAATGACAACATAGGTTGGACCAAGTACGGAGCATTACGATTTCTTCCAGTATAATGACTAAGCATGGTTTCTAGGTATATCCCTATCCTAGATACAAATTAACTCTAACTATTAAGAGAAAATCATGCTCCCTATGCCCCACGTTCTATCCTCTTATTCCTCTCCAGAGTTCAATTCGGACAATGTGTTTATTTCAATGGTGATCAGGCACGAAATATGAAAAACAAGAACATAAGAGAGATTCATATGATGGTTAAATGCAATATATAAAAACTTAACCAATCACAATCTTCATGTAACCACAGCCCTAGAACTAGGGTAGTTAGCTACTCCTAATAGTATCTTTGATCAAGCAATGTTTAATTATCATAAAGAGATCGAAAGTAAAAGAGTTTAGGAAAGAACCCTTTAAAATGATGAAACAACTCTTCCAAATTGTCGTTCTTCAAAACCTAGAAAAAGAATGTTTTAATAAAATAAAATATTAGTATATTTATACTAAAGTCGAACCGGCGAAAATTGGCAAGTGTAGGCGCGATGTGGAGCATTTGCTCAGATTTGTTTCATGGCCAATATTTCTCTTCGCGATGCAGTAACTTCACGGACCACTCTGCCTCAAATCCTCCTTCTTCAAACAAAAATAAAAATCCCTCTCCGTGACGTGGAAAGGGTACAAACCCTTATGTCTGAAAATTATTTCACGAGCAAGAATAGAATTCCTCTCCGCAACGCGGAGAGGATACATATATGCCTTGGAATTCATTTCTTCCTTCTTCTTTCTTGCTTCTTTTCAACGTGGGTCTTTCGTGTTTTCCAATGCCCATTTCAATGCTTGTTTCTTCATTCATTCTTACCTACACAACTAATAATGTTGGTTATAGCATATATACAATCAAAAGACTCGACACGATTATAATTCAACACAAATTGATTCCAAACTTGGCTTAAATGCGAGTATTATTAGGTTCTTAGGCATATAAATACACCTGAGATCACATATTCTAGAGGTTGCTAGAGCAATAAGACTTCAAGGTCATTTGCCTCTTAAATTTTGGGGAGAGTGTCCAAAAAGCTGTTTACATTATTAATAGATTGCCACTGTCTGTCCTGAATGGAAAATCAGCTTTTGAATTATTGTATGGTAAATGTCCTTCTCTACAACACATAAGGACTATTGGGTGTTTATGTTTTGCAACCATAACAAATGGAGACAAGTTTGAACTTAAGTCTGTGGGGACAGTTCTCATGGGATACTCAACCACTCAAAAGGGATATAGGTTATATAACTTGTTGACTAACAATTTTTTATTAGCAAGGATGTACACTTTCAGGAATCAATTTTTCCTTTCCAGCTATTGCAAACTAGCAAGCTGACCTTATTTCCAAATGGTGTTATGACCATTGATTCAGCCCTTACTCCTGTTGTTGTACTTGATCTAGCACCTATGAATACACCATAAAGTCCTCAACATGCTGATGTTAATGGATCCACTAATGTGGTTGCTGATGTAACTTTTCCTACTTCAATACCATCTCTTGTTCCTACAGCTTTTGTGGAGGTTAGAAGATCTACCAACCAAAAGCTCTGCCTTCATGGATGTAGGAATATATCTGCAGCTATAAGCCTCACACAAGTTCTTCCAACTTCTGTCAATATCCTATTTCCAATTACTTGTCAACTTTAGGCTTGTTTGGTACCAATCAAGTTTTTCTCACCAAGCTTACTTCCTTGAAAGAGCCTTAAAGGTATGTTGAGGCTATTCTGGATCCTAAATGGATTCTAGCTATGCAATAGGAGGTTCAGGCTCTCCAAGATAACAACACTTGATCTTTAACTGATTTACCACCACATAAGGTGCCCATTGCTTGCAAATGGATATATAAAATCAAGTACAACTCCAATGGAGATGTTGATAGATATAAAGACAGATTAGTGGCTAAAGGTTATAATCAGCAGGAGGGACTAGACTATCAAGAGACCTTTTCTCCTGTGGTAAAAATGGTCACGAGTGAGGAAGGTTGTTCTTGCCCTTGCAGCTTCTCATAATTGGTGTCTTCACCAAATGGATGTATATAATGCCTTCTTGCAAGGAGATTTGATAGAAGAGGTGTATATGCAAGTACCACAGCCCAACCAGGGGGAGAATAAAGTATGCAGGCTGCAAAAATCCCTATACAGACTCAAACAAGGCTCAAGGCAATGGAATTTGAAGCTTACTAAGGCATTACTTGATTCTGGTTTCACTCAAAGTCATTTTGATTATTCCCTGTTCACAAAGAAGCTGGATACAAGAATAGTGATCATACTAGTTTATGTGGATGACCTCCTAGAATGATCATCAACTCATTTTGGAAGCAAAGAAGGCACTGCAGTCTAGTTTCAAGATGTGGAATGAAATATTTCCTTGGGATTGAGATTGCAAGATCAAAGCATGGTATCTTGATGAATCAGAGGAAGTTTGTTGTA
Organism: Solanum pinnatisectum; assembly: GCA_035578085.1. Lineage (NCBI taxonomy): Eukaryota > Viridiplantae > Streptophyta > Magnoliopsida > Solanales > Solanaceae > Solanum > Solanum pinnatisectum. The sequence goes on along the minus strand of CM069086.1, from coordinate 24,737,183 downwards.
GAGCTGATCACAGAATTGGGGCTTGCAGGATCTAAACTAGCAACTACTCTTATGGAATTTAACCAGAAGCTAACAACAGCTGAATTAGATTATCACATAGGAATGAAGGGAGATAAGAAGTTAGAGGATGCAGGACCATATCAAAGATTGATTGGAAAGCTTCTATACTTAACCATGACTAGGCTAGATATATCATATGCCATTCACACACTCAGCCAATTCATGCATTGTCCAAAGAGGTCTCATATGGAGTCTGCCTTAAGAGTTGTGAGGTACATTAAGAATGCTCTAGGACTTGGTGTTCTTATGAGTTCAAAGCAGTCAAATGAGCATATAGGTTTGTGTGATGCAGATTGGGTAGCATGCCCTATGTCAAGAAAAATCAGTTACAGGTTATGTGATGAAGCTTGGTGACTCACTGATTTCTTGGAAGTCTAAGAAACAGACAACTATATCTAGAAGTTCAGCAGAAGCAGAATATAGAGGTATGGCATCAGACGTATCAAAAATCCTATGCTTATTGGGTTATGCAAGGATTTGAATGTGAAGGTTCAGTTGCCAGTAACTTTACGCAGTGATAGAAAATCAGCAATACAAATTGCTGCAAATCCCATTTTCCATGAAAGGATAAAACACATAGAAATTGATCTACATTTTATCTTGGACAAAATTCAGGAAGGAGTGGTCAAGACTGAATATATTTCTTCAAAGGATCGAGAGGTTGATCTGTTCATTAAAGCTCTAGGGAAAGGACAACACAACTATCTTGTAGACAAGCTAGGAATGATCAATGTCTTTGCATCACCTAGCTTGAGGGGGAATGTTGAGAATAACAAGAGACAACACATGGAGGATTCACTTGGATCAATGACATGGCACAAATTAGTTAGTTAAACTAATTATTGTTAGTACAGTTAGTAGAGGTACAACTAATGCAGATTAGTCAGTTAGACAAATGTACAACTCAACTAGATTAGTTAGATGATTTCATTTTGTATAAAAGGATAGCTAGATACTTTTGTACTCATTACGATTGAATACAATTTTCATTTTCACATTTTCTTTTCTCTTAGCTTAACTAACTATCTCTTCATCTGAGTTAGGTTAGATCTGAGTTTCCTCCATTAATGGAAACTTCTACATACACATGAATTTCATCAGTTTGTCACCCACTACTTCAAGAAGAGGATGCGGCGAACCTCGATCACGGAAGTGTGTCATGTTGCTGGATCGAAGCTGTATTTCTCTATCCAAAATATTCAATAAAAATTAACTAAAAGGAAAAAGTTAGATTCGTAAGAACATGTCAAAAGTAAAGGTGGTAACCCTAAATTGTTGCGGTTGTGCGAAAGGCTGATTTCGAATAGAAAACTGAATGAGTATAGATGCAATCTAATCGTGGTTTTCATATAAGACGTAGCCCATGAGTTTTCTTTTCAACACCGCAAACCGCTTGTGATTTCGTTATTCCTACGTCGAGATATGATTTTTTTTCGTGAAGCTGCACAAAGCTGGTGCGGTCAGTTCATCAGAACTTTAAGTTAATTTCAAAAAATTACCTGAGTAAATTCGGGAGTTGTCTGATCGTGATTTTTGGATATGTTGTAGCTTTACAAGTCTAATTTCTGAATAATCAAATGGATTACAATTTCGTTATTCCTACATCGAGATATAATTTTTTGTCGTGAAGACGCATAAAGTTGGTGCATTCAGTTCATCAGAATTTTAAGCAGATTTCAAAAAATCACCCGAGTGAATTTTGAGAGTGTTCTGATCGTGATTTTCGGATATGTTGTAGCTCTATGAGTCTAGTTTGTGGAAAATCAAACGAATCACGATTTAGATATTGCTACAATGAGATATGAGTTTCTGGCAAAGTCGCGTTGAGCTGAAGAAAAAGTGATGAAAATTAGAGTTGGGAAAAGGACTTACTTGAGAGAGAAGGACTCAATTAAACTTGATGACGTAACAATACGATATACAATCACCAGGAGAATGTGGGTATATACAAATGTCAAAATATGGAGACATCAATTTGTTTCCTACAAATTGTAGAAAATTATAATGATCGAAAGTTTAGTTCCTAAAAATTATGGAAGTTATGGTAAGTTTTCAGGAATTAAATTATAGAAAATTTCCATAGGAATCAAGTTATGAAAATTCCATAGGAACCAAATTATGGTAAGTTTCATAGGAATTAAGTTATGGAAATTCCATCGGAATCAAACATGGAAAAAAATACTGAAAATCGAGTAAATAACATGTAAAGTTTTCCCGAAAACTAACATAGGAAGTACATTTTTTTTATACCGAATGAAAATAGACTCGTGTAATGAGAATTTAATTTACTTACGTTTTATTCGGGTGATCGAGCAAAATTGGAGAAAACCCCGACGGCAGGGCATTCAACCCCAAGGAAAGCAATGCCTAACATTTGTGTCTAAATCACAAGCTCCATATTACCAAGTCAAGCTTGTAGACACAATCCTTGCTCATCGAATTGGCGGCCATTTTGTAGCTGATGACTTAAATGAAATTATCAAACTACGAAGAAATGCCAAGTGATAAGTCTTCATGAGTTGGAAACACTTCAAATAAAAAATGAGCTGGTAAACGATCAAAAGTCAAATAATCTCTTACAAATTAGAGAGTGTTGTCAGAAAGACTCTAGTATATGTTGATTTGGATAACCTCAACATATCAATATAGTAATTTCTCATGAAGTTTCAAATGTTTCGCGAAAGATCAACTACGTGAAAAAAAACATTTATTTCACAAATACTTCAAGGCTTATCTTTACAAGTTCGACAAATCGAGCACCCCAACAAGCCTCGAAGCAGAGGGCATTTGTAGATAGTGAAGTTTTATTGATAAATCCATATTAAATTCTGATTAAATCTTAAATTCATGATATGTTGACCAAGTCAAATTATTGGTTAATAAAATCGAATTAATACTTAAGTCAAAATTATATGACTTAAATTGAGTCCAAATTACATTTGGGTCAGTCCATTAAGTTAACAAGACGAGCCCAACTCATATTCTTCAAGCCCAAGGCCCAAAATTTCTTGGACCAAAATACCCCTAAAACCCTAGCTCAAGCCTATATAAAAAGGTCTTCATAAGACCAGAAACATATACAGAAATACATAGAGAATCGTTGCTCTTCAGTGGTGATCTGCAAGTCTTCTGCATACAAAAAAGTCTTCGCTCCAAGTGTTGAGCCGCAAATATTCCATCAAATCAAGAACAGTCGTGAAGAGAAGAATCAGGGGATTACATATCTTTTCTTAAAGATTTCATAAAGATCGTAACTTTTACATAAATTCAAATACTCTTGTTTGCTTGCTATTTTCCTTTCATGTTTGCTGTATTTTAGGGGCGGAAATTTAAACGCATACAGATAGTTTATCTATTTATGAGCTTTTTACGTTACGCTTCAATAGAATGAATTCGGTAAGGGTAGAATAGGCATGTTAAGAAAATCCAAGTCCCATTACTACTTGTCATCTTAGGATTTGAGTATACCACTATTTAGTTAACTCTTTTAGCCTAAGAGGCTCAATGATGAATTCACATCATATAGATAGGTTCAATATTCCGACATGGCATATACATCCCTCTCAATTGGATTATAAGTTAGACATCATTAACTCATATAGTGTATATCAGTTGTAAGAAATTTCCCAATTAAAAATACTATTTATGATATACACTTAACTTATCATCATGATTTCTCAAATATGACATCTTAGATCTATTTTCCGTTAGGGTATATATTTGAAAGAAAATTCTCAAATGATATTAATACATTGATTTCGAAATATCTTTCATTTATTTCACTATTTATTTATTATTTATGATGATAGAAAACTCATTAGTTCTTGTTACATGTTGCCATCCAAAATGATTGTATTTAGTGTCACCTTACACACTCATAACATTTGATGTATTTAATTTCATTATCATTCATATAGGAAACTCTTGTTGATAGCAAAATAAATATTTCTTGATTTATGGTATACAATCATATATACAGCATATAAATAAAGACATATGGGCCTATTTACAATTGGTCCAAATAACATGGGCTAGAAACCCTAGTAACCAACCCTAATCAATCTGGAAAAATAGAAAAACAATCTGACCAACTTTCTCCCTATATAAATCTGGCAAGGATTTGCTCTCATAATTTTGGTGTTTCTTCTCTCTTTACAACCATTTCTTTTACGGAAACAAACAATCGATAGCAAAAGCAAAGACGATTACCGTATTTGGATCCAGAATATGGCAGATGAAGAAGTGATGGTGGAAGCAACAAGCCCAGTTCCATCAGATCATCACAAGAGAAAGCTGGAGGATTTGGAGCTGAACGCGCCTGAACCACACACTGAAGTTGGGTCGGACCCGAATCCGGAAACGGTGTCCGATTCTGTGCCAAAACTTGACGGAAATATTGAGGAAGAGGCTGCTGATGTTGATGGGTCTGAACCTAAACGACCTCGTTTGGAGGATAAAGCTAATGGATTGGGTATTTTCCTCGTTTCCCCCTTTCTTTTAAAGCTAACCCTAGTCACAGTTTACATTATTTTAGTGTCTTGCATTGTGATTTTTGTGCAGTTCTTTTTGGGTGTGTAAATGTGGAGTCTTCATTTTGGTGTTCTTGTTAAGAGCCAAAGATGATGATTTCGATTTTGTTATGTGGTTGCTTTATTTCTTACATTCTGGTGTGCAGTGTTTTAGGTCTTTTTTATGAAATTCTTGTGGTGGAAAATACTTGAGAAAGGGAATTGGGTTTTTGTGTTGTACTTGAAGTACTGAGTAAGTGGATATGTGTGAAATGAATGTTTTGTATTGAGTTCAAATGTTGTTGGACAGTACTTTTAGGGACTGCAATTGTTGTTAAATGTGAAAAGTACCAAGATTATATGTATAAGCAGTCCGTTTAGGAAATCTTATTACCTTCTTTTACCCGTTTTCAGCATCCCAAAATGGTTATGAGGAGAAGGTAGAGGAAGAGTCAAAAGTAGATGATAATGAGCAGCCTAGTATTCATCCAGAGGTTTCTCAAGAAGTAACCCAGGAGGCTCCTGAATCCTGGAAAGAACAACCTGCTGATGTTAATCAGCAAACAGGGGATGTTGAACAATCTGATGCCAAAACTTCTCTTGAGATAGAGAATAGTACTCAGGTCGATGAACCATCTAAAGGTGACATTCAGGAGTCTGAGGCAGAGAAGAGTACTCAGGTCGATGAGCCATCTAAAGGTGACATTCATGAGCCCTCAGCTGAAGTGCCCGGTGACATTCAGGAGGAGCCCTCAGCTGAACCTCCTGAAATGGAGGGTGTGCAGCTTGATCAAGAGCATCCAGCCTCTGATGATCAAACAATTTCGCGCAAAATGGAGGTCCCCAATAATAAGGTGATGAAAAGATTTGTTGAAAACAAAAGAAATCTTGTTTTGCTCTGACTGAATTTAATATTCACCTAGTGGAATAATTGGCTAGGCATGTGGAGAACTTCTGGGGTGGGGATGAGATGATGAGCGACCACTTAAGGAACATGTTTAGGAAGTTATCTTTCTCTTATTTTAGGAACTTTGTTTTCCAAGAGAAGATGTTACTCAAAATGTTTTGACCAACAAAACATGGAAAAATTTAATATCATTTTGGTTTGTGCTATCTCACCTTGGCCAGCATTTGACTTGAATCTAATGGAGCTCTATGTAAAACTGGTACAGGTTGGCGTTCTTATTGGAAAATCAGGTGATACTATTCGATACCTGCAATACAACTCAGGTGCTAAAATTCAGATAATGCGCGATGCTGATACTGATCCACATGCTGCCAGTAGGCCAGTTGAACTGATTGGAACATTGGAAAATATAAATAAAGCTGAGAAATTAATAAAGGATGTCATAGCTGAGGTATGTGGTTTTTCTTATTGCCGTTTCCTTTTGTTATCTTCCCAATTTTTATGGTTTGTTAATAATGAGTCCAATGTTGTGATGAACTATTCACTCTCTAGGCTGATGCTGGTGGTTCTCCTGCACTTGTGGCTAGAGGCTTTGGCACTGTGCAGGCTGTGGTTGGAGAACAGATTGAGATACAAGTTCCAAATGAGAAGGTTGTATTTTTGACTTGTTCCCCTTTCTTTTACCTTTCATGCCCTCGTTTTGATTGAGGACTTCCTGAGGGTGGAAGAGGTTATTGTTTTTTATTCTTTAGTTTCCATGATTGGAAAGGACTCTTCATATTCTCCTCTTGCTGTAGGTTGGTTTGATAATTGGAAAAGGTGGGGACACTATCAAGAGCCTTCAGACAAGATCAGGTGCACGAATTCAGGTATTGAGAACACCTTATGATTTTTGTTGGCACTTTTGGTGCAAAGTAGTTTTTTGTTAGAGGCAATCAAATTACCTGTGGCTAATAACCAAATCAATGTTCTACTATTTCCCTAGCTGGTGCCACTTCCTTCTGATGGAAAAGAATCTAAAGAAAGAACAGTACGTGTGACTGGTGATAAAAAGCAAATTGAGATGGCACGAGAGATGATCAAAGAAGTCATGAGTCAGGTTTGTCTAGATGTTCTGCCTTATTCTTTCCACTGGGCTTGTGTGAGTTTAAATTAGGTGGCTTTCAATGCAGTTCTGATATTTCAGATCAAATATTATCTCATTTCACTTGTGGTAATGACTTTTTCTTAAGTACTTATAGTTGACACTTAAGATCTCTGCAATTGGGTTAGAACCTGGAGCTTTAGACAGAAATGTATGTTTTAGGGATAACTTTCTGCAAATTTTGGATGCATATTTTGGAATTAAGTAATATAATTATATAATGCAACGTGTTCTTTATATTATTTAGTATAGTTTGAGCCCCTAGGGCTTTAGTTTAGTGGCAGTTGTGCAACATATGATGTGTGGGTTAGGCGCACATCATGAGTTTGAACCTTGTGATGGACAAAAACTTGTGTTTAAGTAGAGAAGTATGGATGAATGGGCCCAATGAGTTTCAAACAATTCACCAGAGGGCCCTCCGAGATTTCCCGATTATAAAAATCACTTGGTATGTTCTGTAAATGTGCAACTTCAGTTGAATTTGATGCATGTGTCTTATTAAATCTTGTAGAATTTAACTGTCGCGTCCCAATTTCGGCATTTAGCAGTTGATTTGTTCTTGTACAAAATGATGATTTACAAGTTCAATCAGAAGATATATGTTGAATGAATATAGTTGGGCAGATCTTCTGAAGTAATAGTATGGCTATTTCTAGTAGGAGGGTATCAGAAAAAGTTTTTGGAACATTGGTATGCTTAATAGTGTTATTACTAAAGGGGCTTGAAGTTCTCTGCATACAAGGGCTTGGGTCAGTGTGGCAACTTCTTAATGGTTTTACTTGAGGCACCTGTTTAGGTAGAATATAATACTGTACTAATTCCTTGCTATTCATTGTTTACAAGTTCCAGTTGGTGACTTGCTTTGCTCAATCTGAACTGCTGAGGGAATGTATTTTTGTACTTAGGATTTAATTAACTTCCTATCTTGTGGTGGGTTACTATGTTATGCATGGTGATGAGTAGGCACTTTGCATTAGATGAAGAAAATGTCATGATGAGTGTTTGTTGAACATCCATTAAAGTTTGCGTGCCAAGGTCAATTGAATACAGTTAAAGAGAATGTTGTGTTGGGATGTCGGTTGCCATGATTTTTATTTGTCAAAGAGTGCCAATTTCGAATTGGTTGGCTTTAAAAATGCAGATTTGGATTTTGTCTTTGACATCGCAGCATTGCGTTGGTGTAGCCATAGACAACTACTATTCACTCTCGACCACTGAAGAGAGGTATCAAGCATTAACCCCTGCCATTGAAGATGTTAATAGTTGGTAAGATTGCTTCGAGACTTAAAAACTAAAAATGATAATAATAGTAAGGTTTATATTAAAAGAGTACTCTCTTGATACCCTATGCTCTGTGCAAGACACCATGTTGCAGAATGTGCCATCATTAGTTAAATCATCTTTATTGAGTGTATTATATCCATGATGACAGCTGATATCTTATTATCTTAAGCATAGGATAATTCAATAGTCGACCTGTTGACTTGCATTAATACCTGGTTATGGAAGTAGGATGACTGTCATGGTATTACACAAGTGAATGCAATAATAGAGGTTCTTCTATTCAAGACTGAAGATTGATAGTTCTGCCTCTTGGATACTATTTAGATGTGATTTTTGAAGATGCTTGACATGTATGTTCTAAAATTCAGATGATGGTTTGTTTAGTTTATCTGAAATAGTATCAGGGAACATCAATTTATTTCTTGTTGTGCTTTCTTGCTAGTTTGATGGGCGACTCATCTGATTGTTTTGGTTTTTGAGGTAACCGTGTTCCGTATAAACAGTTGTCTTTGATTTTTTCTTAATGCGTCTTAGATTACTTCTGTTGCTTTTAATCTTTTGTCTTTTCATCAGCATTCTTGCTATCATTTTTCTTTAATGTGTTTTTATTGTAACTCAATGCAAGTACAATCTGTCTATGAGTGTTGTCTTGCAGTTATTGCCCTGCTATAGTTCAAGCTTCACAAGTTTCATTTACTTCATTCCCTGGCAGCTATGCCTGAGTTGCGTATTTGATTCTTATACTTTTTGTTTATGTTCGCAATTTTTTGGCTAACTTCTCTAGTTGTCTTTCTTTTTCACAATGCTGTGTGATAGCCTGTGAGGCCAGCAACTCTCTCTTCGGGTTATGGTCAGCAGCCATTTCGCCCACGTGGCGGAGGTGCCCCCCCTCAATGGGGACCCCGTGGTGGTCATCCTGGGCAGTTTCCAGGTTATGATTACCATCAAAGAGGACAATACTCATCTCGCAGCCCACAGTATCCACCTCCTGCCTATGGAAATTATCCTCCACAACAAGCACCAAGAGGCGGATTTGGTCCAGGTTGGGAGCAAAGGCCTCAAGCCTCTATGCAGGGCCCTCCATCACAGGTTGGTGGTTATAACTGATAATTACAGCAGGCAAGGTATATGGCCAATGCCTCAGCTTTTGCTTTAGTCTAAATTTCATGCTCATGCTTCTGGCTCTTCTATGGGTTCACCTTCTCAGGCAAACTACAATTATGGGCAGCAACATGGTCCAGATTATGGCCATTCATACCCTCATCAGACACAGCATGGACAAGGCTATGGACATGGATACACTGATGTAAAATATGACCACCAGATGGCACCACAAAATCAGTATGGAGGACATGGACCTTCTCAGCCAACATCTTACCCTCAAAGTGGTGCACATCCCAGCTATGGAACCCATGAGCAATACGGTAAACCTCCTTCCTATGGTATGCATCCACAGGCCTCGCAACCTTATAGCCATCCCAGGGCTAATCAACCCGGAGAAGTGCCATATCAGGGTCCAGCTCCATCAACCCAAGGGTATGGTGCTAGTATGCTGCATCAACAGCAATATCCCTATGCATCCAGTGGGCAAGTGCAACAAACTTACCCTACATATGGATCTTCCACTGCTGCTGATGGATATAATCATCCACAAGGTGCTCCAGCTTCTGGTCCTGGGTATCCTCAGCAAAGTGCCCAGCCTGTTCCTGGATATGGTCAGCCTGTGCCACAACAACCTCTTACTTATGCTCAAGCAGCCCCTGTTGGAGGTTACAGTTCCTACCCTTCACAGCCCACTTACACGGAACAGCAGGCCACAAACAATGCAGGCTATGGTTATCAGGGACCAGTTGATCAAACTTACAGTGGTGCTCAGGCTTCAACAACTTCTAGTGCACCATTTTCTGGACAGCAAGCTTATGCTCAACCAGCTCCAGTCCCTTCTTCAGCCCCAGCTCAGCCTGGTTATGATCAATCCATGACTCAACCAGGTGGTGGTTATGCGCCTGTACCTGCTGCTGCTGGTTATGTTAAGAGTGTGTCACCCCAGCCTGGTTATGCTCCTCAGTATGATGCTAATCAGATGTATGGTGCCCCCAGGTGAAACTTTCTTGTTCTCTGATGAGATTGTTTCAGGAGAAGTGTTCCAGTGTTCTTGTTCGCTCTAGGCTGTTAGTTTGTTCTAGTTTGAATTTCAGATCAGTATCGCACATGAAATATTTGAATAGCGATAATGTCTACTGTCTTTCTTCTTTTTGTCCTCGGCAATATAGAAACACTTGATCATAAATGCTAAGGATTTATGGCAAGTAGGTATTTTCTGCTTTTGAAAGTTCACATGTGCAACTGTTGTGCTAGTTGTAGAAGTTAATATGTATTTCAAAGTCTTACATTGGTAAATTTTTGAATCTTATTGTTAACAATTTGTCTTAGCAAGTGGTGAAGATGAAAAGATATTAGCAGGTGATTAATCATCAATGCTCAATCTTAGCATTTTGTAGATATTGAAAGACATGTGAGAATAGCCTTTGAATGCCAGATTGCAATCTATACATGGCTGTGTGAGAGATTGGGTGTTTAGAAAGAGTTTATATTGGTTGAAGTTGGAAAAGGTAGATAGTGTTTGAATGTGAATTTCATGTGATAAAAAGGTAGTGACCTTCAACTAAAACTTGAGCCATTTCACTGTTAACAATCTCAGATGACATTAGTCATCAATTTAGTATCTCGTTTATTGCTTTGCTAGGTGGTAGTAGGTTATGAACTTATCTATATTCTGTTGCTCATGTGAAAGTGTTTACCAGTTCATTCATACCTTACAGTCTTGAAATCATTATAACATTGTTTACTTAACAATTCACGTGAAACACATGATCATTTACTGTGATTTTATTGCGAATCCAGAATTTGGAGGTGTGAAATAAAGAGCTCACAATGTAGAGCAATTTCTGTTAAACTTCCGAGTTGAAACAATCAATATCTATGGAGAATTTAGGGACTTCCCTTCTGATTTTATATGAATGAATTTTGGTTGATTTTTCTGAGTTAAAACAAAGCTAAACTAGCTTTTATAAAGCCAAATTGACATAGTGGCTGGGGCCCATCTGTAAATCAACATTGCTTACTTAACAATTCACGTGAAACATATGATCATTTACCATGATTTTATTCATTATTATTGTCAGAGGCGGATTCAGAATTTGGAGGTGTGAAATAAAGAGCTCACAATGTAGAGCAATTTCTGTTAAACTTCCGAGTTGAAACAATCAGTATCTATGGAGAATTTAGGGACTTCCCTTCTGATTTTATATGAATGAATTTTGGTTGATTTTTTTTGAGTTAAAACAAAGCTAAATTAGCTTTTATAAAGCAAAATCGATAGTGGCTGGGGCCCCATCTTGAAATCATTATAACATTGCTTACTTAACAATTCACATGAAACATATGATCATTTACCGTGATTTTATTCACTATTATTATTAGAGGCGAATTCAGAATTAAGAGGTACGAAATAAAGAGCTCACAATGTAGAGCAACTTTTGTTAAACTTTCGAGTTGAAACAATCAATATCCATGGAGAATTTAGGGACTTCCCTTATGACTTTATATGAATTAGTTTTGATGCATGTGCGTTGCACGTGAATATCAAATCAAGTAGTACACTATAAAAAAAATTTAAATAAACATTTATAAATGGAATGATAAAGTATAAGTATATATGAATAGTGGATGAAACTTTCTTTTGATTACTAATGAAAATTCATATCAACATCCAAAAAACACCTCCATATAAAGTTAGGAAAACATAGAAAAATCATAGTTTAAAAATGTTAGGAAACTCCTCCATTTAAAGTTAACAAAGGGTATTATGAGCATGTGCTTATTGTGCCTCGTCATAAAAGTCACAACCCTTTAGAAAAGTCACAATCCTTCGTAAAGGTCACAACTCATCAGAAAAGTCACAACTCTTTGAAAAAGTTATAAGCATTCAATGTGAAGAAGCTATCGTTTAATATAATATAAATAAATAAATAAATATAATATAAAATATAGAAAATGTACTTAATTGGTTGTTTTAGAAGAAGAAGAGCAATAGAAAAACTTTAAAAATTGTAGTTTAAAAATGTGAGGAAACCCCTCTTTTTGTAGCCAATAAAGGGTAGTGTATGAAAAAATGTTTATTCTGCCTTATTAAAAAAAAAAAAAAGTCACAACCCTTCGAAAAGGTCATGACTCATCAGAAAAGTCACAACTCTTTGGAGGAGTCACTACCCTTTGGAAAAGTTACAACTCCTCGGAAAAGTCACAACCCTTTAGAATAGTCATACTCCTTCGAAAATGTCACAACTAATTAGAAAAATTATAACACTTTGGAAATGTTACAACCCTTCAATGTGAAAAGGTGTCTGTTTTTAATATAATATACTACAATAAAACCTTACTAAATTAATACTCGATTAATTAATAACCTCTCGAAGATAATATTTTTCTCCGGTCCTGTTGGGCCAGTGAAAAAAATTACTCATTTCGATAAGATAATAAGATAATATATTTTGAGAAGACCTATATATAAATATATGGTAATTAATATTATAAATTAATAATTCTTTTAAAAGTAAAAATATATCTAAGATAATTTAGTGAAATATGATTCTATCGTGTTCTTTTTTTTTTAAAAAAAAAATTTAAATCTAGTTGATGCTTATCTCTAACTTTCTTAATGCATCCAAGAATTTCGGTGTTGTCTATCGAACTGCATCATAAAATTATGAAGAGTTCTAAATGCGATAAGTACTTCCTTACATATAACTGGTTCCAAATGTATTGTATCATCTTTAACTTTATCATCAACATTATTTTTTCGATGGTATCCACAATTTCTTCTAAACTCTGGACCTCTAAACATGTATCATTTACACATATCCAACAAGTTTTTAACGTTCATTTTATTGCGGTAATCGAGATCATTAATCTTGACCTCAAGTTCAAGAATGACGTTTTCACAAGTGGGTTCATTTAAATTCTCCGAGATTTCATCATCGAATAAATTTTATGGTGTCGAAACACTCTTTAAATTAATAAATATTAATTTATCGATTAAATAATACCTCTATAAAATAATAATATTTCATGGTCACACATATATTAATTTAGTGAGGTTTTACTGTATACTATAAATAAATAAATATAATATAATACATTATATAATATAGAAGATATACTAAATTTGGTGTTTTAAGTTTGGGGGGGGGGGGGGGGGACATTATAATTATTTAACATTTAAGTTAGGTAGTTCATACTTTTAAGGCAATATAAATTTTGGCTGATTTTTCTGAGTTAAAACAAAGCTAAATTAGCTTTTATAAAGCTAAACCGACATAGTGGCTAGGCCCCATCTTGAAATCACTATAACATTGTTTCAACAATTCATGTGAAACATATGACCATTTACCGTGATTTTATTCACTATTATTGTCAGAGTCGGATCTAAAAATTTGAGGTTGTGGATACTATATTGTTATGTTAATCAAATCGATCAAATATTAACATATTTTTATCCGTGTAAATAGCAACTTGAGATGAATTTGTTTGATTATTCTTCCAATTTATGAGATAAATGAATCCAACAAAAAAAAAATTATGATTTTGCACAAATTTTTTTTTTTAATAATATTAGTATTTACATAAAATAAATATACCATTAAATTATAACTGCACTCGGCGGGTTTTCTTATTCTAAAAATACTCAATGATGACATAATTATTTATCTATATATATCGATATCTTCTATACTACCTTAAAAGTATGAACTCATAAACTTGAATGTTAAATTACTATAGTCTATAATACACCCAACTAAAAATACTCAATTTATTTTATTTATCAATTTAATTAATTTTTTTATATTAAAAGTAGATACCTTTTCACATTAAATGGTTGTGAATTTTTTGATAAGTTGTGATTTTTTCAAATGGTTGTGACTTTTTTGATGGGTTGTGATATTTCCGAAGGATTGTGATGTTTTCAAAGAGTTGTACTTTTTTCGATGAGTTGTCACTTTTACAATTTTCATCACATAAATACTTCAATATTATTTATATCATTTTATAACATTAACCTTTTAATTAACCTACATATTTTATTTATTAAAAAGAGACTTATTTCCTCGAATAGGCAAAATAATTTCAGCCTCCAGTTTTTCCGGTCATAAATCATAACCATTTACTCCTTATAAATTCTTGGGGATCTCTTTTCTGTGACAATTTGAGATAATTTAAAATTTTCATGAGTAATTCATCCCCAATTCATTGATATGTTTCGCCGAAATTCTGAGCATTGAAATTTAAGTATTGACTTTCTATTAAAGAGGTAAAGAAGAGAACAGAGAAATATGTAATTAACTGTGAACTTTTCTTCACACAAAAAAAACTTCTATATATTGTGTGCGGAGAATTTCATTTCTTTTTCATGTTTTGTTTCTTTAATTAATTTCTTTAGTGTTTTCATTTGAGATAAAATTTGATAATTAGTGTTCACATAACGAGTGAACAATGACGAATACACACATTGATCTATTTTTCTAATAAAATTAATAGATCAAGTTGTGGGAGAGACAATACTAATAAACAAATACAGAAAAAGGAACATGATTGGGGATAAAATATTTCTTCTTTATTTTTCTATGTTCTATTCTTTTAGCCTCAAACGAAGGAGTTTCTTCATAATTTTGCTAAAACAACGTGCATCAATGTAATCCATTGAATTACTTGTTTTGATGTTCAGTTCACTATTTCAAAAGTAGATTTTCACTTTTACTTATAATATGATAATATAGCCATGATAATAATTATTTTTTAATAGACATGTAAGTAACAATGAACGAACAAAGTAAAGTATTTGTTGCAAGAGATTTCAATCAAATGGAACACTAGAGTGAATATAGTGTAATGACCCTCCAAGTCATTTTTGCCTTAATGTCTCCTTTCCATCGTTTAGAGCATTTCTATAGTGACCCCAAGTCATTTATCACTTGCTGGCACTGACTGTTCGGTCGCCTGGTCGTTCGTTTGGTTTTGGTACGAGTTTTAATGTTTTAGAGCTTATGAATCTTGAACGATTATTTTCGATCAAAAGTTCAATAGAATTCTGGCGGTTCCATTAGCTCTAGAATAGTCAAATTAGGCTAGCAGCATAGTTGGTATGAGTATCGAGACCTTCGATGCTAGTTTGGATCATTAGGCGTTTTAGCCTTTGAAATTTGGCCTAAGGTTGACTTTGGTCAACATTCTTGGAAAACGCGCTCGAATGAAAATTCTGTCAGTGCAGTTAGCTCCGGAATGTTGAGTTTGGTCTAGAACAACCTTTCGTTCGACTCCCGAGGCCTCCGGACTCATTCCGAGCCCCTCGGTGGATTATGGTTAAAATGACTCTTGGAAGTGGGACCCACTTTTTATCGAGATGACCTTTGATGGAAATTTTGACTGTGCCATTGAGTCCAAAATATCAAATTTGGTATGGTTGCATATCTCGTTTGCGTGCACGGGGTTCCGAGCGAGTTCGGAGTGCCCTGTCGGAGTTTTTAAGTTGCTGAAAATCTGGTGCATTTTCAGCAACTGTTCTAAACTTTGTAAGGGCTTAACTCTCTCATTTCTAGTCCAAATTCAGTGATCCAAAGGTTCATCTTGTGGGGGTTTTCACAAGGAACGCGTTGGTGAGCTCAGAAACTGATTTGGGGTCCCCGTTTGAGGTAAATTTCATAAAATACCTGCTGTCACGACTCCTTTTTGTGAGCTTGATTTTGGAACTTTTGAGACTTGTTTTCTCAGCCATTTTAGGTCCGAATATGGTGATTCAAGAGCCTAGATTGTGGGGTTTTTCATGAGGATCGTCGTGGTGTGATTGCTTTCAGCATCTGGACCCTCGTTTCTGGTATTTTCTCGTAAATAACTGCTGCTATTGTTGTTCCTTTTTAGTGTAACTTGGAGTTTTTCGTTGCATGTTCGTGTTGGGAATGTTTCGAGCCCCGAATTGTGTTTCAATTTGGAAAACAAGTTTGGGGAGGTGTTTAGGACCTATTTTTGGGGTTAATTCCAAAATTTCCAGCGCGGGTCCCACTTTCCCTGTTTTGACCCCGAAATTGGTCCGTTTCCATTTCTTGTGATTTTAGTGTCTAAACAACCGTAATAACGTTGTGACTCTATTTTTGATAGCGTGGCAGTGTTTTGAGGCCATTCAGAAAGGAAAAGCTTCGGAGGAGTGATTTTGGAGCGCGCGTGGTCTGCCTACATGTAGGCTACGGTTTCCCTCTATTAGATTGAGCTTGAGAGTGTTAATGCATGTTGATTAGTTGGGATTTGGGTTGGTAGTTATTGAATAATGCATAGGCGTTTAGAAATCATGTTTCGGCCTCTTTAGGGATTCATCGGGTAACTGTGAGCATGCTATGTGTTACTAATTGACCCTCCTTGCTATGTGGAGTGCTTGTATGCTTGATTACTGTTTATCTAAAGCATGTTGGGCCTTAGTTTAGGTTTGACTAGTGCTTGCCGGAAGTTCATGATTAGGAACCGATAGGCCTTAGTTTTGCCCCGACGTTGCTCGGTTGGCTTAGATCCCTGTAGACTGGTGTAGCAGACTAGAGTCTAATAGTTTGGACCTTAGCTAGGTGATACGCTTACTCCAACGATAGTTATCCTTATTTTCCCGATGTTACGGCTTCATGAGTTACGTCGGCGACACTAGTTCTGCTTCGCGATTTGAAGTTGGCTTTCGATTTAGTTACAAGGACTTACATTGATTGGCTAAGTGTGGACGGTGTTCCACGGACATTTTTGAGCATGGATCGATTGAGACTCTTTTAGCAGCTACATTGGCACCTTTGTCGGGCATCCGGATTCGAGCTCCGGTCTGGACCTTATTAATATGTTCGAAGAGCATCCAGTTTAAGGTTTGGCCTCTATCGCCTAGATACTTAAATAGAGCATCCGGTTTGAGGTCCGGCCTCTATCGCCCAGATACTTATATAGAGCATCCAGTTCGAGGTCCGGCCTCTATCGCCCAGATACTTATATAGAGCATCCGGTTCGAGGTCCAGCCTCTATCGCCCAGATACTTATATAGAGCATCCGGTTCGAGGTCCGACCTCTATCTCCCAGATACTTATACAGAGCATTCGGTTAGAGGTCCGTCCTCAGTTACTTGATACTTGTGATTGGTTACTTGGGTACTTCTAGTGAGCATCCAGTTCGAGGTCCGACCTCCGTACTGTCAGATTCTACTATTGGGGTTGAAGTTTTGGTTCGATGTTCTCCGTTCTTGGGTTCTCATATGCAATTCTCTTTAGTTATAGTTATTCTGTGTACTCGTCGGGCTTATGGGGTTCCGTTCAGATTTTTAATTTAACTTGTGCACGAGTGTACCTTCTGGGCTTATGGGGGTCCAGTTAGGTGTAGTTAGCTTATAGATTACTTTAGTTAGTTCTTTCTACACTCGTGTGCATTCCATTGTTACTTAGTTTTCCGTTCTTGACCTCCGTTTGTGTTATTCCTTCTTTTCATATTGCCTTTACTTTTCGAGTTCAGTCGGCCTATGATGCTTACTGGGTACCTGCTGTTTTGGTACTCATGCTACGCTTTGCATCTGTTTCGTGATGCAGGTCCGAGCACCAATGGCCAGTGTTGATCCAACTTGGAGTTGTTTGATCCGGAGACGGGGGTGAGCACACGACGTTCTGTACTATTTCAGTCTCCATCTGTATATATAGACTTGTCTTTTGCCTTTCGAGACAGTCTAGTCTCTGTGGTCAACTTTTGGGACTTGTACTCTTTTTGTTAGTAGCTCTGTACTAGTGACTTTCAGGTTTTGGGAGGGATCTTTATTTGTATATATGTTTTGGTTTGCGTCCGCTTGTCTTATTATTATAATAAATTCTGCCTACTCTTGTTTAGTTTCTGCCCTCAGACCCATTACTTGTTGTTCCGGGTTACAGGTTGGCTTACCTACTGGTGGGTTATGGTAGATGCCATCATGGCTCGAGAAATCGGGTTGTGACATATAGCATGAACATATTTTCGTCTTCCTTCTTCATTGGCTATGAATTGGTCTATATATATATATATATATATATCGAGTATGAAATTTATTAAGTATGAATTTCCTTTTGTTTTGTGGTCATTTTAATCTGAGAATGTTATGTCACGAGATACACTCCTTGTTAGATAATAAAATAGTGATTGATTATAAAATGATCTTAAATCAAATTAAATATTCTATTAATAATACATCAAATTTTATTCTTCTATTAATTTTTTAGTGAAATAGTTTAATGTTTTATATCACGATACAACTTCTATT
This sequence comes from Solanum pinnatisectum, assembly GCA_035578085.1. Lineage (NCBI taxonomy): Eukaryota > Viridiplantae > Streptophyta > Magnoliopsida > Solanales > Solanaceae > Solanum > Solanum pinnatisectum. The sequence continues at coordinate 24,718,926 of CM069086.1, read as the reverse complement.
AGATACTAGATACTTTTATTAGACAACAACTATATGATATGTATGTGGCAGAAAAAAAGAGAAGACTACAATTCTGCATAAATAAGGAAGAAAATAAAGAAATGAAATATTTTTCACCATAGGTGATGTTATTCATATATATATACATATATATATATATATATATATATATATATATTGTAACATTGTAACAACCCATAAAATTTTTGAGCTAGGACTCGAACCATCCTTCGTTGAGAGCAAGATTTTACCAAGGAATATGAAATTTCTTAATTATTAAGGTCAGGTCACTAGATAGCGCACCTTGAGTTCCAAAAAGAATTAAAGATAATTTATTCAAGTCATTCCTAGGTTTTTTTAAGTTTTGGGTCAATTTCAAACGGCCATAACTCTCAGTACATGATGAGCTAGGAGACCCACAAGATATCAAATGAAAAATCTCTGAGTCCTCTTTCCAATGCCACCAAGTTTGCTAATTTTCGAGCTCGTAAGAAGGTGATATGACCTTTTGAAGTCAGGCTATTCATTTAAGGAAAGTTACCCGAAAATAGGAGGGGTATTTTAGTCTTTTCGTTAGCCCACTTATTCTAAACGTGAATTACACCCAATTAAGAGTCTAAATTGATTAGAATCATTTTCATTCATCCCCAAAAGCGTTTAGGTTTTTAGAGAGAAGATTCAAGAGGAGAAAAAGTTTAAAAGTTTCAAGCGTTCGTTCAAGCAATTCAAGATTTCGCCAAGAACCTAGTTATCTGAGGTATGCAATCTTCCATAGTGTTGGGTTTCTCACTCACACGACAATCATGAGTTTCTTTTGCGAATCTATCCATAAATATTGAGAAATTTAATTTCTTGACGAGTTCTTGATATGTGTTCTTGAAGTTTCCTTATCGATTAAGTTTTGATGTAAAATTCTACTTGGGTCAACTTCAAACAGCCATATCTCTAGAATATAAAGAGTTACACGGCATATAACCTATAAAATTAAAGGTATTTGAATCTACTTTCCAACGCCACCTATTTCGCATCAAACCAATTTCTGAGTAAAAAGTTTAACCATTTTAGTTGCCTGATTCAGTGCTATTACGAATTAGCCAACGGGAAAACATTAAAAAGGGTCATATTTTATCTTTTTACCTCCAAGAAAAATCTTAAACAAATTTTTTGACTAATAAAAGGCTCAAAACAATCATATTTTCATCTTTTAATCCATCATTCTCTTCTCTCTCAAACCCTAGGGGAAAACCCTAAGGAAAAATCAAAGTAGAAGACTCCATTAAGGATTCTTTCAATCTTTTTCAAGATTCTTCTTCAAGGTAAGTCTTTCTCTAAGAATTTCATTTTTTTTCAACTCAAATTTCTCCATACAATTATGAATCACTAATGAAAATCATAATTCTTGGCCATAGAGATTTCAAGAAACTAATTCAAGAATCTCAAGAAAGATTTTCTTGATCGTTTAACTCCAAGCTAGGGTTTCAAGGGTTCTAATCAAGTTCTTCTTAAGATTTTTCAAGAAACTTATTCTTCCAGGTATGTAAGGCTATCATAGTGTTGGACTAGTTCGTCCTCACGCCCTACATCTTCTTTCAAATCAATAAACGAGAAATCTAGGATTCTACCCCTAGATTTGAGTATTCTTGAGATAAGTTGATTTGAGTTCTTGAGTTCACGGTTCTTATAAAAATTCTATTCCAAATTATTGAGTTTCCATATTTTTATTAAGATCTTTGAGTTACTTTGTTCATGTCTATAATTTAGCATGAAACCTATTTTGAGTTATAAATCTCGAGAAGTTTTTCAAAGCCAACACTTGAGTTTTAAACTGAGTTTTGGGGAAGTAAGTATGAGATTTAGAAGAGTCATATATATGAGTTCCATATTTTTATTTATACCCTTGATTCGAGTCGTTCATGCCCATAAATTTCGCATGAACTCCATTAGTTGAGTACCTTTGAGAGGAGTAGTATCTTCAAGTTCTAAGTTTTAAGTATTGAGTTCCTAATCATTTTGGGATTATATTCCTAATCACGGGGCTACTACATGTTACCCATGAAGGTCCTTGAGTTGAGTATTTCATTCCCATAATTTCGCATGAACCCTATGAGTCGAGTAGTCTTGAGATGAGAGGTATCATTGAGTCCTTGAGTTGAGTAGTTCATGCCCATAATTTCGCATGAACCCTCCAAGTACAGCATTCTTGAGATGAGTAGTATCATTGACTCCTTGAGTTCTGGAGTTGTTGAGTTCCAAGTATTGAGTTCTATACATGGTTATTGAAAACCTTGTATTGAGTCGATCACGTCCATAATTTGGCATGAACTATATTTTAAGAAGTCTTTTTACAAATTGTTTTAAGACTTGAGCATATGAGTTTGAGGAAGAGTAGACTTGAGTTCATTTTCTTTAAAATGATATATGGGAACTAAGTATTCCCAAGAGTAAATGTTTTCACATTTAAGGCGAGAGGAAACACCGATTTCCAAAAGAGTTTTCATGAGCAGTTTTAGTACCATCTCTTTTAAGAGAAAGATTTTTGAGTAATAATCTCAAACCACAAAAAGAGTTATGTTTTAAACATATGAGCTAGTTACATTTTGGGAGTAGTATTGAACACCGATATGAGGACGAGTTCAGATAACTCAAGTCCCCATAAACCATGTAGCCAACGTGGGTAGAAATGGTCATATTTTTTAGATGATTGCTTAATACTTTTTAGCATAGACTAGTAGATCCACTTAGTAGTAGGTTCTATACCCCGCCAAAGTATAAGACAGTTCTGGCAGTGTGGGTGAGACGCTGTATCATCACATAGCTCATAGTAATGGTTGTCGGTTAGAAAATCTCCCACAGAGTTATATTGTATTTTTACATACAAATTGAGTTATTATTGTATTCTTTAATACAATTGAGTTATTATCCATTGTTTTAAAAGTTTTCCATATATTGCATCTTTTATTGTTGCTTTATCCTTGAGTATCTTGTGTTGAGTATCTTGAGTTGAGTACCTTTGAGTTGAGTATCACTTCTTTGAGTTGAGTATCTAATCTTTGAGTTGAGTATCTTATTTTTGAGTTGAGTTTATTTGAGTGAGTTGAGAAGAGGTATGTTTCCTTTTTATCAAGTTCAAGCTTATTTTTATGCTTTAGAATTCCCCTTACATGCTCGTACATTCCATGTACTGAGCCATTTGGCCTGCATCATTTCATGATGCAGATACATGTATTTAGGATCATCAACAGGTGCTTCGTTGAGGTCATGGGATATTCTAGTCAGCCTTGGTGAGCCTTTTCAATGTCCGGAGTACTTCACATTTATCTTATAGTTAGTAGTTTATAGATGTCGTGGGTCTTGTCCTAATATCCTTCAGTAATAGTAGAGGCTTCATAGATAGACAAAGTTGAGTAGTTTTTAGTATATATCTTCTTTGAGTTGTTTTTACAAAATCTGAGTTTATCTATTGAGTAGTTTTCAGATGTTTTTAAAGATTGAGTTTTTGAGTTGTTGAACTTAATTTAGTTTTCAAGCTTTTGTATGCTTTAGTTATCCTTCCGCTTGTAGTCAGTCAGTATAAGGGTTTGCTTAGGGACCAACAATGGTTCTCGAGTGCCGGCCACATCCAAGGTGTAGGCTCGGGTCGTGACAAACTTGGTATCAGATCACAAAGTTCAAGAGTCCTATAGTGTCTATGAAGCCGTGTTTGTAGTCCTAGTTATCAGTGTGAAGCGTGTCACATCTATAATTAGGAGGCTGTAACATTTAGGAACTATCTCACTTCTTTCATACTCTTAATTGTGCAATAGAGCTATGCCATGGAGATTTATTCATACTCATGCATTTCTCATAGTCATTCGACTACCCGTCATACTAGAGGTGGTTGAAAAGAAAAGTCAGTCCTTTATCAATGAGTTGCTCTTAGAAATATTCTTGAGGAAGTCATGAGATTCCAGAGGGGCTTGAGAGAAACCCATGAGTGAGTTAAGTGTCGAGTTTCAGAGGAATGCACTAATGTTCATATGAATCATGCGTTTGAGCTAAAAACAAGTTGTACACTCTTCCCTAAACCTTATTCAGCTGAGAGCTTTAAGAGGATGGTACGTTTAGAGCTTGGGTAGTATTCTCATCCAAAAAGGTAGCATGAACTACAAAATTATGAGTAGTAGCAGTGAAAGTGCCTAGAGTTAGAGGAAAGTATGCGGAGGTTTAGTAATAAAAGGAAATGAGATAGTGATGGGGCAAATTATGTTAATGCAATCATGCACCCTGACTAAGTGATGAGTTCCTTTATGAGTGAAATAAGGAATAATAATGTTGTAGAGATTTCTTGATAGAAGGAAGAGGAATAGTTACTAGTCATGATGAGGTAAAGTATTTTTAACCAAAATAGAGTTGATGTCGATGCGCCATCATGTTAGAGAAGAATAAATTCATATGTTGAATAATCGAGCAGAGTATTCATGAGGTGGTAGACCCAAGCTAGGCTTATGAATTTATAAGGGGGAAACCCTATGGTATTCAGAGGATGATAGAACTATTTGAGAGATAATGCACAGTACGTGAGTAAGTAGTACTTAAGTTGCGAAGTCGAATACGATGGTAATTTGTGAGTATGAAGACTAAGAGGTAAGGATTGACTACTTGTCATAAGATCCTAGTGGACGAGTGTTTCTAAATTGTATCCATTAGTTATAAGTCAGTATAGTAAGCAAGCAATCATATTGATATTCGGGTTTTGTAATAAACATTAAGCTTGAACTTGAGATGAGTTTCTTAACAAAAGGTTAGCAACATGAGGGTGATGATGTTAGCCTTGAGATTTGCTCGGGTAAACTTGACAGAAGAGTAGGTGAGAAATTGAAATTATTTGATGTAATGAATATGAGTAGTACCAGCGAGAGATCCTAACATTTAGATAAGGGCATTGATGTGTGGCTAAGTTACAAGAGTAAAAAGAGAATTACGAGGTGTACCGAGAGGGTATGTAATCAGAAGAGGTTAACAGAAACACCTTAGAAAGAAGTCCTAGTACCTGCTTATGGAGAGTTCGGTAGTCATGATATAGGATTCTCTCTAGTGTTAAAGTAAAAGAGGAAGTAAAACAGTTAGAGATGTTGGAATAGGTCCATAGCCTTCAAGTGCCAGCTTTAGACCTAAGGGGGAGATGATATGATTGGAAATCAAGTCAAGTGTTGAGAATAAGATAATAATGAGTTCAAAGGAGTATATGATATATCTTTTCAGAGGTCCTTTTTGTAACAGAGTAATGTTAGAAAGAGAAGGTTAATGATCCTATTGATAATGATGGTGTGATAATTTTGTCTATGGTTATAAATGTAAAGGAAGAAGAGATGAGGTTTTACTATGAGAAATAGCTAAATGAGAGCCCTTAGTTGGTTTCAAATAGTAATGCGAGCAATTCTAGTTGTTATAGCAGAGATGATAAGAGTAACCCCGTTCAATACCCAGTCCAGTGTCATTCGAGGATGAATAATCCCAAGGGGGAGATATTGTAACACCCTAGAAATTTTTTGAGCTAAGACTCGAACCATACTTCATTGAGAGTAAGATTTTACCAAGGAATTTAAAATTTCTTAATTATTAAGGTCAAGTCACTAGATAGCGCACCTTGAGTTCCGAAAAGAATTAAAGAGAATTCATTCAATTCATTCCTAGGTTCTTTTAAGTTTTGGATCAACTTCAAACGACCATGACTTTCAGTACAAAATGAGTTAGGAGACCCACAAGATATCAAATGAAAGATCTCTGAGTCCTCTTTCCAATGCCACCGAGTTTGCTAATTTTCGAGCTCGTATGAGGGAGATATGCCCATTTGAAGTTAGGCTGTCTATTTAAGGAAAGTTACTCGAAAATATGATGGGTATTTTAGTCTTTTCCTTACCCCCACTTATTCTTAACACGAATTACACCCAATTAAGGGTCTAAAATGATTTGAATCAGTTTTATTCATCCCCAAAAGCATTTAGGTTTTTGGAGAGAAGATTCAAGATGAGAAAAAGTTCAAAGCTTCAAGCGTTCGTTCAAGAAATTCAAGATTTCGCCAAGAACCTAGTTCTTTGAGGTATGTAAGCTTCCATAGTGTTGGGTTTGTTCACCCACACGCCAATGATGAATTTCATTTGTGAATCTATCTATAAATATTGAACAATTTAATTTTTTGATGATTTCTTGATATGTATTCTTGAAGTTTCCTTATCGATTATGTTTTGATGTAAGAGTCTACTTGGGTCAACTTCAAACGACCATATCTCTTAGAATATAAAGAGTTACGTGGCCCATAACCTATCAAATTAAAGGTATTTGAATCTACTTTCCAACACCACCAATTTTGTGTGAAACCAATTTCTGAGTAAAAAGTTATAACTATTTTAGTAAACTGATACAGTGCTATTACGAATTAGCCGACATGAAAACATTAAAAAGGGTCTTTTTGTCTTTTTACCTCAAAGAAAAACCCCAAACGAATTTCTGGACTAATAAAAGGCTTAAAACAATCATATTTTCATCTTTAAATCCATCATTCTGTTCTTTCTCAAATCCTAGGTGTCGCCCCGAGCCTACACCCTGGGCGGGACTGGCACTCGAGAACTATTGCTTGCCCTAAGTGAACCCTTGGCCTGGCTAGACTCTCAGCGGAAGACTTACTCGACATAAAATGTACTTAAATACAATCTAAATTGAACTGTCTCAATAGATAAACTTAGAATGTTTTAAAAGTAAACATTCAACTAGCCAAAGTGGCAACTCAAGTCTCATAACAAAACAACTGAAATGCATAAGACTAATGAACTATAACTATCCATCTATAAAGCCTCTAAAACTATGAGGGATATCGAGAAAAGACCTCCGATCATCCTAACAACTGAAAATGCTAAAACATTAAAAAGAGATCCTTCGAAAAGCTAGGAGGCTCACCAAATGACTCTGGATGCTCAACTGGATCAACGAAGTGCTGGATGCTGATCCTGATTACCTGTATCTGCATCATAAAATGATGCAGGCCAAATGGCATCAGTACATTGAATGTACGAGCATCCAAAGGGAAAACTTAAACATGACATCAGCTTGAAATGAAATCTAAAGGAAATACTTACCTCAGTTTTTCTCAACTCATGGATACTCAACTCAATGCAGAAATAAACAACAGTAAAGATGTTGTTTATATGAAGCATGTAAAACAGTAGATAACATCTCAAAGTATTAGAAAATATAATAATATCTCAGTTGTACATAAGTATACAAAAAATAAACTCTATTTGGGAGATTCTCTAACCGACAACCATCATTATGAGTTACGTGATGATACAACGTCTCATCCACGCTGCCAGAACTATCCTATAACTTGCCGGGATATAGAACACCTCAACTAAGTGGATACACTATTCTATGCTAAAAGCATTAAGGAATCATCTAAAAAGTATAACCCTTTCTACCCATGTTGGCTACATGGTTTATGGAGACTTGAGTTATTATGAACTCGTCCCCATATCGGTGATCAATACTACTACCAAAATATACTCAACTCATATGTTTAAAAATATAACTCTTTTTCTGTGGTTTGAGGTTATTACTCAAAAACTTATCACTTAAAGGAGATGGAACTCAAAACTACTCATGAAAACTGATTTGGAAATTAGTGTTTCCTCTCATCTTAAATGTGAAAACAATTGATCTTTGGGGGTACTTAGTCCCCATACATCATTTTAAAGGAATGAACAATGGCTCTACTCTTTCTCAAACTCAATGCTTAAGTCTTTAAAATATGTTTAAAACAATTGTAAAAGACTTTTGAAAGACTCTAAGAACTCTCTTGACTTGCCTCTTAGCTCTACCTTGAATTTGAATTATGGATTCAAGAGTTATGATCTCATGTTATTGATGATCTCTCGATGTTTAAACGTACCTTAGTGTGTAGGAAACAACTAGAAAACATAGGTACGATTCGAGGGAACTCAAACGAAAAGAAGTGGGAAAGGGTAGAGGACCTAGTGACCCTGACGTATTGAGTGGCATAGGGCGCAAGAGCCCTGGGTTGGGGCACACTAAGTGGTACGGTGCCCCAGAGCCCAAACTACATACTCCTCCTACTAGTGCACTGAGCGGCGTGGTGTGCCAACCTCTTGCCCAGAAAACCCACGAATTTTCTTATTCGTTTTTCCACCCTAAATCATCTAGATTCGATTAGTTTCTTTCGGAAATACTTAGATTCGAATACCCAACCAAACTTTACAAGAATCTAGTAAAAAACAACCTCAAATATCATGCAATAACTCACTAACTTCTCAAAACCTCAACTATCAAGATCCCAATAGAAACTTCAACAAAATCCATCAATAACTCAATTACTCTACTTTCAAGAACGTAAATACGCTGAATTTAATGATGATTGACACATGGATGAACGAACCCAATGCTATGTGATCTAACATACCTCTTAGGGATTAACCCTTGGCGAAATCCGCAAGCAAAAGCTCAAGAACTCGATGAAACCTTGACTTTTCTCGTTTTTTCTCTTTTCTTAAAGCCCTAGCATAATTTTGGAATGCGTAAACTGAACCAAATAATTTTATACCCCAAATAAATTACTTAAAATGAATTAAACTAATTGGGTAAGAAAAAGACCAAAATACCCCTCTTAAATCCGGGTGACTTTCCTTATCCGGACAACCCAAATTCAAACGGGCATATCTCCCTCATACGAGCTCAAAAATTAGAAAACTCGGCGGCGTTAGAAAGATAATTCAAAGACCTTTCATTTGATGTTTGATGGCACACCTAACTCATCCTATGCTGAAAGTTATGGTCATTTGAAGTTGACCCAAAACTCATACTTAACATAACTTGCCAAAATTTCCAAATTTAAATCTTTCCAAAAGTACTTTCTTTCTAATTCTAGTTCTTTCAAATAGCAAGGTGTTTCAATATATCCTCCTTGGGAACATTCATCCTCAAATGAGATTACTCTGAGTAGACTAAGGGTGTACCATCTAACATTCAGCTCAAACACAATAAGCAAAATATAAGTACAACATGCCAGCTTAAAACAAATGCCAAGAAAAGATTAATACCTTAGTTTGGGATTTCTCAAGACTCAATGAGATATGGGTATCCCTTATTCATATTCTCCTCAGCTTCCCAAGTAACTTCCTCGACAAACTGATTTCTCCACAACACCTTAACTGATGCTACTTCCTTGGTTCTCAACTTGCGAACCTGACGATCTAGAATCTGCACGCGAATCTTCTCATAAGATAAGTTATCCTTAATACCAATATCTTTGGTAGGTATGATGAGTGAAGGATCGCCCATACACTTCTTCAACATGGAAATGTGAAATACCGAATGAACCGCTGCTAACTCTTGGGGTAGATCTAACTCATAAGCTACATTGCCAATCCTGTTAGATATCCTGTAAGGACCAATATACCGGGGTCTAAGTTTCCCCTTCTTACCAAATCTAATAACACCCTTCATGGGTGAAACTTTCAGGTAAACCTAATCATCTACTTCAAACTCTAAGTCTATTCTCCTAACGTTTGTATAGGATTTCTGACGACTTTGTGTTGTTTTCAATCTCTCTTGAATAACCTTCACTTTTTCCGTAGACTGATGAGCTAAGTTTGGTCCTATCAGCCCAACTTTACCAACCTCAAACCATCTCATAGGAGATCTGCATCTTCTCCCATAAAGAGCCTCATACGGGAGCTATTTGGATGCTAGAGTGGTAACTATTATTATAAGCAAACTCTATGAGAGGTAGGTGTTCATCCCAATTACCTTTGAAATCAATCACACAAGCACTCAACATATCTTATAAAGTCTAAATAGTGCACTCTGCTTGACCATCAATATGAGGATGAAAAGCAGTACTCAAGTTCACATTCGAACCCAAACCTTTCTGGAATGACTGCCAAAATTATGCACCTCTATATAAAATAATCGACAGTGGAACTCCATGAAGTCTGACTACCTCTTGAAGATACAACTTGGCATAATCCTTTGCTGAATAGGTAGTCTTTACCAGAAAAAAGTGGGTTGATTTAGTCATTCGATCTACAATCACCCAAATGGAATCATATTGCCTGCGAGACCGTGACAAACCTGTAATAAAGTCCATATTGATTATCTCCTATTTCCATTCTGGAATCTCTATATTCTGAGCCATACCACCAAGCCTTTGGTGCTCTACCTTTACTTGTTGGCAATTCCTACACTTAGCAACAAACTCTGCAATGCCCTTATTCATACTACTCCACCAATAAACCTCTCTCAAATCACAATACATCTTTGTGGAATCCGAGTGGATAGAATATCTGGAGCTATGAGCTTCCTCTATGATCCTCTTTTGGAGTTCATCCACGTTTGGTACACATAATCTACCTTGATACCTCAATACACCATATCCCCTTTGTTCAAAAGCCATCACTTTTTGATTATGAACATTTGCCTTCAATTCAAGCAAAATAGGATCTTGGTCTTGTTTGTCTTTAAATTTAGACACTAATGATGATTCAACCCTATTCATCACCACTAGTCCTCTTTCATTGGAATCCATTAAACGAACTCCTAATCATGCAAGTCTATGCACATCTTTTGCTAACTCTTTCTTGTCTTCCTCAAAATGGGCGGTACTACCCATAGACAATCTGCTTAAAGCATCAGCAACAACATTAGCCTTACCTGGGTGATAAAGAATACTTATGTCATAATCCTTAAGTAATTCCAACCACCTCTATGTCTAAGATTAAGCTCTTTATGGCTAAACACATACTGAAGGCTCTTATGATCGGTGAACACATCTACATGAACACCATAAATATAATGACACCATATTTTCAAAGCAAATACTACAGTAGCCAACGCTAGATCACTAGTTGTGTAATTCTGTTCGTGAAGCTTAAGCTGTCTAGATGCATAAGCTATATCTTTTCCATTATGCGTTAATACACAACCCAATCAAACTCTGGACGCGTCACAATATACCATAAAACCTTGCGTACCCTCTGGTAAGGTCAACACTGGTCAGTAGTCAACCGCTTTTTCAATTCTTGAAAGCTTTTCTTAAAACTTTAGACCATTGAAACTTAACTATTTTCTGAGTCAACTTGGTCAAATGAGATGAAATAGATGAGAACCCCTCAACGAACTTTTATAATAGCTAGCCAATCCCAAGAAACTCCTAATATCAGTTGGAGACGTGGGTCTAGACCAATTCTACACTGCCTCTATCTTTTGCGTATCGGCTCAAATTCCTTCATTGAAAACAATATGGTCTAAGAAGGCCTTAGACTTAAGCCAAAATTCACACTTAGAAAATTTAGCATATAACTCCTTATCCTTTAGAGTTTGAAGGACTACTCTGAGATGACTAGCATGATCTTCCTCATTCCTCGAATAGATTAGAATGTCATCAATGAATATGATATCAAACATATCAAAATAAGGCTTGAATACCCTATTCATAAGGTCCATGAATGTTGCAGAAGCATTGGTAAAACCAAAGGACATAACTAGGAACTCATAATGACCATAGCGGGTCCTGAAAGCTGTCTTAGGAATATCACTCTCTCTTAATTTCAACTGATGAGAGCAAGATCTGAGGTCTATCTTATAAAAACAAGTGGCACCCTAAAGTTGATCGAAAAGATCACCAATTCTCGAAAGAGGATACTTATTCTTGATAGTAACCTTGTTCAACTGATGGTAATCTATACACATCTACGAGAACCATCTTTCTTCCTCACAAATAAGATCGGAGCGCCCCAAGGTGAGACACTTGGTCGAATAAAACCTTTCTCAAGAAGATCTTTCAAATGCTCTTTTTAACTCTTTTAACTCTGTTGGAGCCATTCTATATGGAGGAACAAAGATAGGACGAGTATTGGGAAGAATATCTATATCAAAGTCTAGTTCTCTCTCAGAAGGGACTTTGGGAAGATCGTCTGGAAAGACCTCTAGAAACTCACTCACAACTAGAATTGACTGAATTGGTGGTGTCTTAACACTAAAGTCATTAAATCGGACTAAGTGATAGACACAACTTGGAAACTAACTTTCTTGCCTTAAGGTACGAAATAAAATGACCCTTAGGCACTGCAAAACTACTCCTCCACTCAATAACTGGCTTATTAGGAAACTGGAACTTAACAACTCGAGTTCTACAAATAACTGAGGTATAACAAGCATGAAGCCAGTCCATACCTAGAATGACATAAAAATCATGACTGAGGTATAACAGGCATGAAGCCAGTCCATACCTAGAATGACATCAAAATCTACCATATCTAACTTAACTAAGTCAGCTATGATGTTCTTGTGATTGATTGAAATGGTACAATCACGATAGACTCTCTCAGCTAGAATAGACTCACCAACAGGTGTAGAAATACTGAAGGGCTCAAGAAGTTGCTCAGGAAGAATATAAAAGTTCATGGCAATATAAGGAGTCACAAAAGATAGACTCGCTCATGGATCTAGCAAAGCATAAACATCAAAAGTAAAGACTATGATCATACCAGTGACAACATCTGGAGAATTCTCTTGCTTTTGGCGACTAGTAATAGCATATAGACGGTTTGCTCCTCCGCCAGTCCCCAAAGTATCTCCTCTAGGTGCAGCTCTATCTGGTGGAGCAACTGAATATGATTGGGCTCTATTGCCCCTATTTCCACAACGCTGCCTGTTCTTAGGGCTCTTTTTCATGAAGTTACCCTCTTGAACACACTTGAAGCAACCACTGGAGCCGTCACGACACGTTCCTGAGAGGTTCCTACTATATTTAGCACATGTAGGAGCCCAATTACCTCCTTATGCCACACTACATTGAGACTGTGCAGGTCTAGCTCTGACGTTTTGTGCATTCTGATTATTGAACTCACCTCTGTTCCTTGGTGTGGAGCAGGTCCCTTTTGCTTATGTTGGAAATATGACTGGATGGCATTACTCTTCTGCTGTCCGGACTCATTCCTTGATGTCTTAGGCTTCTTTATTTCTAAACTCTTCTATATCCCTCAGCTTATCCTCCTTAACCTATTGTACATGGATCATCAACCTTGCTATGTCCATATCTCTTATCAGCATAACTGCCTCGCCCTCTTTGCTTGACAGACGAGACAATCCAGCAATAAACAAACTCATCCTGCTCCTCGTGTCAGCAACCATCTTCGAAGCATAACGGGAATGTTGGGTGAACTTAAGGCTGTACTCGTGCACGCTCATAAATTCCTGCTTAAGAGTAAGGAATTCTCATACCTTTGCTTTGCTCAGTTCCCAAGGAAAGAAGCTCCCCAAGAAGGCCTCCTCAAACATAGCCCAACTCACAAGTGGTGCACCTTCAACTCTATTCTTCTTCCATTGATCAAACCAGATTCTAGCGACACCCTTTAGTTGGTATGCAACTAGTTCCACTCTCTAAGAATCAGTAACATGCATAATCTCAAAAGCCTTCTGAATCTCTTCAATAAAGTTTTTCGGATCCTCAGTGACACTTGAACCAGTGAAGCTTGGAGGATTCATCCTTAGGAATTCACGGATTCTAAATGTATCAACCACACCCTGTCGAACCCCTCTTTGTTGCCCAACTTGATTGGTCACAACTCGACTCAACATTCGTATAGCTTTCCGAAATTCAGCATTAGTGACCTCTCATTGGAGTTGCACTTCTGGTGCATTAGGTACCCCTTGTTCCACTACGCTCCTCCTAGTAGGACGACCTCAGACAGCTCTTTGTGGAGGCATGATCTAAAAGACACGCGCAAGCACGAGTTAGAAATAAACTTTTATAGAGATAAACTCTATCATACAGAATGAGTATGAAAGAAGTGAGATAGTTCCTAAATGTTGTAGCCTCCTAATTATAGATGTGGAGCGCTACAAACTGATAACTAGGACTCTACAGACACGACTTCATATACTCACTAGGACTCTTGAACTCTTTTCTTTGATACCAAGTTTGTCAAGCCCTGAGCCTACACCCTAGGCGGGACTGGCACTCGAGAACATTGCTGGACCTAAGAGAACCCTTGGCCTGGCTATACTCTCAACGGAATCCTTACTTGACATAAAAAAATACTTAAATACAATCTTAACTGAACTGTCTCAATAGATAAACTTAGAATGTTTTAAAAGTAAACATTCAACTAGTTAAAGTGGCAACTAAAGTCTCATAACAAAACAACTGAAATACATAAGACTAATGAACTATAACTATCCATCTATGAAGCCTCTAAAACTATGAGGGATATCAGGACAAGACCCCCGATCATCCTAACAACTAAAAATGCTAAGACATGAAAAAGGGATCCTCTGAAAAGCAATGAGTCTCACCAAATGACTCTGGATGCTCAACTGGATCACGAAACGCTGGATGCTGATCCTGATTACGAGTATCTGCATCATAAAATGATGCAAGCCAAATGACATCAATATATTAAATGTACAAGCATGCGAGGGAAAACTTAATCATGACATAAGCTTGAAATGAAATTTGAAAGAAACACTTACCTAGGCTTTGCTCAACTCATGGATACTCAACTCAATGCAGAAATAAACAACACTAAAGATGCAATTTATATGAAGCATGTACAACAATAGATAACATCTTAAAGTATTAGAAAATACAATAATATCTTAGTTGTACATAAGTATAAAAAATAAACTTTGTTTGAGAGATTCTCTAACCGACAACTATCACTATGAGCTATATGATTATACAATGTCTCGCCCACACTGCCAGGACTATCCTATAACTTACCGGGATATAGAACGCCTCAACTAAGTGGATCCACTAGTCTATGATAAAAGCATTAAGGAATCATCTAAAAAGTATGACCCTTTCTACCCAAGTTGGCTACGTGGTTTATGGAGACTTGAGTTATAATAAACTCATCTCCATATCGGTGCTCAATACTACTCCTAAAATATACTCAACTCACATGTTTAAAAACATAACTCTTTCTTTGTGGTTTGAGGTTATTACTCGAAAACTTATCTCTTAAAAGAGATGGAACTCATAACTACTCATGAAAACTCATTTGAAAATCGTTGTTTCCTCTCATCTTAAATGTGATACCATTTGCTCTTTGGGGGTACTTAGTCCCTATACATCATTTTAAAGAAATGACCTCAGCTCTACTCTTTCTCAAACTCAATGCTTAAGTCTTTAAACCAAGTTGAAAACAATTGTAAAAGACTTTCGAAAGACTCTAAGAACTCTCTTGACTTGACTCTTAGCACTACCTTGAATTTTAATTATGGATTCAAGGGTTATGATCTCATGTTATAGATGATCTCTTGATGTTTAGATGTACCTTAGAGTGTAGTGATGAGTCGAAGATTTCAAATAATTTAGGGCTTTGTTTTGATAGTATAAGTGTCTTCAAATGACTAATTTATGCTCTAAACTGATGTTAAAATGTTGATCTGCATCTATTAAGGCAAAGGAGTAAGGCAAGGACATGACTGGGCAAAAAGGAGCTAAAAAGCAGAAGAAGTGAAGAAAAGTGATCCTGGTGATTGCTAAGACCACTCAGTGAACCGTCGAGTGACTCATCACTCTGCCCAAAGTTCCAGCATGCCAGCCTTGAAAATGCAAGCATATTGGTGATCTAAAGGAGCAAAGGGTGAAATACGAAATCTATCAACGACCCCGACATAGATCACCTAAAGTTACAGTGCATAATTGGATGAAAACACAAAACTCGAAGGCGATGCACAAAGGCGTTTGGCGAGTCACTAACCAGTCGGCGAAGCTTAACTTTCCTCACCGATTTTCCCCAAAAGGACAAATTTTGGATCAATATAAATTGATATTTTGAAGAGAGATAAGGTATCTAAACATTGGAAAACTCATACCCAGAACGAAAATACACTGTTCTTGCTCAGTTTTAAAAGTTTTCAAGAAGATTTTGAGTTGGGTTCATAATATAAGCTAAATTTACTCATTTTATGGTTGTGGAATTTAATTCCCAACTATGGAGCATGTAATAGGTATTGACTTTTCACTTTTTATGATGAATAGCTAAAATCCCATTCTCTGGGGTTTGACCATGTGATTAATTGCTTAATTTAGTTGATGGGTGCTAGAAATTATTGATTGTTTTGCTAATTAGAAGTGGGTCTAATTTATTGCTGCTGTTATTTTGCTGTATTGAATGTTTATTTTATTGCTACTAGAGTTTTATGCTTGCTTGAGATAGAAGTTTTAAACCAAGGCCGTAAATTAGCACTCGTAGTGATTGGGCTATTGTGGGTTCAGCTTGAGAGAGCAAGTCCTAAGTCCCATTCTACCTATCTAGCTTGAGAGAGTGGATGGAGTGAGCTTGTGGGCTGATTTTCATGGTTAGTCTATTGAGGTTTGTGAGAACTCAATTGAAGCGAGGTAGTTGTTTGAGAGAAAGCTACTTCATCTAGGGTCCATTCTACTCGCAATGATTTAGTAACTTTTAGTAATTAGCTAACACCCATTTAGCATAATTGGTAGTTGATTGGTCATTCCCCAAGTATCTCTTAATCATTTGATTACCCCTGTTACTCATTATTATGTGGTTGTTGATTGACATTGAACCCCCCACCTAACATTTATGTTACCCTTTTGACTTATTTAAATAATTCCAATAATTTCTATTCCTACAACCGATTGAATCATATTTAATACTTCATAATTGAATTCAAACTCATACTACTCCTTGTGGGTTCGACCCCAACTCCTTGTTAGGTTTTATACTAATTAACAATTGTTTACACCTAGAATCGGATGAGGTGTACTTGAAATGTTAATCAAAATGGCGCCGCTGCCGAGAGTGGTATTGTTTAGAATTCTATTATTGAATTTAAATAGTGATTTCTTTGTGTTGTAGTTGAATCAACTTACCATTTATTGTGAGATATTTGTGATCAGGTGAAAAGATGAGTGCAAATGAAAGCACCGTGAACCAACCTGGTCAACAAGATGATGGTGGTGAGTTCTTTCATGGCAACGACGATTTAATGGGGGGTGTAGGTGCTATTTACTTACCTTCGGCTGTGAATCATACTGAATTTCATGTGACAAACACAATGATGCGCCTTTTACAAGCCAAAGCAATATTTGGGGGACTAGAGCATGAGAATCCCCATGAGCATATTCGTAATTTCGTGGAAGTGTGCAGCCCATTCTCACTCAAGGATGTTACACAAGAATCAATTAGGCTCCGGTTGTTCCCGTTCTATTTAATGGGAGACGGAACCAAGTGGTTAGCAAATCTACCAAGTGATTCCATTTTGTCATGGGAGGAGCTTACCGACGCATTCTACGTAAGGTTCTTTCCACCCTCAAAGATGGTGAAATTGTGTGACAACATCCAAAACTTCAAGAGACTAGAAGGGGAACCAATTCATGAGACTTGGCTGAGATATCAAAAGTTGCTATTATAATGTCCTACTCATGGGCTTGTGGGTGATGTGATTAGACTTAGTGAACAAAGGAGTAGCTGACCAGCTGGTCCGAGGAGGGATAATGCTCCAACCATTTGAGGTTGCCTCATCCCTTCTTGATGAAATGACAAATATTAATCAGGTATGGTACACTTAAGAGGACCAAGTTTCCCTCTTTAGTTTTAGGATGACAAAAGAGAAACTTGAGAAAGAGAAAAAAAGGGATGAGAATATTAACAAAATGATGTCCCAAATGGAGTTGTTACAAAAGCAAGTGTTAGAAAAGGTTGGTGAAACCAAAGAAGTCAGAAAAATGTTTAGAGTTGAGGAGGGTTCTCACCCGTTCTACTTAAAGTTGGGTGGGAATCAAGGTTGGAATGAGGAGGGCTCTCACCCGTGCTACTTAAAGCTGGTTGGGAATCAAGGCTGGAACTCGCATAAGGAAGAAGAGAAGAGACGATACTATCAAGAATGGACTGAACAAAATGACCCTTGGAGGAGAGAAGAGAGTCATGAAGAGGACCACACACAATCAAGTGACAACCTAAGATCAAAGGGTAGTTCGAGTAGCCTACGATTGGATGATTTGTTGTCGCATATCCTAGATAAGGTTGAAGGATATGATGACATGCTTAAGGAGATAAAAGCCGATTTCTCGTCATTAAATATTAGAGTGAAATCTCACACAGATGCAATCAAGCAACTTAAGGGTCAGGTGAGTCAACTTTCAACACAACTAGAACCCATGGCATTTGAAAGGGGTGAAGCTGAATGCGCAACAACTTTGAGGGCTGACTATGACAAAGATTTGGCAATTGTGACTTGAAGTGGAAAGATAGCTGTCGATAATGTGAAAGGTAATAATGGGATGAACACTCATGAAAAGGAGAAAGATATCGATGAGGTAGATGTGCTTGTTGAAGCACCGGAAAGTGACTTGATCAAAGAGAAGGAGGAAAGTCCTAAGCAAAACCCCGCTGATGAGTTGCAAAAAGATAAATAGAAGGGAAACCCAACTCCAAAGATAGTGCAACCTCTTCCCAAAATAGCTCCCCCATTTCCTCAACGTATCAAAAAGAAAAATGAGGATGAAAAGTTCAAGAAATTTCTGTTCTTGTTTAAGACACTTTCTATTAATCTTGCATTAGTGGAAGAATTATTAGAGATGTCGGGTTATACTAAATTCATGAAGGAGCTGGTCCCTAAGAAGAGAAACATGGACTTTCAAACAATTGAAGTTTCTATTATGACTAGTGAGATGATTATAAAGAAACAGGATCCTGAGGAATTCACCATCCCATGCACCATTGGTATGCTTTAATTTATTAAAGCTTTATGTGATTTTGGAGCAAGTATCAATTTGATGCCCTATACAATCTTTAAACAACTTGGGATGGGTGAACCAAAATCAACCACAATGCGGCTCCTTATGGCAGACCAGTCAATCAATCACCCTGTTGGAATACTCTATGACATATTGGTAAAGGTGGATCAATTCATATTTTTGGCTGATTTTGAGATTGATGCTGATGTTCCTATTATTTTTCGTAGATAATTTTTAGCAACCGGAAGGGCCCTTGTGGATGTTGAAAGTGGGGAGTTCAAGTTTCAGGTGAATGAAGATGGGGTCACCTTTAATGTGTGCAAATCAATGAAATACCCGAGTGATATTCATGTGGTTTCAACGATTGATATAATTGATGAAACAGTGGCCAGTGTGAGCCAATTGATGTGTATGAGTGAACCTCTTGAGGCTGTTCTTTCGAATTATGATGAGACGAAGGTCAAGGTTATTATGAAGTGTAGCTGCTCTATCAGGATTAGGTGAATACTAAAGGAACCCACTGAAGCTCGACATTGATCTAAATAATCGAGAAAATCCTCCCGCCATACTATCCACGGAGGAACCATCAAAGCTTGATTGAAAGTGCTCCTCGCTTATCTTTGATATGCATTCTTGGGGGCAAATAACACTTTTCCCATTATCATTGCAACTGACTTGCTTGAATGGCATGTAAAATTGCTTCTTGAGGTGCTGAGAAGGTACATAAAGGCTATAGGGTAGACTATCGCTGACAGTATGGGTATTCCACCTAACATTTGCACTCACAAGATTCAACTTGATAGTGAGTTCAAATCGAGTGTCCAACATTAAAGGAGATTGAACCCACTAATGCTAGAGGTGGTAAAAAAATGAGATAATCAAGTGGTTAGATGCAGGTGTGATTTACCCTATTGCAGATAGCAAATGGGTGAGTCCGATGCAATGTGTACCCAAAAAAGGTGGCATCAAGGTAGTCCCAAATGAGAAAAGGGAACTTGTCTCTATGATACCGGTAACTGGATGGAGGGTATGCATGGATTATTGGAAGTTAAATTCTTGGACTGAAAATATCACTTTCCCATGCCTTTTATGGATCAAATGCTTGATCAACTTTAGGAGCGCGGATGGTATTGTTTCTTGGATGGTTATTCCGGGTACAACCAAATCTCTATAGCACTAGAGGATCAAGAGAAAACCACTTTCACTTGCCCCTATGGAACTTTTTCTTTCAAAAAAGATGTCTTTGGGGTTGTGTAATGCCCCGATGACATTTCAATATTGCATGTTTTCTATTTTTGCTGACATGGTGGAAGATTCAATGGAAGTTTTCATGGATGACTTCTCAGTTGTGGGAGATTCTTTTGAAACATGTTTGGCACACCTTAGGTAGGTTCTTCAAAGATACGTGGAAACCAATTTAGTCTTAAATTGAGAGAAATGTCACTTCATGGTTAGAGAATGTATAGTTTTGGGTCACAAGGTATCAGAAAAGGGGTTGGAGGTTGGTAAGGCCAAGATTGAGGTAATTGAGATGCTACCCCTGCCAATCTCGGTAAAAGGTATTCATCGTTTCTTGGGGCATCCTGGTTTCTAGTGGAGATTCATCAAAGACTTCTCAAAAATTGCAAACCCATTGTGCAAGCTTTGGGATATGGAGGTGCAATTTAGATTTGATGGCACATGTATGGCAGCCTTTAAGTGTTTGAAAGAGAAGTTAATCTCTACCCCAGTGATTATTAGCCATGATTGGTCGGCACCTTTTGAAGTGATGTGTGATGCAAGTGGTACAACATTGGGTGTTGTGTTAGGGACAAAGTGCAATAAACTATTCCAGCCAATTTACTAGCCAACAAAACATTGAATGGTGCTCAACGTAACTACACTGTTACTGAGCAAGAATTACTTGCGGTGGTATACGCATTTGAGAAATTCCGGGCATACTTGCTAGGCACCAAAGTGGTAGTTCACACCGATCATGCAGCTCTGTGGTACTTGATGGCTAAAAAAGATGCAAAACCAAGGTTGATAAGATGGGTGCTGTTATTGCAAGAATTCGACTTTGAAGTCAAGGATAGAAGAGGTTGCGAAAATCAGGTGGCTGATCACCTATCTATGTTGGAGGGTAAGGAGAAATATGAGCTTGAGTTAGACATAAATGACTCATTCCCAGATGAGCAAATATTCATGGCCACTCTTACACAGACTCCTTGGTATGCTGATTTTGCTAACTATGTGGTATGTGGGCTCATGCTGGAAGTCCTGAACTTCTATCAACCAAAAAGGTTCTTGTTTGAAGTCAAAAGATATTTCTGGGATGAACCATATCTATTCAGAGAATGTGCTGACCATATTATTCGGTGATGTGTGTCGGAAGAGGAAGTCAATAAAATTCTAAATGCTTGTCATGCTTCGCCGGTTGGTAGTCATCATAGCGGTGTGCGAACAACCGCTAAAATTCTTCAAAGTGGTTACAACTAGGCATCCCTCCACAAAGATGCTCATGAATTTTTCAAGAAATGTATACAATACCAAAAACAAGGTGGGGGTGTCCAGAAGGCATGAGTTGCCTCATAATCCTATTTTGGAAGTTGAGTTGTTCGATGTTTGGGGAATACACTTCATGGGGCCATTTGTGAGATCGTTTGGAAATAAGTATATTTTAGTGGTTGTGG